>CAJQZP010000746.1:7462500-7841416 GCA_907164705.1 Parnassius apollo
TGTATTTTGATTCTTAATCGAGTTAAATTCATTATTAATTAAATTCAACGCTGACGAAGGCGCGGGGAACAGCTAGTACAGTACATACATAAATTTACACACGCACTTGAAAATCATTATCCTCCCTCTGAGACAGTTGGGTAAAAATAAAATTAAAAAATAAAATTATCATACAGTCCTCCACTCTCCCTCACTCACACTCCACGCGATTTATTTTCAAGAACGGTGGCTGCGTTTCCTCACACAATGGCTATACTTAACTTTTGAGCGAAAATAGGACCAACCCACGGACTAGCTGCGATGACAAGTCGCAGATACAGTTCTTTATATTTTAGGCCTCTACAGTAAATATGACAAAAAATCAAAAAAAAATAATAATAATATGGGTTTTTCAATAAGGGCGGGTAGATGTTGAAATGAAATAAAACAAGCTGTGTGTGTGTGAGGTATTAACAAAATTCTTTTGTTATTTGAAAGATCCATATGTGCCATTAAGTGTGGAATATGACATCGTTCAAACGCCCGCCTTGGCTTCTTACAGAAGCACGGATCCGAGTGGTCCAATTTTCAATGACTCTTCTGCATAGATCCGGCTGAATTTGAGAGATAGTCTGTGTTATGTTCACCTTTAGGGCATCGGTCGATTGTGGTTTGTTTGAATAGACTTGCGATTTTAAGAAACCCTACAAGGAAAAGTCTAGAATCGCGTGACTTTGGTGGCCAATTCACATCATCCCTGCGAGAGATAAGCTTACCTTCAAATCGCTCATGGAGAATGTCAATCGCGGCGTTCGCTGTGTGACACATAGCGCCGTCCTGCTGGAACCAAATGTCATCTACGTTCATATGGTTCAATTTGGGTCATAAGAAATTGGCTATCATCGTTTTTTGGCGCTCGCCGTTGGCAGTGACCGCCTTACCAGCGTTGTTTTCAAAAAAGTTACCAAACGGTAGCTTTGTGAGGATACATTACCACCTGATGAGCCTCGCATGGCTTGGTGTCTTTCCATATACGGCAATTCTGCTTGTTAACACAGCCATTTGTCGCTAAACATGATTTTTCGACCGAAATTTGCGTACTCTTCCAAAAGTTTCGAAACCCAGTCAGCGAGCAAACTGCTTTGTTTATGGGCCTGAACTTTGAGCTCTTGTGTCAGTAAGATCTTGTACGGATGTAGGCCTAAGTTCCGACGCAAAATTCGCCAAGTTGAAGTCTGCGAAAGGCCGAGTTCATGTGCACGGCGATGAATCGACTGCCTCGGGTTCTGCTGTACACTTTCACGAACCGCGTTCTCAGCCGATCTTGCGTCCCATGTACGTACGGATGTTGGCTGATTGTTTACGAACCGGTCGTTTCAAATTTGGCCACCGAACCGACTGTGTAGGGGAATGTTTACGTCTGCCGTAGAATGGGCTCAATGTGCGCAAGGTTTACAATCTTGAACACTCATTTTGATAATAAAGTCACAGATAATAATAGTCATTTGAACGTGCTGTTCAATCGTGTAACTTGTCATGGTGATTTGGCGTAAGTAATTGAATAGTACACAAAAGATTTGATAGATGTCGCCTAAACACAATGGCCGCCACGGGCCGCCAAAATCTACCCGCTCTAATTGAAAAACCCTTTATAATGAATATATTTGTAAATCAATCAGCATTTTCTTTATATATGTTGTTATAAAATTTACACGTGTTTGACTGCTTCGTTAGCCTAGGGGCGGTGATTTACTCCGGGCCCTTGGAAATCTTGTTGACAGTGTTGGATTTTCATCCCATTGGACTACAAGAGTGAGAGAAGGGAGAGTGCAACTGTGAAAGTTGTGGTAATGTGGTGAATTTGAGACGAAACACTCACTTTTACACTGCTTCTTTTATTTTAATTAAATTACAAAAAACATTACATCTTGCTATCTTGAGTACAATGACATTTTTTTATAATTTTATAGCTTATAATTTTATTTTCAGTCAAGTCAAGGTCAATATTCTACAATAAACAATAAAAACAAACTACTCATTGCTAAATTATCCACAGTCTCGTCTGTTAATCTCCGTTGAGACTGTTTGGCGGTTGTACCAATCCTTGCTTCTGACCGTTTTTAAATTTTTACTTGCATCATTTAAAAAGTTATTAAGGCTTTAGTCAACAATATACCGCAACTCGAATTCTGCCCCCTGGGTAAAATCTAAAAACAAACCTATATTTTCTAACCTTTTATTTGAGGCACATAAAATGCATAAGTGGCCGACGATTTAGGTCACGTGCAACTCGGCTCTTTAATGATACCTATGCTTCACAGGGCATTTACTACGAGCTCGTTTTGTATACAATTGAGGTTGTTCATGACTACTTAGCCTTAATTGGCATGCGTTCTTCATATAATATGTAAGTTGTATGTATTGACAATTGGAAGACATTTACACAATTGTTTTTAAATTCTAAATTTAAGAGTTTAAATTGGAAAAGCAGTTTTTTTGAAGTAAAATATATCTGCACGTAACGGACTCAATGCTAATGTTCTATACATAGAAACTGCTTTCTCCTGAATGACGGATCAATGCACAGCCTCCTACGTAGAACGGAAGAGGCCAATAACCAGTGGTCTAATTTCACGGATCGAAAAGGAAAGTTAGGAAGAAGAGAAAAATTGGTTAACCCTACAGGCCATCCCTGGAACTTTCCGCTAATTTCAAATGCAAAGCGCTCCAAATTTCACCAAATTATGACGTTAAATATGAAATATCGGAGTCATTTAAAGAAATCAATTTTTTCAAAATTTTCAACGAATCAGATGATTTTGACCAGACCAAAGCTGATAAGTTTTTTTGGATGGATCGTTAAAGCCGTTTAAAAGCTATTACTAAGCGATACCTAATGCAAATAGGGACAAAAGTTTTTTAAGAAAGTAAAACGTTATGTGAAATAGAAATAGAAGGAGAGTTATTGAGCAAGTGGATGAGTTCGTGTATGTGGTATGTCGATTTAACAGGGACGGTAGATATGATAAGGATATAGAACGACGAGTGAATGCAGGAAATAGAGTGAATAGGGCTCTAAACTCTTTTATGAAGAGTCAGAATGTGTCAAAAAAGCACGTATGGTAATTCATAACGCTGTGTTAATCCCTACTTTAATGTATGGTAGTGAAAGTTGGGTGTGGCACAAGCATCACGAAAGTAGAATAAATGCTGTAGAAATGCGGTCTTTAAGGTGTATTCTAGGGCTGAAACTGAATGACAGGGTGAGAAATTGTGTGATTGTGATAAGAGAAAAATGTGATATGCAAGATGATGTTGTGACCAGGATTAAGAAAGGAATGCTTCCGTGCTTTGGTCATGTGAAAGAATGAACGAGGAAAGAGTGATAAAGCAAATTTATATTGCAGATGTGAACGGCAAAATCGGGAAGGGACTTCCTAGACGAAGGTTTATCGACCAAATTGGCGATATTTTGAAAATTTTATACGTGGTAGAGCCATGCTGCAGTTATATTAGTAGTATAATTGCAGCACGAATGGGTCGGCTCGATCGGGGAAGGAGTACGCTCTCACAGAATACCGGCGTCAAATAGTAGCTTAATGCTGCTGTGTTTTGTATGGTGAGTGTAGAGAACCGGAGACCCTTTTTACTGGAAAAGAGGCATTCTATCTTAGTTCTCACGGGTGACATCGTATCTGTATTTTGATACGTAATCGAAGATAGATGTAGATGTCTATGGGCCACACTACTTACCATCAGGTGGACTGTGTGCTCGTTTGTCACCCTATCCTATAAAAATAACATTAGTAGTACCCTCAACCGACGAGCATGTATGCGTAAATATATGGATATAAAAGGAGGCGAGAGAGGTGTGTCAGGATCGTGCCAAATGGAAGTCCGTAGTCTCTGCCTACCCCTCTGGGTGACAGGCGTGAGTGTTTATGATTTTTGGTTTCGTAACATTTTTATTATATTGAGTGTCGTGCTATTGCGCACATTTAAGTATTAATTAAAAATAATTTGAATGATGCATTTTAATTGACCTATCTTGTTTTCAGAAGAAATATATTATACATAATAGCGTTAATGGAAAAATATAGCTAGTTCCATAAAAATATTTTCCTTTATCAAAATATGTGATTTTGTTGTGTTGACTGTTTACTAAGTATAGAGGCACTTTCTTCGAAACGTAAATAAAGTTTATTAGTAGTTGCCTTTAATGTGGGCGTCTCCCTGTGTTTAGAAGATATTTTACGACAAATAAATTCTATGTCGAATGTGTCATAAAAAACTTTTGAAATTATTATCCTGAAATTGATATCGGTGCTTGTGCATACGCAATTTTGAGCAACTTTGACTTAGGTATTTCTTTTAAAGCGGGCTTACATTTTGAGGTTTTACGAATGATTTCATATAATTTCCAGTGCTTCATCATTGTCATTACAGCATATTAGCATCACCATTATCATTACAGCCCTTCACAAATCCACTGCTGAACACACGAGTAGGCCTGCCACAAGGAATGCCTCAAGGCACCTTCCTGAGTCACCTGCATGTGCATCCATCCGCTTCCTGCATATCTTGTAATGTCGTTACTCTATCTAGTGGGGGCATGTAGAAATATTGAAATATATTTCAGTGCCTATGCAAACTTAAAATAATGTATTCTTATCATATGATGAAACTTAAAACGCTAAAAACGTTTCATTTTTCATTCAATTGAATTACAACACAATGTCGAGTCAGGTGATAGTAAGTTTTCCATAATACTAAACAGCGATAAAAAAATTGGTTGACCCTGCAGGTCACCCTGGAATTTTCCGCTAATTTCAAATATTCCAAATTATGAAGTTGAATATGAAATATCGGAGTAATTTAGAAACATAATTTTTTTCAAAATTTTCTGTTAACGATATCTCACGAACGAATCAACCGATTTTGACTGGACCGGCGACGATCAACGTGGTTTTCCAAAGTTAAAAGGTTAAAATTTGATCGATGAAAGTTATTCCTAAAAAAAAAAACAGTTTTTAAATTTTTTTATTTATGAGATTTCTCATGGTCCGAATTAGTTAAAATTCATAAGTATATCTATATAAGTTGGATGAAATACTTTGCAATTCCGCTTAGTTGATTTCAATCGGCCAAGCCGTTCAAAAGTTATAAAAGGTTTACATACAACCACACGCACACACATATACATACATACATACCATCGAAAAATTGTCAGGGTGGCTTCCTGTGACCTCAAGACGTCAAGATTTGATCAAAACTCAATTTTCTTAAAACGGGGTAAAAACCATAACTTTCCGATTTTTGAAAATTTTCAATTTTCTTAGCGGGAAGTTAAAAACTATGAAAATTATCACCTCTATGAAGCTGCTTATTAGAAGGCCTGTGTTGAACTTTTGATACTCGTAGACTGTAACGGTAGCATATAACATTAACGGTAATAGAAAGAAAGAAAGAAACACTTTATTTCGGCAAAAAATCATTGATGTACACAATACAACAAAATACAAATATATAAAAAAAATTGCACAAATATAAAAAATTTTTTGCACATCGTAAGTTATGCTAAAAAAGGTTAGCATTCAGCATGAGTTGCGGTAAACCACATCGCAGATTTTCACTGATGACCAACGCCTTGAAGAATACAGTCCCAAGACTAATAAATCAAGAATCCTCCACTTGGAATTCAGTCATATATTAACTACTATTTAATTTTATCAAAAAGTATTAAGGTACATGAAAGTAATATGTTCACCTTAAGCTTTGCCGCCCTACAAAACCAAAACTAGGTGGATTACAGAGACAAAATCACAAATTCGTATAATATAACTAATATATTAAGAAAAGAATAGCAAACAAGCCTTGGTAGTAATTATGAATACTTCGAAAATACAACTTAAAAAAAAACTAACAACAATACACTGTACTAAAATCGACTAAAATATTTACTATAATATCAACTGTCAAAATAGCATCGATAAAGCAGCGCCCTTTTGACCCTTTATTATTTGAATGACCGATGAAGATCTATCGTATCATAAAGCCATCTATGTAAACAAGGCTGTAGTTTTGGACTTATAAAAAAGTTATCATATTGACTGAATGAATCTGAGGGTAAGAAATTGTGTAATAAGAGAAGAGTGTGGTTTGCAAGATGATGTTGTGACCAGGATTAAGAAAGGAATGCTTCGGTGGTTTCGTCATGTGGAAAGAATGAATGAGGAAAGAGTGACAAAGAAAATTTATGTTGCAGAAGTGAATGGCAGAGTCGGAAAGGAACGTCCTAGGCGAAAATTTATCGACCAAATTGGCGATTTATTGCAAACGGGCCAAATTAGGAGTACCCTTAACCGACGAGCATGTATGCGTAGGTGTATGGATGTGAAGGAGGCGAGAGAGGTGTGTCAGGATCGTGCCAAATGGAAGTCTGTAGTCTCTGCCTACCCCTCTGGGTGACAGGCGTGAGTGTTTATGTATTATCATATTGACCATTTTACCCTTATGTATGTATTTTAAAAAACAATATTAAAATTAATAAGTAAAAAGTACAAAGCGAAACACGAAAATACAGTGTATCAGAAAACCGATTTACACAACGTATTGAACGCTTTAGATTTTTTTGACGTTACGGCTAAACTGTATTAGAAAACCGTTTTTTTACATTAACATTGATAACTTAGATAGCTTTTGCTGCCGCTGGATTACTTATAAACAAAAGCGGGCTCGAATTGATTAGTGTTAACGTGTAAAAATATTGTTAAAGTCACGACTACTTATTTTACTTTAAGGTTACGACGATCACGGGCGTTCAAATGCCGTGTATGATATTATGACAGGAGACGAAATATATATTGAGATGATCTTTTTACCGTCAGGAAAAACATATAAACGGAGTAGAAGCCTATGGTACTACAAAAAATAAAAACACAAATTTTGAATAAAAAAAATAAATAAATTAAAATCTTTCGAAATTCAAATCATATCCACCCTAATTTACGAACGGCAATAAAACAATAAATTTGGTAGGCATATTTGCCCTTGCACTTCGCAAGGTCACAGGCTCAAGGGCAAAGGGCAAAGTAATTGTTCAAAATTAGGCTTCTACTCCATTCATATGTTACACCCTATTTTTTTCTAGACGGTAAAAAAGGTCATCCATTATATATTGTAACTTTCCGAAAAGAAAGCAACCGTCTCCCGTATGGCGTCCGTGAAGGCGACACCATATCAACAAAATTAAGGCAGACACGAAGCGTGGGCCGCAAAATGAAACTTGAAGAAAAAAATACAGTTAATGTTGAGTTGTTACCATTTTGCCCAGTATATTTGAAAAACTTAGGTAAAAACAAACGAGAAGTCGCATCCTATTGAACCGTGATAATGCTGCGGCGCACACTGAAAACACGCCCTTTAATCATCCCGCACAGTCTGACCTTGCACCACGCGATTTCTATATTTTCCCAAAAATCAAAGGTTTGATGGTAGGTTTGAGATTTACGGAGCAAAAATAGGCTGAGGTAGCTTTTACTGTACGTACTGACTTGAAAAACATGCCCGATAGTCTTTACATTTTCTAAAAGGGTTTGAACGAATGAGAAAGTGTTTAAAATTTAATGGAGAATACTTTGCAAAGTAGAAATTATATTAGGTCTTTATCTATGAAATTACCATTTTTTGTGAAATAAGTTAACTTTAATTTTTTTATGTTTTTGTTGTTATAAATCACGCATGCATTCGATGCATCTTTGCTAACGCAGTGGCAGTTTATGGGCATCAATAGAAGGTGTGCTTCGGGAAATAAGTAAAACCTGGTCTCTCTCCATTATTGTCAGTTTAATATTCGATCAGATTGAGAGTAAGAAATAGGCACACAATCAAGGACTACCTATAACCCTGCCCTGCGAGATGTCTAGTCTGTGTAAGGACTCGATTCCTTGACGGAAATTTGGTCTAGACGACATTATTATTAAAATTATGTGCGATAAAATACATAGGGCTGGCGTCGTTTTAGAGATATAATAGAAAAAATAATTCCGTTTAATGAAACAGTTTGCTTCGGGTTTCGAAATGCGTTAAGATAGGTAATTCCTTGTGTATGCATCTTCAAGACAAGAGTGAATAGGAATTTTCTGTGCTAACACCACTTGATATCGGACTCAAGCACTAGCTTTTGATAAGTAATATGGCAGCTAACACAGCCATTAAAATGCATAAAAATAAATATAAGGAATAAATAAACTCCTACCAATATTATAAATGTTAACATCTGGTCAATCACGTAAAAACTGCTCAACGGAATTTTATGAGTTGTTATGAGTTATCTTAAATTACAGTTTTTTAATGCATGATGCTAAAAATTCAAACAACAAAATTTATTTTCTTGGCGTGTGCTGCGTTCATTTGATGTAAAATCGACAGAACTATAATTTTTAAAGATTTAGAGTGAGACGCACACAGAGATGCACACAGTCCATCTGATGGTAAATGGATGCTGTGGCACGTAGACCTCTGAAGACGAAAATGGAATGCCTCTTTACCAGCAAAAAGGGACGTCCGTTCTCTACACTCACCATACGAAACATAGCAGCCGTAAGTTGATTTCACGATGATATTCTGTGATAGCTCGTTGTGTGAAACCCAGTCGAGCAATCGAGCCCATTCGTACTGAAAAATTTATAAAGCTGCAACATGGCTGTTCCACCTAAAAAAATTTACTAACGAATTAGAATTCTTACCATAACTTTCAAAAAAAGTTTGCGATAGTACCGTTGCATCTAAATGCACTTTACCAAATAATAATAATAATAATAAAGATATATCTACCTCAATAAAATATAATCAAATTCTAAAGTAAAAGATTTATTTCATTTAATTAAATTAATTTAATATTCTAAGGAGCCTTACAATAGTTATTTTAATCCGCGAACCCTTTAATCTGCGCTGTATGATTTGGATACATGTAGGGTACCCCGTTAGGTTTATTTTCGGAGTCTTTTTTTAAAAGGCGAAAGAGCGTAATTTTTTTAATAGGTGATGGGCAAATGTACATGCAGCTGATTTGATGGTAAGTGACTACCGAAGCCCGCGAACAACTGCAACACCAGGGGAATTGTAGATGCGTTGCAGCCTTTTAAAAAAGAGTAGGCACTTTTCTTGAAGGTCCCTACGTATCGGTCCGGAAAAATCGCTGGTGGTAGTCGATTCCACAAGGAAGTTGTGCGAGGAGTTGTTATACAACGGAGATAGGTAGCAGCATCTTTCTGATAATAATAATAAATAAAATAATAAAAAGCTGCGGTTGCCTACGAAGCGTGGTAAATATGGCAGATATCTCTCTTTCATAGCCATCTATAGAAAAGGCCTACGTTCAATAGTGGATTCTTGGTTAAATTAATAATGTCCTCCAGACCGAATTTCGGTCACGGCGGCCAGCCCCAATGGAAACTGATCAGTACCTGCGCATATCTGTCAGTGCCAGGAACACTGACAGATCTGCGCAGGACAGGATTATAGTGCACGAGTGTATGCGCAAGCACAGGCGCACTGTCTATTCCCTAACCCAATCCGATGGGACGGTAAACCGACACGACCAGAAAGAGATCAGGTGCAGGACCAACGGCTTTACGTGCTTTTTGAGGTACGGGTGTGAGACACCGCCAACTTACTGACTCCGGTCAGCTACTGAGAATTTATTTACTAGCTGTAATTAAGAATTGTATGAAATGAAATCTCAACGTCAAGCATTCAAATTTCATTCATTCAACTTAACGAAAAGAGCAAAAATCCTCATAATAATGAATAAACACAAGTTATACTCAATGCGAAAATATTTTCTAGGAGTGCAGAAAAAATATAACTTCAGATTTTGTTATAAAATACGTATACGAATTCTAATAAATTCAGTTTGGCTGGTTTTGCGAAGCCCTCCAATTAACTTTCTAAAGCTCTCGCTCAACCGAAGTGAATGCGCAGTTTGGCCCAATTCAATTAAAATAGAACAAAAGCATGCATTCATTACATAATTAGTGCTCAAGAGATTCTCAGCTCTATCGGATGCCATTTCAGCAGTGCATCATGTTAGAATCCACTCTTAGGTATATTATAGACTAGCTCAGCTAAACTCAGCTAAACTCTTAGGTATTTTCTCGATTATTATAAACCAATAAATTGTTAATTTAGCCGGTTCAAAGCTTAATAACTTTGAGCCTAATTTTGGAAAAAAATAAACGACACTAATGTTCCTAAGTCCAATCAAAGTATTTGGTGATTTTTGAGAATTCTTTTAACAAATAATATATATATATATATATATATATATATATATATATATATATATATATATATATAAAATTAAAATTGAAGTGTCTATCTGTAATAGCGAAAACTTTATCTTTTATTGATCTTAGGGGAATTCTGATAAAACTTACGAAAAGATAGAGGACAACGCCAGTAGTGATCTAAGCTATCCGAAAAGATTACAGTTTTTTTAATGTAATCTAAATGGTTATTAATGATAATCTCTAAAAAATTAACAGATACTACCCAGGCGAAACCAGGGCGTCGTTTGTAAAGTATATCATTGTTACTGCTTTCTTTAAATAATAATTAAGTTTTGAACTAACATAAAAGAAAAACTTTATATTAGTCTGACTAAATGAAAGTCACACTTCGAGGTAATTTATGCATAATAGAACGCATTATCAAATTAGAATATTAGTTCAATTTATTAAGTTTTTGAATTCTTTATAATGATTAATTACTTATACAGTAAAAAGTAAAGAACGGGTTATGGAATAAACGAAAAATGTAATGAATGTAACCAATTTTAACAGAGTTATAAAAAAACAAAAGTTTATAAGTATTCGATACGTATGTTTTTATGTACGCTCAGCGATTTTTCGTTCTTTTTTTGTTAAATAAAGAACCTATTTCAGGAGTGCTCCCATTCCCATGTTATTTTAAAAAATAGAGAATGCAGATTGTAATGTACTTAAAGCGGCATTCTAGTTGTTACCTTGAACTTGTGATTCCTTATATCACTCAAGTGGTTTCTTTTATAGAAGAGGGGGCAAACGAGCATGCGGCTCACTTAATGTTACGTGACTACCGCCGCCCATGATCAACCGCAACACCAGGGGAATTGCAGGTGCGTTGCCGGCCCTTTAGAAATGAGTAAGCTCTTTTATTGAAGGTCCCCAGGTCGTATCGGTCCGGAAAAATCGCTGGTGTTAAACGATTCCACAGAGAGGTCGTACGCGGAAGAAAACGCCTTCTGAAACGTACAGTGGTGGACCGCCAAGCATCCAGATGGTATTGATGGTATCAGGACGTTTACAAGTAATATTATTAGACTTTTAATGAAAAGTAGATCCGACTGAAAAAAATGTGTACAGTTCACACGCGGTAGAAGTGAAACCTTATTTATGTTTTATCAATAAAAAATATTAGTAATTAATTTTTTATTATTAATATTGAGACCGAGATAATAGAAAAAAAACTGTATTATGTATTTTATCTCATTCTCTTGCAGGCAAAATCCTAAAGATGTATATTCTTATCTCTTTTTAGTGTCAGATTTTCATTCAATCGAGTTTCAAATCACGATTCTAAAGTTTTCACTTCAATAAATTCACATAATAACTTCTTAATTTGAGGACTCTACATTTTTATAGGCTCGATTGTTCTATAACAATAAAGTTCTGTTATAAAACAATCGAGGTTAATGAAAATGTAGAGCCTTCGAATTTAGAAGTTCGTAGTTTAGTAGTTTTAGTGCAGCTTCTTTAGAATCGCGATTTGAATCTCGATTTTTTTTTTTCATAGAATCGGAGTTTGTATATACAGCAAAATCTATGCAGATGACATGGTGCTGTCGATGGACTGATGCAGCCACTTATCACCAAGTGGACTGTAAGATCGTGTGTCACCTCACTTTTATACAAAAATATACAATGAGTTCCAAATACATTTTTTTATAGGATAGGGTGACAAACGAGTACACAGTCCACCTGATAATAAGTTGTTGCTGTGGCGCATAGACATCTACATCTATCCTCGATTACGAATCAAAATGCAGATGCGTTGTTACCCCTGAGGACTAAGATGGAATGCCTCGTTTCCATTAAAAAGGGTCTCCGGTTCGCTACACTCACCATACGAAACACAGCAGCAAGCTACTATTTTACGCTGGTATTCTGTGAGAGCGTGGTCCTTCCCCAATCGAGCCAACCTATCCCTGCTACAACTTTACTACTAATATGACAGCAGCATGTCTCTATCTCGTATAAAAACATATTTATTTACAGAATTCTTGACTTATAAAAATGTATTTCATGTTTTATATAAGAACATTCGCGAGCGCGCAAATTACTACTCACCAAAATACTAACAAACAATTAAAAATTCGTATTCACCCTTTGTATCCTTTTATAAAGGAAAAACGGAAAAGAAAATAAATAATATTACATGAAAAATTACAAGTTCGTGACGAAATAATTATATTGTAATTTTGCTGTTCGTGAAGATATAATTAAATTGTAAGTTTGCTGTTTTATACAACAAAGAGTAAAAATAATATAATAAATAAAAATAATATTATAATAAAAAATCGCAAGTTCGTGAAGACATAATTAAATTGTAGCTTGCTGTTCTTCACAACCACCGATCATTATATCATTAATTATGAAAATGTAAAATGTCGAGTGTGTAGGTACGAACCGTCGATTCAATATTATAGAGGTTACTCTTCCAAACAGTAATTTAGTTTGAAACAAAGTTCATGGTATGGTATCAACAAGTAGTATTGACTGCCTCGTTGGTCAAGTAATCGTAAGTACATCTGGTGATTTAATAATGTTTTCGGGATCGAATCCAGGGTCGGGACAAAATAAGTTGTTGAGTCACTTACTGACAAGAAAATGTCAGTAGCAGCTTGGAGTCCGGAAGTTGAAGGTTTCTAAAACCCTATCCTATGCAGATAGATGCTACTCCCCATTGAGGCTGGCCTAAAATTCGGTCCGGAGTAGAATATTATGCTCTGTTACTCTTATGAGAAGATTAATTGGAATTATTACGTGGTAGAGCCATGCTGCAGTTATATTAGTAGTATAGTTGTAGCACGAATGGGTCGGCTCGACCGGGGAAGGACCACGCTCTCACAGAATACCAGCGTGAAATAGTAGCTTAATGCTGCTGTATTTCGTATGGTGAGTGTAGAGAACCGGAGACCCTTGTTACTGGAAATGAGGCATTCCATCTCAGTCCTCGCGGGTGACAACGCATCTGCATTTTGATTTGTAATGGAAGATAGATGTAGATGTCTGTGGGCCGCAGCAACCACTTACCATCAGGTGGACTGTGTGCTCGTTTGTCACCCTATTCTATATATAAAAAAAAAAAAAAACGCTAACTCAATATTCATCTTTTTAAAACTCGTCTATACTCGTTATACTATACGTAGATATTATACGTGGTAGAGCCATGCTGCAGCTATATTAGTAGTATAGTTGTAGCACGAATAGGTCGGCTCAACCGGGGAAGGACCACGCTCTCACAGAACACAAGCGTAAAATAGCAGCTTAACGCTGCTGTGCTTCGTATGGTGAGTGTAGAGAAACGGAGACCACTTTTGCTGGAAACAAGGCATTCCACCGTAGTCCTCATGGGTGATAACGCATCTGCGTTTTGATTCGTATGTGAGGATAGATGTAGATGTCTATGGGCCACAGCAACCGCTTACCATCAGGTGGAATGTGTGCTCGTTTGTCACCCTATCCTAAAAAAAAAAACTGCCCTCCTATGATTATTATATTATTCTGCGTGGTATTCTGTGAGAGCGTGGTACTTCCCCAGTCGTTGAATGTAGTAAAATTAATTAAAGTAAGAAATATTACCAAATTGACAAATCAGAAGTCCACTGCTGAACACTCCCATAGATTGCCTCTTAAGGATCCCCCTATATTTACCGTAGTTTCCATAGTATAGGAAACATCAGGTAATCGATGTTTTTACGCTGTCGCAGTTTTTTTTTATAGCATTGGGTGACAAACGAGCACACAGTCCACCTGATGAATACAGTGGCCAATATTCATCCACATTTATCCTCAATAAAGAACAAATGCGTTGTCACCCCTGAGGACAAAGATGGAATGCCTAGATTCCAGTAAAATGGGTTCCGGTTCTCTATACTCACAACAGAAACACAACATCATTACGCTGCTATTTTACGCTGGTATTCTGAGAGCCCATTACAACGATAATATAGATGCAGCGTGGCTCTACCACGTAAAAAAAATGCAAATTATACTAGATATAATGTACTGAAAGACATAATCCTTTTTGATGTTTTGGATTTGGATGTTTGTTCTTGTGAAATTTATGTATGTAAACTGCCCCCACGATAAAGGAGAAAATCCTAGTGTAGAGGTAAAGTTGTGTTGGTAAAGTGATGATGATGATGATGATTTTTACACGGTGACGTGCGTAAGTGTTTAAGTTATGTTATTTTTTACCGTAAATTTTGTTCATTTAGTTTATTGTAAGTACTTTTTGTTTAGCGAATTATTATTGTTGTTGTAGTATTATACCTGAGTGATAACATTATATCTTTTTATTTATATTCAAAGACCTAATTCTTATTTCTTAATAATGTAAATATCCACACATTAATTATGTGGTAGTTGTTTCTAACAGCGCCGTCCTATATAAGTTGACGTCTACGAGTAACTTTAAATTAATCTCTTTTCCAGAAAGTTCGTTGGCATCTTAAAGGATTTATTACATTACACTCTGTGAGGAGAATTAATACGAAACAATCCAAAAGAGTTATGAAGGTTATTTAATTTCAATTATCTCTATTCTATTTTATATAAATTGACGGCTGCGTGGCGCAGTGGCTTAGCAATGAGTTGCAGATGACTGCCACTGGTTCGAATCCCGCACGGAGCAAGTGTCTGTACGTCCTACAAATAATTGTGTCGTGTCTAGATATTTGTCTTAAACTACCCTCCCCCCCTACACAGGAGAAAAGGAGAAAATCCTAGTGCGAATCGAATTGTATTATATTTATGTGGAAGGTAAGATTTTTTATAAAAGAAGGTAAAGCTGAATGCATTAATTAAGCATAAGGTTTGAGTACATTCATTTCTAACCCTAAGTATTATTGGAAAGTAAAGGCTTAATATTGTCTTTAAAAATAAAGTAAATTTATTAAAACTCTGCTTCAAATATTCAAAATATATTAAAAAATATAAATACAACTCGATTATCATTATTACATCGATATTACAATAATAAAAATAAATAACATTTACAATATAATTGGAAAATCGATTCAAGTTATTGGGCGTGTTCTTATAATGATGATGCGGCGTGTTCTTGTATTACTGTAGGGTGTTCATGTAATTCATGTAATGATTGCTTTTATAAGGTAGTTACCAGAGACGGATACCCACAGATTATATATATATATATATATATATATATATATATATATATATATTATATCACTACAGCCCTTCACAAGTCCACTGCTGAATATAGGCCTACAATGCCACAAACACGGTCCTGAGCCACCTGCATCCATAGATTTCCTGCATGTCTTACCAGGTCGTCACTCCATCTAGTGGGGGGTCGCCCTACACTTCGCCTACCGGTACGAGGCTGCCACACGAGAACCTTTTTTACCCAACAGTTGTCGGTTCTTCGAGCTATATGGCCGGCCCATTGCCACTTCAACTTACTAATCCGTTGGGCTATGTCAGTTACTCTGGTTCTACTGCAGATATCCTCATTTCTAAGTTTATCACGTAGAGAAACCTCGAGCATAGCCCTTTCCATAGCTCGCTGAGCGACTTTGAGCGTCCTCATACGGCCAGCAGTGAAGGACCACGACTCAGTTCCATAGGTCATCACTGGCAACACGCACTGGTTGTATAGTCTTGTTTTCAGGTTTCGAGGTATAGCTGACGAGAAGATGTGTCGTAATTTCGCAAATGCTGCTCAACCGAGTTGAATCCGTCGATTGACCTCTCGGTCGAAGTTGGACTTACCTAATCGGACTATTTGTCCCAGGTAAACGTACTCGTTAACAACTTCGAGCTTAGCGCTCCCAACAACTACGGGCATAGGTGTGACATGGACATTAATCATGATCTTTATTGTTGTACGGATAGGTCTTAATATCTTAAGACTATCCGTTGAGAGGCACTATTGAGGTCATTGAGCATAGTGCTTAGGTCCTCCAGCGATTCTGCCATAAGGACTATATCGTCGGAAAATCGAAGGTGAGTGATGTACTCGCCATTGATGTTAATACCGTATCCTTTCCAGTAGCACCGCCTAAATTTCAACGGAATCAAAAGCTTTCTCATAGTCCACATACGCCAGGCAAAGTGGCAGATTGTACTCTTCGGACTTCTGTACAATTTGCCGTAGGGTATGTATGCGGTTCGTAATGACTCTCGAAAACAGCACGTAGACGCGGCTCAGAAGTGATATCGGTCTGTAGTTCTTCAAGAGAGCGTTGTCACCTTTCTTGAAGAACAAGACCACCGCACTTCTGCTCCACGCCTCGGGCGTAGTGCCTCCATGGAGGACGCAATTAAAGGGCTTCTGAAAGACATCAAGTACCGGTTTTCCGGTCGCTTCCAGAAGCTCCGCTGTAATTCCATCCTCGCCCAGGGACTTGCCGTTTTTAAGGTGCTGGAGAACCATTCTAATCTCGCTCAGACTGACGTCCGGGATATCATCAGAATAGTGTCGGATAAGACTTGCTCTTGGATCGTTACTCACACGTGTGGCTCCAACGATGATGTGTACTGCCTGTCCATAGAACCTCTCAATCTCACTCAGAATCTCAGGTGTCCCGGAAACGATGCTGCCACACTCTCTAAGCTTTGACAGTTGGCTCTTACTGGCAGACAGATCTCTGGCAAAGACTTTGGGGCCCTGGTTCCGCTCGATCGCTTCTTCAATACGAGCAGTATTAAAGTTGCGTAAGTCTCGCCGCATGCATTTGGAGATCTGTCTGTTCAGTTGCCTGTATACTGTCAAATCTGTTGACGATTGCAGCCTCATCTCCCGTCTAACAGCCATGAGATTAAGAGTGTGATCGGAGAGTTTTTGTGTTCTTCTGCGGTGGGTCTTGCAGAACTTAGCTCCGACCGCATGGACAGTTTCCACGAGCTTGTCATTCAATCTCACTGCATTGCAATCTTCTAGGCACTGAAAGCGGTTACGTAACTCGAGATGAAAGGTTTCGGGATTCTGGATTAGAGCAAGAGGGGGACGGAGCGTTGACTTCATTAGACGAGACCTCTCCAACTTAACGTTTATGTTCAGTGTACCTCTAACCATTCGGTGATCGCTGCCAGTTTTCACCCTTGCGATCACTGAGACATCACTGAATTCTTGAAGAGAGAAGTTGGCGTCTGGTCGTCATAATGAAGTCAATCTCATTTTTTGTCGAACCGTCGGGGCTCGACCAGGTCCACTTCCTGTGGGTCCGTTTTCTGGAAGAAACAGTTCATCATAAAGAGTCCCTCTTTCTCCATCAAGTCGGCCAGCTACTGGCCCGTACAGTTCCGTTGCCCTACTCCAAATTTCCCTAACTTCAGCTCACCGCTTTCTCTTGTGCCTAGTTTTGCGTTGAAGTCTCCCATCAACACCGTGTAGTGGGTTCCTCCACCTCCTCATCGGGATGTGCTGAGGTTGGTGCGTAAACCTCTATGATCTTCAGCGAATACCGTTTGGTGATTCTGAGTATCAGGTACGCGACCCTCGTTGACACACTCCCAAACTTTACAACGTTGTTGACGAGAGACTTGTGGACGATAAATCCGACACCTCCTTGGGACAGATGGTCGCCCTCCCGGTGATAGAACAAGTTGCCGGACTCGAGGATTACCGTGTCCTCCCCCTCTCTTCGGACCTCGGATAATCCAATAATATGCCAGCGCAACTTGTCTACTTCTTCTTCCAGCTCCAGTATCTTCTCGTCACCGGAGATTCTTAGCACCCCCTGCCCCGCCGTTACCAAGGTCGCCACCGTAGCCAGGAATAGCAGGGTATATTATATACATACATATATATATATATATATATATATATATATATATATATATATATATAAATATATATAATGTACAAGTTCTCCAATAACATGGGTTCTATCTCTTGTTGTTGTTAACTATTCTATACTCTCAGTTTTATTCCGTAACCAATATTAACAGTATCTAAAATGTCAGTTTCTGTTTCTGTGTGATGCCACGCCCGATAACTTGGTTCATCGGAGACTTTGACTCTCTCTAATACACCTCACTGTTTTCGATCCTTTAACTTTCGCTGTCCGAGCCGCACACCTCTGGAATGGGTTGCCTGAAAAGTTAAGACCGACTAGCAAATACATATTCAAGCAGAATTAGATAAGATCCAAAATGGCTGATGTGTCTACTTCATCATCATCATCATCATCAAGATAAGAATAAAGAAGACATCATTATTCAGTAGAACCTCTGTAATTAAAATCTTGATAAGTTGATAACCCCGTCAATTAAAAAAATATTTTGTTCCCTTCCCTCAAAACTTTCATTACTCGAAATCACAACCCTCACATAATCATTAATGTGGAAATAATTATTAAGTACAAGCCACATCAGTACAAATTTTCCCTCCATAACTCGAAAAAAATAAATTTGACCTCTATATCTCTAACATAACAATGTTTGATTTGACAACCTTTACAACTCGATAATTTGAAATTAATTATCTCTATAGCTCGAAGAAAAGAAAAATAAAGTAAATATAGTTTGTCGACATTTGTTGTCATTGCTTCTTAGAAAATAATGTGAGAGTATACAATAAATAGGGTCACTAATTCTATGAAATGATAAAGGAATTTGTGGCCTCAAAATTAGTTAGAATGAATCTCATCTTCTACAAGTCGTATATTTCCTTACAAAATCCGCCTAAGAAGAAACCCTTCATAATTCGGAAACTCTATAACTCGACATCTTCCTTGAAGTTCGACTTACAGAGGTTCTACCCGTACGTATAATTGTCACAGATATGATTGAAAGGACACCAACTGTCGTACTACAAAAAAGTTAGACATCTGTTCAACACGTGTTTAGCAAATTGGTTACTACAAGAGAGTGTTTAACGGTGATTTATAGGATTTATAGACACGGCTTAGACGTTGTTTAAATTTAAACAGCCGCAAACCCTTGTAGTATCTTTCCGTCAGTTCAGTATTTTTATTTAACATGGATATAATTGATTTTGTTGATTACTTCGATGAATACGACATGGAAAACTATGCGGAAATGTTCCGAGAAATTAATACGGTTCGTGTGAGGGTTAATCCGTTTGAAAAATACGACGACGCCAAGTTTAAGAAAAAAATATTAAAATAAAATATTAAATTAAAATAAAATGCAAATAAAAAATATTTATTTGCATTTTATTGATTAATCTAAATTTAATTATTTTTAATAATTTTTTTAAATTTTAAATTCTATTTTAACTGTACTAATAAATGTAACAGAAAATGGGCATCAGCGCATGTTTGAATCAACTCTAAAAAAATAAAAAATCGTGGCAACCATGACAAATATTTTTATTACCCTATGAAGTTAAATTTCTTGCAAGAAACTGTTCAGTAGCGCAATAGCTAAGAGGTTCGCTGTGGCACTACAGGCCATTTTTGTATTGCAGGAAACTTGTTTCTTATGTGTCCGCGTGAAATTTATGTTAGAAAATCAAAATCAAATTAGTTCTATTTAAAATTGGCCTTTATAAAGCACTTTTTGAGAGTACAAAAAACTACATTAGCTTCAACATGAACCTTTTGGGAGTGTGTAATATTTTTATGAAAAGAAAAAAATGTTGTTCATATTTTTAATATTTACACCAAAAATAATAGAATTTGTAAAATAAAATACACCTACATCACTTCTTTATGCTTCCTCCGAGTATTATTATAGTAGAGTAGTACCTGTTATTAAAAGTCCAAGTTTTAATTTAATTCCGTCTTAGAAAACTTTGTCATGCAGCTTAAGTTGTTGCATTGTTATTATTATATTAAGAACTCAGTGGGAAAATTTTAATTGCCGTTTTTATTTGCTATTTCTATCGGAGAAAAATACAGATTAAATGTATTTAATAAATTTATTCTGTCTTGACCATGAGTCTGGAAGTAAAGAACGTGCGAAATCCACTTCATTTTCTGTAATTGCACACATGAAGCACTTTTCAATTTTATCGATTAACACTTGCACGATGGGAAACTTTGTAAAAACCCCTGATCTTAATAGAAGCCAGTTATTTCTATATTTGCACGATGGCGAAACTTTGTATATCAGTAAAATAAAAATACTTTAAATTCGAATAAATATTTTAATGATTATAAGTTCTTGAATAAAATTCTGGTGGAAATTTGATGAAGGATTAATGGTAAATCACTGTGCAATTTTCCAGAAGTCTTCTTCTTCGCACAACTTCTGTGCCTATCAGAGAAATTTTGTAGTCGTGTATTACGGAGGGGTACACTGAAATGATCGGCAATAGAATATTTTGGATTGAGTTACAATAAAACTTCTTTAGAATTTGAATACCGGCCTCTTAGAATCTGCTTTGGAAGTGAGTGATGTACTCGCCATTCATGTATTCACATCAATGGCGAGTACATCACTCACCTTCGATTTGCCGACGATATACTCCTTATGGCAGAATCGCTGGAGGATATAAGCACTATGCTCAATCACCTCAATGGTGTCTTCCAACGGATAGGTTTTAAGATGAACATGGGCAAAACAAAGATCATGTTTAATGTCCATGTCACACCTATGCCGGTAGTTTTTGGGAGCACTATGCTCGAAGTTGTTGACGAGTATGTTTACCTGGGACAAATAGTCCGACTAGGTAAGTCCAACTTCGACCGAGACGTCAATCGACGGATTCAACTCGGCTAGGCAGCGTTCGGGAAATTACGACACATCTTCTCGTCAGGTATACCTCAATCTCTGAAAACTAGATTGTACAACCAGTCCGTGTTGCCAGTGATGACTTATGGATCTGAGACGTGGTCCTTCACTGCTGGCAGTATGAGGATGCTCAAGGTCGCTCAGCGAGCTATGGAGAGGGCTATGCTCGGAGTTTCTCTGCGTGATAGACTCAGAAATGAGGATATCCGCAGTAAAACCAGAGTGACCGACATAGCCCAACGGATTAGTAAGCTGAAGTGGCAATGGACCGGCCATATAGCTCGAAGAACCGATAACCGATGTGAAAGAAAGATTCTCGAGTGGCAGCCTCGTACCGGTAGGCGTAGTGTAGGGCGACCCCCCACTAGATGGAGGGACGACCTGGTAAGATATGCAGGAAGCCGATGGATGCAGGTGGCTCAGGACCGTGCTTTGTGGCTTTACTTGGGGGAGGCCTATGTTCAGCAGTGGACTTGTGAAGGGCTGTAATGATGATGATGATGCCGTGTTCCGACGCGGTCGTGTTCGTTCAGCACTGTTTCTTCTGCAGGTTACGCCTGAAAACATCGCAGCTGTGCAAGCTATTATATTAGATAGCCTTCATGTGACATACGAGCAGATTCGGGCTGTTATCAGTATCGGAATGACTGCAATTCAGTTGATATTACATAATGAGCTGTGTGTAAGAAAGCTAGTTTCCCGCTGGGTTCCTCACAATTTGTCCAAAGAGCAAAAGGCGGCTCGTGTAGATTGGTACCGAAATACTCTGCAACGCTTCAACGGAGGGAAGTAAAATGCCGTTTATAATATCGTCTCAGGTGACGAATCATGGATTTATTCATACGAACCTGAAAGAAAACGTCAGTCAGCAGTTTGGGTCTTCGAAGACAAGGTCAAACCAACGAAAGTGGTTCGCTCCCGCAGCGTGTCAAAGAAAATGTTCGCTACGTTTGTCTCGAAAAAGGAGCATGTTGCTACAATTCCTTCACAGGAACTTAGAACGGATACCGCTGAGTGTTATATCATGGTTTGTTTGCCAGAAATGATAATCGAACTCCGAAAAAACAACCCGAAACGTCGCATCATCTTACATCACGATAATGCGAGCTCCCATACGACTCGGAAGACAAATGATTTTTTAAATCAGGAAAACGTTGAGCTGATGAGCCATCCTCCGTACAGTCCTGACCTGACCCCAAACAATTTATTTACATTCCCTAGAATGAAAGATTTATTACGCGGATTTATAACCTTTACATTTTTCGAACAAATTAATTTTCTTTCAATGAAATCTGTCAAATATTACACCTCATTTTTAAGTGGCGCCGCCCCAGTCTATCACAGCCCACTGCTGAACATAGGCCTCCCCGATAGATTGCCTTATAGGGACGAACATTTGCCATAGTTGCCACAGTTGGTAGGTTTGTTGGCACACAAAGTTTTTATTTTTTTAGTTATTATTAAGAAGACGATGCTGCTAATACAGTGATTGATAGATATATTCGAAGGGAAGATGGCAGCTTGAGGGCCCGGAAAATGTCTGAAATAGTACAACTCACGGCAGTGCCTAATTTAGAATTTCTAAATAAAAGTGCATCGCCTCCGGTGGCTCGGTCATTATGAACGGGTCGGAGAGTTGAAGTTTAAAGAGAGCATATTTGAGTTGACTGACTTCAGCCAGTCGGTCGACCCAAATATCGCTGGAGCGACCGTCTAACTTTTTTTCATTTACGTGTTACGTTAGACTCGCATCGACTAAAACCTCATGGTGTTCCACCTTCGTCACATATTGGCAGGGCCACTGGGAACGCTTTCACACACACCTGTGTCGACCACCTCACGGCAACCCCTCCTCGGGGAAGACTTCTCCTCCTCCTTATTCTTCTCAGGCCGCGGAGGAAGGTGCGCCTGGTATTCCTGGTACACCTTCCTTCGCAGCCTCCAATTTTGGTTCAAAACTTTTAAAGTTTATAAGATAATCATCTAAAATATTTATTTTATTAGTTTTTGGATTTCACAAGAAAAACTTGCATGTTTATCAGATAAAACATTGCCAAGATTACTCCAGGTAATGTTCTCTATATATTTGTGAAAGTTCATCATAATCGGTTCGGCCATTTTGAACGTTGTGCGGGCTGAACATATGGACAGCCAAACACCCCCTGATCTTAATAGAAGCCAGTTATTTCTATATTATGGGATGGTACTTTAATTGTAAACAAAAACCGTGGTTGCTCCGATGGTTAGCGCTCGCTGTAAATTTCACAGTACGCGAGCAACCCGGGTTTGATCTCTGCCGGCACCACTGAAATTGTTAATTCCAATTTTAAGTGCTGATTTACCACGTGCTCGGCGGTGAACGAAAACATCGTGGAGAAACCTGCATGTCTGAGAAATAAAAATAATATTTTTAAGACATGTGAAGTTCGCCAAACGAATTGGGGCAGCGGACACTTCTTTGCCCTAAAACCCTCTCAGAAATTAAAGAGGCTGTGCCCAGCAGTGGGACGTATATAGGCTGTAACTTTAACTTTAATTGTATGTGTAGACATTACTAATTTTATACTACATCGTCATTCGACTATCTTACGTGATTTACTGTGTCTAAAATGTGCGCGATAAAAGATCAATAAAATAACATTCTATTTTTACTTTTTATTTCGAGATGTGAATAGACCAGCAGAAAGTAAATGACACAACATAAGTACGTACAGGTAAACTGACACAAAATATTTTTCACAGTACCTTAGGTGCTGCGGGTACTGTCTTCACAATGGACAAGATAAATGGTCCTTGTACGTTGCAATAGACTGATGAGTTAAGAGCAGCCCGAGTGAAAGAATTCTTTATAACTTTTTAACATAAAATTCGAATTTATAGTACTTTTTGTAAATAGAATAAGCGTGACAAATGAGACCACAGTCCACCAGATGGTAAGTAGATGCCGTGGTCTATATACATCTACATTTATCGTTACTTAAAAATCAAAAGGCCGATGCGTTGTTACACCAGAGGACTAAGATGGAATCCCTTGTTTTCAATTAAAATTGTCTCCGGTTTTCTACACTCACTTGCAGCAGCACAGCATTATTGAGCTATTTTACGCTGGGTTTCTGTGAGAGCATGGTTCTACTCCGGTCGAGCCGACACATCCGTGCTACAACCGTAATATAATTGCAGCGTGGCTCTTTCACGTATACATTTTCAAAACTAATTAAATACGCGTAATTATCTTTCTACGGTCTAGTTGTCTCTTTCTTCTGATTTTGCAGCCCTAATACAGCTATTGAGCGGTGTAGGAAAATGTCGTGAGAAATCCTGTATGTCTGAAAAATAAAATATTTGTAAGACATGTAGAGTTTGCCGACTCGAACAATGCATACTTATTGCTGCTTAACCCTCTTAGAAATGAAAAGCCTATACCAGCAATGGAATGTCGTAACTTTTATATTACAGTCATTTCAATAGTAAATATTCAGAGCCACAAAAAATAATAATTTAATGGCAGTTATTGTTCTACCTGAATCATATAATCAACCTTAAGGTAGGTGATAATTTTCTGTAAAATGTATATGATACTACGTCATGTATATGATATGAAATTTTACGGAAAATTATCACTGATTACGAAATTATTGGAAAATAATTACACAGCATTACATTAAGACCGGGACCGACAGCATGATGTCGCATCGCATTGTACTGATATCACTATGTCAAAGGAAATCGATTATATTTTCGCAGTACAAACGGTCGGTTCGACTTGGGAATGGCCACGTTCGTACAAAACACTAACGTAAAATAGCAGTACACTACTACTACTTGACTACTGATTTTCGTATGGTGAGTTAGAAGAACCGAAACCTTTTTACTGACTGAGAACGAAGAACTTCATTTTAGATTTTGAGAATGCCGACACATCCACATTTTGGCTCTTAATGAAATATAGATTTAGTTGTTGAGGCCAACGCATCCACTTTTTATCAAGTCACCGTAAAATAATTGCGCTCAGATCAGATACCTTTAATTTTATTGTTACTGGGATAAAGTTGTTGCTTGTAGCATTCAGTATTTATTCAAATTTGAGTCATCTCTATCAAAATTCATCGGCCCGTAAAAAACACACGACAACCAATAAATATTTTTAATTAAAAAAAAAACTTTAAAGATTTACATAATCTCATTCCTAAAGAGATAGTAGAGTTAGGAACCATAAGATTACGTGTCTGCTTAGGCGCCTTGCGATATTGTCGTCATCGACTATTCGCTGACTCTAGCTGATGTTAAAATCTCTCAAAAACTTCTTTCAAAGTTTCAAAATAAAATCTCTCAAAAATATTGTAAAGAAATTTTTAAACAAATTATTATAAAAAGCTTTTTTTAATAATTTGGCACTGGCTAAAGTACAATAGTACGAGTCTATTTCAAAGAAAAAAAAATTATCCGACAATTTCATTTTGTTTTTGTTTTATTATACATTCATTTATTAATATTTGTTAAATTTGTTTCAAAAGTAGTACAAAAGCCGCCAAGATTTTTATGAATATTGGAAGACGTACAAAAAGGGTCGTCACTAATGTGTAGTAAATGTTTTATTTTTTAAGTAATGTCACAAAATGAAGCGATTGAAAGGATCTTCTACCTACGCCCACTGCTCGCTCGAAATCTATCCCGATTTCATATGTTATTTTCTGACAAATACCAAAAGAAAATATAACGTATGTTATATTTATTTTTCCTTTTTTGTGTGCTTTTTTGCTGTATCGACGTACTTTAATAAAACTCTAATGACAACAAAAGCAATTCAACTAATTTTATGTTTTGAACTTTGATGCTTTATGCCGTCAGTAGATTGTATGTTTCGTCACTCTACAAATAGCGTCGTCCGAGATTCGTAAGCAACCATTTGGCGGATAACTTATTCGCCACATCATTTATAATTATCGTTTTTGCCTATATTGTAAATTATATTACGTATAAAAGTCCGCAGCTTTACCCAGTCATAACACAGCCTAATGTCGTCACTGATATTACTTGATAGGTGCACACGCACACGCACACGCAAACGCATACGTACACGCACACGCACACGCACTCGGACACGCACACGCACACGTATACGAACACGCACATGCACATGCGGACAGACACGCACACGCAAACGCGGACGTACATGCATACGCACACGCATACGCACACGCACACGTACACGCACACGCACACGCACACCCGGACAGACACGCACACGCAAACGCATACGCACACGCACACGCACACACACACGCTCACGTACACACACACGCGGACAGACACGCACACGCAAACGCGAACGTACACGCATACGCACACGCATACGCACACGCACACGCACACATTGGACGGACGGACGGACGGACGGACGGATGGACGGAGGGACAGACAGACATGACGATGACGATGACGATGATTTAGTGTCCTAACAAACACTGCACCATTACCTCAATAGTGTCTACGATGTGTCTTTAGATGAACATGGACAAAACAAAAGTCATGTATAACACACACACACACACACACACACACACACACACACACAACACACACACACACACACACACATAAATCAGCCTATTTCCTCGTTTTCTTAAATTACGATATTTAAGTAACAAAACTGTAATTAGCTTTATTAAAGACTAAGTAAAGATTGTATATTATTATTGTAATCATGCCGTAGTTTTCTGATAAATAAATAAATAAATAAAATTCTAAGAAACATACCTACCTATATCACTCTTTTATCTATACATAAATTAGTTATCGTCACTACAGCCAAAGTTCCGTTGTTGCATAGCCTAGCTAGCCTATGTAACTGTTCGTGCAAGCACGATACTGAATCAATAATAAATAGCACTTAATTGCATTCAACTATGGAAATGTCAGTTTGCATAAGCACTGGGGTTAGTGTACGCGAGTGAAAAATCAATAGTCATTTAAAAATTCTTGATAAAATTACATACAAAAGAACCCATTCATAATGCTGTCTTCTCATATTATATCTTATTGTTATGACTGTAATTTTAATGGGAATTAAAATAAACAGATGTACAGATTTTTACAGGGTAGAGCCACGCTGCAACTACGACTATATTATTATGGTTGTAGCACGAATGGGTTGGCTCAGCCGGGGTAGAACCACGCCCTCACAGAATACCAGCGTAAAATAGCAGCGTAATGCTGCTATGTTTCGTATGACGAGTGTAAATAACCAGAGATCCTTTTGTACTGGAAACGGAGCATTCCATCGTAGTCCTCAGAGGTGACAAGACATTTTGATTCTTAATCGAAATTATCAAATGAAGATGTGACGGCGCAGTCGCGCCGCAAGCGAAACACACCGAAGCCTAAATCGCGCTATCGAAAATTCCGAATCATAAACAGTATATATAGAACATCTCCGAAATATCACACGGAGTGTTGGCCGCTCCCCGGGCAAAACACCTTGCCCGGCGGGAGATCTCCCCTTTTCCTTCTACGGCCACAAAGACTTCTATGGGCCACGGCAACCACATACCTTTAGGGGCACTGTGTGCTCAATTGTCACCCTTATTCTATATAAAAAAATCTTTTTAAAGAAGAAAATAAATCGACATAAGTATCCTTTTAATTCGATAGGTTATTGAAACTTGCGAGTCGAGGGATTGCCTAACGAGCTAATATTCCACAGATGCATTTAGCCGTAGCAGCCGATGGACATTTGCAAGCCACTTTAAACGAAAAAGGTGACAGGTGGACAAGGAATTCCCCTCAGACTGTTATTACACTGGCTCTCAATACTCTTTTAACCGAAACAGACCACAAACAAGCACATACAGCGTGCTGAACACTTTGGGGCAGAACTTCTAAACTATTTCATAAATCAAAAGAGGCCTGTACCCAACATTCAGAGGTTTGAAAGCTGTTACTTTACTTTTATTTCCTACTTGACAGTAAGAACTTAATTAAAAAGTCAAGTCTGATAAAAAAAATTCGTTGATGTAGTAAGAGGTGACTTAGGGACGTGCCTAGAAGGCAAAGGTATACCACAATACAGCCCAAGAAAATAAAGACACAATTTATTTTGACAATTCATATTATCGAGCCGCAGCGACGCGTTTATGGTATCAAATCGTGTAATGACCTTGCATTATATGGCATGTTGAAAATAGTGGGGCGCGGCCAAGATAAGCTTTCTGCTCGGTCTAATATTAGAACGTTCTTTTCTTTTCATTCATTTCTGTACTGCCAACACTTAGTAAAATTTTTGAAAAAATTATTCTTGATCAATTGTTAATTTTTTTTTAATGTAAATAAATTACTTCATAAAAATCAATTTGGTTTCACAAGGGGTCGCTCGACAACTGATGCTGGTGTTGAGCTGATTAAATATATATTTAATGCATGGGAGAATTCACAGGATGCTTTGGGTGTGTTCTGTGACCTATCCAAAGCCTTCGATTGTGTTCACCATGAAACATTAATCAGGAAACTTCAACACTACGGTGTAAGAAATGATGCTCTTAAATTAATTATTTCATATTTAAGTGACAGAACACAAAAAGTTGTTATTAATAGTATGAGTTCTTCCGGGTCGATTGTACAAATGGGCGTGCCTCAGGGCTTAATTCTCGGCCCCTTTCTGTTTCTTGTATATATTAATGACTTACCTTACATAGTAGGGGATAACCATGATATAGTATTATTTGCTGATGATACTTCATTAATTTTCAAATTAAAACGACAGTTATTAAATTACGCCGAAGTAAATAATGCTATAGCTAAGTTAGTCAATTGGTTTAATGTTAATAAATTGCATTTGAATGGAACTAAAACTAAATGTATGAAATTCGTAACTCCTAATGTTAAACATGTCAATACCAATATAATTTTAAATGGGGAGGAACTGAGTCTTGTTGATACCACCATTTTTCTTGGTATCACACTGGACGCAAAGCTTCAATGGCTCCCCCATACATCAAAACTAGCTAGCAGACTTAGTTCTGCAGCATATGCTGTAAAAAAGATTAGAACTCTTACCAGTGTTGAAACAGCTAGAATAGTTTACTTTAGTTATTTCCATAGCATTATATCGTATGGTATTTTGCTATGGAGACACGCGACTGACACTGAAATTATATTTATTTTACAGAAGAGGGCCATTAGAGCAATATATAATTTAAAATCAAAAGAGTCACTGAGACAAAAATTTAAGGAAATTAATATATTAACTCTGGCCTCTCAATACATTTATGAAAATGTAATGTACGTACACGAAAATAAAAGTAGTTTTGCGAAAATAAGTGATATTCATTCTGTAAATACTAGGAGCAGACACAAGCTGGTAGTACCAGTTACTCGACTCCACCGAGTCAGTTATTCATTCTTGGGGCGATGTATACGCTTTTACAACAAAATCCCAGAAAATATACAAGATTTGTCATACACAAAGTTCAAAAATGTTATTAAACTAAGTTTGTATAAAAAGGGTTATTATAATATTAAGGAATTTATAGATGATAATAACCCCTGGGAAGGGTGATCGCTACCAAGCTATTTCTAATTTGTCTTGTGTTGTTGATTGTAAACATGATTGTAAGCTATTATTAAAAAAAATAGTCCCGCTGGGTTTCTTGCTGGTTATTCCCAGGACAGAGGTTTTTTTTTGCGAACCAGTGGTAAATTAAAAAAGTGACTTTCAATAAGTATTTTTATAATCTACATTGAATAAAAAAGTTTCTATTTCTATTTCTATTTCTATTTAATAGTCATTGACTTATATATTACTAGCTTAAGGACCGGGCCGACAGAACAATTAAAACGGACCAGTGCGCTGGCACTAAAATTACGCTAGTTTAGGGCCAACGCGAATCGGTCGACAATGGTGCGCGCGCAGGACAGATTTGTCTGTCATAAATATGTCAAGCTGCGTGGTAAAGAATGCAAAAATCACGATACGAAGATTAAAAAGGAATATAGGATATCGTATCATCAGTTAATAACCCTGTATTAATTTTGTTACAATTAAATTATTATATGAACGCATTTTTAGTTTTATTTTACAGTTAGTTTAGTTACGTTACCAATATTAGGCCAGGGTTGGATTCAGACCCTCAAAAATAGTGTACATGAAAAATAAAATTATACTATTTAAAAAAAATTATATCACGTTTTGTGTTTCATGTTTCTTTTTTCCCATGTGGCGGGATTTTGGCGTCACGCGTCTAGTTTATCTATACAATTCGTTTTTTGATAGTTTTATTTTTATTTCTTTTTAATTTTTGTATAAAGAACTTAGAGTAAGTTAAATTTTGAATATTGGTTCCTAATATATTTTATATTCAATAGTAACGAAAAGAGTATAAAAGAAACCATATCTGCTTAATTGAATCTGAAAATCTGATTCATAAAATATTTTGAAGATCTGATTTCAAATCGATTGCTTCTGGAGCATAGAGTTTTTATCGTGGTAGCTCCTCATTATAGTTGTATCAAGGATGCAACATAAATGCATCGATTGAGCACCGATTGACCAGAAAGGGAGCTAACTTTAATTTTATTTAAAAAATGCGGTACTCACGTACAATACAGAAATTCTCAATATCGTACGGTTAATATTAAAAAGTAAAAGGACCCAATAATAATACAAGTCGATATTTAGGTAAAATAATGGTATTTACGCTTAGTATTATTACGATAGTATTAACTACAAACTATGAAATAATGATACAGTTAGGATAATTATACTACGAAATCCGACCCTGGTTACGTGGTGTTTTGATATGACGTTTGTATTAAGACAGATGTGCTACTTTTTCTTGTATTAAAAAGTTATGAGTAAAATATTTAGATGGGCCTATCCTTCCTATTGAAATCATTGTTAATAGTATTTTTATGGGTCATGGATATCATTGTTGTGAGAACTGACCCTTCAGTAAGTTTATGGCTGAATTGTGAAGCTTTTCTGCAGGCGAGTATTTTAGCGCTTATTTAATATATTCCACAACTATCACACAACGCCATCTAGTCCCAAGCTAAGCAGAGCTTGTGTTATGGGTACTAGGCAACTGATAAACATACTTATATATTTCTAAATACATAAATATTATAGATAAATTACATCCAGACACAGAACAAATGATCGTGCTCATCACACAAACATTTGTCCTGGGTGGGAATCGAACCCACGACCTCCGGCATAGCAGTCAGGGTCAATAACCACTAGACCAACATGCCTGTCAATGTATTTATGTAGTTACACTACATATTATGTAAACTTAGAAAGGTATAAATTTTTCGGACGGACGGATGGATCGGACGGTTATCACCGTAGCTTGTAGATAAAAAATAGATTAATTATTACAAACTAATTTTATATATTTTGTCACTATAAACATGGAATTTTCACTTTAATATAAAAAAGTAAGAAAAAAAGGCACTGACCAAACATATTTCCTTGTCGATTTAATAGATACAATAGATAAGTTTCCTCCGATAAGAGTAATTGTGTTCTGTGTAAGTTTCACTTTTGGAACTGGTGGTAGATTTTGACGTTCATAAGAACTTCAAATTAGCCGTCACTGAATGAAACATTTGTGAATTTAACTTTGACAACATTTTTTTAAAATGACTCGACAGTAGTAAGGAGGTTGGCGGCATTTTCACCCCCGTTCCTCGGAAAGCACGTAAAGCCGTTGGTCCTGCGCCTGATCACTTTCCAGTCGTGTCGGTTAACCGTCCCATCGGATTTTGAGAGTGAGGTAATCGAGAGTGCATCTGTGCTTGCGCATACACTTTGGCATTATAGTCCTGTCTTGCGCAGATGGCTAGTCTCTATTTAAACTGGCCACCGTTGCCCAGATTCGGTCTGGAGGACGTTATTATTCATAGTATATATAAGTATATAGTCGAGTCATACTCATACGTGGTAGGGCCTTGCTGCAGCTATATATTTCTAGCACAAATATGTGGGCTGAACTAGGGAAGGACCACTCCCTAACGGAATATTTGCATTAATCCTTGTAATAAGTATTCCGTTAGGGCTTCGCATGTTGAATGTAGAGAATCAGAAACCCTTTTTACAGGAAACGAGTAGTTCCATCTTAGTACTCAACGGTGACGATTTAGCAAGTGTCGTTGTGTGCGTGCTGTGGGCCTGTGCTTACGGGGCCATACTGTCACGTGTCCGGCACCCGCGGCCTTCGGTGCGTTTGGTAGAAGATAGCCTACTATTCTGTTTTTACTATGGTAAAGATCTAGATTTTAGTTGCACAAACATAAACACAACATGATTGTAACTTGTAAACCTTCCTGAAGACATCATCTGTATGTGAGAGTAAACCGCACCAAAATCCATCAAGTATCTAGTTTTAAAACCTTATCCGAATCCGAAAATACAGAAATATTTAAAATTAGCGTGGACGTCGCCGCCCGACTTGTGACATTCAATTTGAATACAGAGACGTGAGAATCAATAAACTATACCAAAAAAAATTAAGGAAAATTTGTTTTCTTTTTGCAGGCGCGTCCCTTGTCTACATATTGTTGGTGCTACCAGGTCTACTACCATGGAGTGGAGGCGGAGGTGCTGCATGGTTCCTCTCCTTGTGTCATCTACTTGGTGCTCTGGCGCCGTGGTGCGGTTCTTTTCTGTACCATCTTTTCATGAACCATACAAGTGGTGCTGGTTTATACCATCGGCTACTGCAGTTGGATATGCTGGGAATTTGGGTCAGCCAAAGCATAGGTAAGTGGCGCAATTTGTATATCTATATCATTAAATCTAATATCCTCAGGACACTTCTATTCGGTATCAGCGCTCATTACGTTTAATATGTTTAAATTTATAATTCATACATACAAATTCGAAAGGTAAGATAATATTAATAGGATTTTACAAAAATTCTAAGTAACTTTGAAACATAATTAAACCGACTAATAAGATCTCATCTAATTAGTCGTTTTAATTATGCCTTATACCTTTTAAGACTACATATTAAAAATTATCAATACATTTTTAGGCTACTAAAATGTAAATAACATGATTATTTATAATTATTAAATGAACATTAAAATACTTTATAAATTACCGCCAGATATTGTAAACGAACAAAATTTTAACAATTTAATAAAAGTTGAAATATCTTTTTTCGCCAAAAATATTTCCATTCTGTGGTATAACGTTTAGAAATTTGTTAACCAGATCATGTTTTATACAATTTTAACATATTGACATTATTTTTTTTAATGAAAATTTATTTATTGGTTGGTTCTGTATTTTAATCAAGGGATATTTTAGAAGCCCATTTATCTACCAGGTTGATCAATTAGTTACTGGAAACGCAATGAAACTCTAGGATAAATATAATTATGTAAAGTGTATATATTTTTCAACGTAATCGCATTATAAGTTAATACACCTCGAATAGCGTTTTGAAATTTGGTTAATTCCCTTGGAAAAAAAAAGGCTTGATCCTGGGACTCGAAAAACGACTCCAGAGTACACATCACCTCATCGCTCTGTATCTATCCGTCAAGTTTCATTACAATAGGTTCAGCTATTAGATTTATCCCGGACGGACAGAACAAAAACAAAACTAAACTAAAGACAAATTTTTTTTTTAAATTCGTCTTAATGTCTGGCCTTAATTTCTTAACGTCTTAATGGCTGGCAAATAACCAGACAGTTGAATCATCATCATCATCATCATTACAGCCCTTCACAAGTCCACTACTGAGTATAGGGCTCCCCCAAGGAATACCACAAAGCACGGTCCTGAGTCACCTGCATCCATCGAATTCCTGCATGTCTTACCAGGTTGTCACTCCATCTAGTGGGGGGTCGCCATACACTAACCCTACCGGTACGAAGTAGCCACTCGAGAACCTTTTTTTCTCATCGGTTGTCGGATTAAAGAAAATATAAATAATAAATGTAACAGCTCAATAAAAGGTACTCATTTCGATATTACGGATAGACACTTCAATTTCTTTAAATTATTTAAAAACACAGAGTTATTACATATTATGAATATTATTTAAGTGGTAACTTAATCGTGCATTATGAAAACCATTTGAATTTAAATTTATTTCGCCATGTTGAAATATCAAGGGAGTGTTTCCGGTTTTCATTTATTGAATTGCTAATGAATTAATGTAATTTAACAATGGAACTCTATCCTTTGTTATTCCAAATTTAGTAGCTAATATTTTTTGATATCCAATTTCCACTTAGTCGCTCGCTAATCAGAATAATTGCATTTCTTTATTATTGTATTGAAAAAAATTAAAACCGTGTACTTAACAGTAGGAACATTTGTATCGTGAAGCCATTTAACAAAGATAAATTTTGCATGGACAAGTACCCATTCCGTAATAACTATTTTAAACCGTAGATATTCATGGCCATATATGTATAATAGATAAGTCGCATTATTTTTGCACCAATTTGTATATAAATGAAAGAATAACTCGTTTTAAATTATATTTTTTTATAAACAATTCCATTTTTTTAGTACTTATTAATTAAGGATACTAAAATTTTTGAATGAAAAAAAAACATGTGATTGGTTGTGACGTCATTATATCCGTTGATGCTGTGAACCAATCGCAATCATCTATACTTATGTATTTTCTATTTTCGGATCAACATGTGTCATACAATCATATGTACTTTTGTATTTTCTATTTTTGGATCAGCATGTGTTATAACAAAATATATATAACCAGTATTTCGGAATGATTTTTTTTTAATTTTGACAACGTAAACATGAGTGTTTTATCATTTCACCATGCGGTGGCGTAACTAGCGATATAATGGCGTTTTAATTTACCTTAGAGTATTTACCTTACTTACCTTAGAGTAATTATTAAAAATATACATACGTATCCAGAATTTACAATTTAGAAAAACCATTTTTAATTGTAAAATTTGATGAAAGATCAATTGTGGTTTTTTTTTTAAATTTTCTTAATAATTTTTAGTAAACTTTCAAAAATATATTAAACAAAACATGCAACTTCTCTTTTATACAATATACTATATATATTTTACCGTGTGCGTACCGTATCGTGGCGGTGTAAAAGGTATCACCTCCCCATATCTTCCCGTAAGTTTCGTAGGCGGCGACAAAACTGAATCAGGATATGGGCAGCCTTTCAGCATTTTCTTATATGTTATAACATATAAGGAAATAACCTAAATCGACATTTTAAAAATCCTCAAAACAAAAAAAGCTGATTAAAAAAGCTGGTCTTGAAACGGCTGAACCGAGTTTGATAAAACATGTCTAAGAAGCACTGCTAAAAAATCTGCTTTTAAATAAAAAAAAACCGTACCCAAATCGGTACACCCGTATAAGAGCTACGGTGCCACGGAGATATAGATAGACCCACATAGCAGTCAAACTTGTAACACCCCTTTTTTCGTCGGGGCTTAATCATCCATAATATATAAAAAAATAGGGAGAGGACAATGTCCAGCCGTAAACACGTCCTTACCAACAAGTTTCTTCCTGACGAACAGTTCGGTTTCAGACCCGAATATTCGTGCACTAACCAAATCCACCGCTTTATAGAATACATCCTAGCTTAGCTAGACTTCTCCCACTCAAGGAGTAACGGTAGAATCCGTAACACCGGTGCCCTCTTCATCGATTTTGCCAAAGCGTTTGGCAAGGTCTGGCACGATGGCTTGCTCTACAAACTGTACAAACTCAACGTGCCCGACAGGCTCACTCACATCACCAGAGCACGCCATTTCAGATTTCGGATAGAGGGAACTCGCTTCACCAAGCACCCCCTCAGGGCTGGAGTCTTTCAGGGCTCCATTCTCTCCCCACTCCTCTTCACACTCTACACGAGTGACATCCTGAAGGACCCAGTAGTCAACACCACTAACTTCGCCGATGTCACGGTACTTAACGTTTCACACTTCAGCACGCCATTTCTTACAAAGATGCTCCAAAGAACCGCCAATAGCTTAGGCGAATGGTTTCACTTATGGAGAATCGAAATAAACTCTGAAAAAAGTACCTATAGCAATATACTTTCAAAAGAGACCCTCTCCCAATTGTCGGAACCTAAATCCAAAAAATTCACTAAGCACGATCACTCTATTCGGCCGTCAGATCCCGTGCCAATCAACCACCAAATATCTAGGGGTCACATTCGACTCATCCATGATCTTCGCGAAACACATTGGCGCCGTCCGCAATCGTGCCAAATTCGTTACTAGTCGACTCCACCCGCTAGTTAACAGTAAGAGCGAACTGTCCCTAAGACACACTCCACCTCTACAAAGCTTGCGTAAGACCTATCATGTCCTACGCCTACGCAAGCGTAGCTAGCATTCGCACACGTAGCTCATAAACGTTTGAACGACCTACAAGTCGTCCAAAATAGATTCATTCGCATCGCCACCGGAGCTCGGTGGTACCAGCGAAACTCGGATTTACACAGAGATTGTCAACTTCCGACGATCTCTGAATATTTCAAGGAAATGTCTCGGCTCTACTTTGAGAGCACTGAGGCACATCCCAACTCGCTATTTTTAAACGCAACAACCTACGCTCCAACTCAAAACGTTAAGCAAAGCCTCCGAAGACCTCGCAACGTTTTAATTGAACCCGTAGTTCCGCTAGATTCCGACGACATAAACGTCGCCGGCCCGTCACACATAGACACTACATACTCACCTAGTGCCAAACACTGATAGGTCAACGGACGGGACACAGCGAGTCCGCAGACGGGCTTACTGCGTACCCCTCTATACCGCGTACACACCGTACACCCGGGTCCCTGTGCTGTTCTCACCGCCCAGACGAGTTAGCCGTCAGAGCCGGGGCTCGCCACCTCCCTGTTCGTACGGTCGTTAGATAACTTTTCCACGTGCACGTGCATGCGGAATGTATGTATTCACTTTCACAAGAGCCAAGTGACCTCGAATGATGCACGCACACATTTACATAATCAAGTGAACGCCATCTAACGACAGTGAGGTTAAACTAACGGATTAGCGAGGTTACGCCCGAGTGTTTTAATAGATAAAATAACAAGTAAGATCTAATAAAAAAAAAGATGAGACAGTGAAATTATTTTGAGTGTTACTTTTTTGTTATTTGATTTGAGTGTTACTTGAAAATTATATATACCGATCACGTGGTAAAGCAGCACTCAAAATTGCAACTTACAATTTTATCGATGCCGGCGGCGATCGAACCCAGGTTGCTCGTGTACTGTAAAATTACAGCGAGCACTTAGCCCCTGAGCTAACGCGGCTTATTACATAAAAGCTAATCAACAAAACACTCTAAATGAATGTATAACCTTATGAAAAATAAATTCGGTCACGTGGAAATGGATTACAAGGTAGCAGAAATATATCTCGTTTAAATCTCATTTTCGTAAATTGACGCGACCTTCATTTTATTTATGTTCGTAAGCGAAGTGAGAAACGGTTCAGCTTATGGAGAAATGTACTATATTTAGTCTAAAACGTGTAAATGTTTAATGACTGTTTTATATAACATTGAATTATACTATAATAAAAAAACTATGCTCTCCATGGTATAGTGCCAAGATCGCTGCTACGTGGACGTGCTATATACTTAGTCTTTGAGCGAGATAAGAACCAGCCCTCTTATCACCAGCAGCAACGACCAGTCACGGATAGAGATCCTTTAGGATTTTTTTTATTTACCCACATTTTTATTTTATATTTAATGTTGGTTTGTCAATATTCTTACAATTATGATTACTCAATGATCAAATAATGTCGCTCCAGCACTTGTTTCGATGTTAACATATTTATCTATTTTAAGTCAATCCTGTGTTACTCAGACAAATGAATGTTCTATTCTTATGAGAAATAAATTTCTTAAACCATATTTCACTGCACGCGGATCCCCCGGACCGATAGTTTCTACAGCAAATCGCATAGATATGTAGTCACCTCTCAGAGACTCATATTTGCACCACTTTACGCTCTAAACGAGGTACCCCTGAGATGAGATGTATAAATATATCATGTATATATTATTTTATATCTTATCTATATTCAAATTAATATTTATATAATCTCCTATATTATATAGTCCTGAATAGTAGGCAACCGATGAAGATGAAAGGTGTGGAAGATGTAGGTGGTTACAGCAAACACTTAACGTTACGTGGACTGTGTGCTCGTTTGTTACCCTTATTATATGAAAAATTATTTATTGGCAGCCTCTTACAAAGCGGTAAGAGAATTGTAGAGTGGCAGGTAATCGCTCCGTCCGACCACTGGGATTACTTGGAGAAAGTCGGTGGATGCAGATGGCTCGGGACTGTGTTTTATGGCATACCTTAAGGACTGTCTTAATACAGCAGTGATCTTGTGAAGGGATATAATGATGATGATGATATCATTATATAAGTCTGTTCTCATAAAAGGGACATGGACTTTCTCATACTAAGGAGAGTTCACTATAATTGCCGCCTTTGAAAAGAGGCTTAATACACATTGGACTCCAGTTTCTTTTACCTGTTAGAGTATATTATTTTGCTTTTTGTTAAATAAAAACATAAAGAGGAATAAAAATGATAATTTAATGATATATTGTTATGAGTTTTCTATGGAGGGATTTTTGGTATAGTTGGCACTTATGGCAGGCTTATTGGCAAACGCAGTTTTTTTTACTACTGATTATTATTACCAAAGTCCACTGCTGAATACAGACCTCACCTAAAGATTGCTTCATATGGGGGATATATATCATAGTTGCCACGCTTCGCTTTCACTAACCTTACTTGTCACGCAGTTTTTTATTACTAAATTGTTATCTACTAGCTACTGTTTATCTAACGTCTTAGTTACTCTCTAGATGGAATGACAGCATTGTGAGACATACCCTTGGCTCAGGACCGTGTTTTGTGACAATCCGTGGAGGAGGCCTATGTTCAGCAGTACATTTGAGAAGGGCTGTAATAATAATAATGATGAGGTTTTTTTACAGGATAAGGGTGATAAACGAGCACACAGTCCACCTGATGGTAAGTGGATGCTGTGGCCTATAGACATCTACAATTAACCTCGATCAAAATGCTGATGTGTTGTCACCATTGAGGACTAAGACGGAATGCCTCGATTCCAGTAAAACGGGTCTCCGGTTCTCTACACTCACCATATGGAATACTCCCTCCACTCCCCTCATTGCCGAGAAGGTTTTAGTGCAAGAAAGTGTACGCCACGCTGCCCCAATGCGTCTTGGCGAACTTCACGTGTCTTTGAAATATTTTTTCTTATCCCTCAGACATACAGTTTTCCTCATGATGTTTTCCTTCACCGCCGAGCACGTGGTAAATCAACATTATAATTGCAATTAACAATTTCATTTGTGCCGGCGGGGATCGAACCCGGGTTACTCGCGTACTGTGATATTTACAGTGAGCGTTAACCATCTGAGCCACAACGGCTATATAGCGCCGCTATAATTACAATCTGTGTAGCATTCCATCTTATTCCTCAGATGTCACAGCTCATTTTTACCCTTCTTTGTTTGAAGTAGCCTACCTTAAACAAATAGCAGCAGACGCAGGTTTCCTTGGAATGTAGTAATCACCATTAGGTGGAATGTTTGTTTGATTGTCACTTTAGTGTTCTTTCTTTTTTTTTATTGGATGTGGTAACAAACAATCACACAGTCCACCTGAAGGTAAGTGGTTGTTGTGGCCCATAGACATCTACATCTATACCCGATTACGAATCAAAATGCAGATGTGTTGTCACCCGTGAGGACTACGATGGAATGCCTCGTCTCCAGTAAAAAGGGTTTCCGGTTCTCTACACTCACCATATGAAACACATCAGCATTAAGCTACTATTTTACGCTGGTATTTTGTGAGAGCGTGGTCCTTCATCGGTCGAGCCGACCCAATCGTGCTACAACTATACTACTAATATAACTGCATGGCTCTACCACGTAGAAAAAGTGTTATGAAAAAACTGCGAAAAATTCAGAAGTGTGTCAATTTTTCCCTTTTGTTTAGCAAGCTATGTCTATAGCCTCCAAGCGAATCTTTAAAGTGAATTTCAAAGAGACAGGTCAAGTGTGGATTCGGAAAGAAGAACACATTTTTAATAATAGAGTTTAAAGGTTCGTGTCTATTGGAATGCTCGGGGAGGAAATTGTGGTAGAGGTTTATGTCCAACAGTTGAGTTCTCAGGAGCTGATGAAGTTTCATTGAGGTTTGGTGGCAGTGAAGGAGCATTTACTTATTTCACATTTCGCTTTTCTGTATATCGCCAATACTATGGCACCCAATAAATTCCGGAATATCTATTGCACGCCTCTAAAGCGAAGCGTTGAGGTTGTGTTCTACTCTCACCTAATGGAAATCCAGTAATTTTCTGAGCTAAAAATGTCTGCACTTTTTACTAATACACTTTTAGAATAATAATAATTTACATATATCGAGAAAAATCACTCGTTTTCTTGTTTCTATTATTTTAAAAGTAATTTTCTGTATTTGGTGTAAAAACAAACTGATTGAAAAATAATTTCGAGGGTGTCCGGATGTTTTCATGTCTGTGTGAAGGCGCACGATTACGATCGTTAGAATTAATGTACAAAAATATTTTTTTTTTTTAGTTTAGATTCTCAACGCACAGGTTCCTTTTAAAAATCACTGAGTAATTTGGTCTCATTAAATTGTGATTAATGAAAATGTAAAAAAAAAACTAGTATTTTTCAACAAAAAATATTCTCATGGATCTCTTCTTTCGTCTCAAATATCGAAAAAGAGATATATTTCTTTGCACTTTTAGAGTTTCCAAACTTTCTTAAAATTGTTCAGGAAAAAGGTGCAAGGATTTAGGCGTTGCAATTGCCTTTCAGGCTTGTCACTAATGAAAACGAGGCGTTTTTTAAAAATATTATATATAAAGGACTTAATTTAACAGTGGTCTGTTACACGTATTATAGCAACACAGGCCACCGGCAGACCGGAGGGGATAGCCATACCGTTTTTCCCCGATACAGTCTGTCTGTGATACTGGTTGCATCATAATCTGTCACTAGGAAACTCATACATAACAATTATTACATAAACAATTTCACACACACATAGATACATTATAAAAGTATCCAGTGATAGCGACGACTTCGATATGGACTCGGATCAGTCGCTCGACCGATCTGCATATTGTACGAGGGTGAGCGATCTGTTTTGGTAAGCAAATCGGAAACAGCACGACCGTTATTATTGTAATTATTAAGTTTATAAAGAGCTAATTAGCAATTATGTCATTAAAAATTACTTATATATGATAGGTAACGCCATCTATTAGTATTTTTTTATAAAAAAAAAACTGTCTATGGCTACTCCCCACCGATCCGCCGGCGGCCCGTGGTGTTCTATGCTTACAGGTTAATGACGTCGATAAATTATGTGTGGAGCAATAACGGTGATGTTTTATTGACATTAAAAGGGCAGAGTTAGTGAATGTCATTGGGTTGTAAACAACTGTATTTATGAGAGTTGTTACGCAAAAAGTGTCCAACTAATTAAACTCTATTGTTTCATGTGTAAATCGGTATTTAATTGCTTACTTGTATTTTTTCGTAATTATAGTTACTTTTGCTGCATTGTTACAACTTCTAATGAACTAATTTTCTTCAAATTTCTTCTCCGTTTAAAATATGTAACTTTTTGTAGCACTTGCTGATATCCGATTGTGCTAAAATTTAGCGCAGCCATCATGGTCATATTGTCTGGAATTTACAGGCCCCATGTTTATTTCTTTATTTATTCTTATGTTAAAACTTTAGGAAGTTTGTTAGACAAATTAATATAAAATGGCAAAGTTGGAAAGGGACATCCTAGGCGTAAATTTATCGACCAAATTAGCGATTTATTGAAAACGGGCCAAATTAGGAGTACCCTTACCCGCCGAGCACGTATGCGTAGGTGGATGTGAAGGAGGCGAGAGAGGTCTGTTAGGATCGTGCCTAATGGAAGTCTGTAGTCTCTGTCTACCCCTCTGGGTGACAGGCGTGAGTATTTATATATTAAAACTTTATTGCGGCTACCTTACTAGGGAAATAAAGGATAGAATTTATGCCAGTTGGCATTCTGTACCATCCTCTACACCTATAAAAGCTTGTTTTTAATTTGATTATATTTTTATATAGATTTTAAATTACTTTTGACCAGAGTAAAGGTTTGATCCTTTTACATTGTTATGGTAAATTGTAAAGATGATATAATCTTAGAAAAATTTTACGTTATCTTTTTACCAAATAAATGTTTTGCACCATACAAAAGTAGGTCTCTCATTAATAAGATTGACCGCATTTCAGGTTAACATTAAAGCAAAAAAAAATGCGGTTAGATATTATGTCTTTGGAAAATGTCACTAGTCCACTTCAACTAATGAGAATGCTTTTTCAGCGTCACAACTTCTCGTCGTAAGAATATTTAACAATAACGCTTATTTACTACTGTACCAGTAACTGATATTACGACATTTCTGTGTTTTCGTTCTTGAAAAATATTAAATGACAACTTAATTTAAGTAGAGAAGTCAGGTGAGGTTAGAAAATCAATATGTAGAAACATGGTATTAGTTTTTTTTTTTAAATAATTATCAAGCAGTAAGGCAATGGTAATCCATTTATTGCTTGAGACAATCCCTTGTAGAACTGATGCTACACCAACCTACGGGTTTACGTATATAAGTCAATAAGACTCCAACATAGGTTACCTCATTTGCTATAGTTGCCACGCTTGACATGCGGGTGAACAACCACAGATTTTATTTTTTAGTGGTTATTAGAATGATACTACGGTCATCTCCTGCTTAGTTTCACCTACCGCGTTTTATTCCACCTAGATGACAATATACCCCATATTGTAAATATACTTATACACGCCAAGTATATTGTGTATATACTTATACCGCCACTACATAGATAATTACATTAGTAATACTATTTAATAACGGTGTACTGCTAAGAGATTAAAAAAACTCTATCTAATCTCATAAGCAGTACACCGAATACAGCAAGGAACTTCTAGGAACTAACCTAACTGTAATCGGACGGGAAGACAAACGCTGGAAAATTATTCACGTACCAGTGCATCTGCGTTTAAATCACTTTTTTCTTTAATGATTTATTACATTTACACGAACACTACACATTGAATAAAACTAGTTTATGTTCCCAGCATTCGGAGTACTTTACAGTCACGGGGCAACTGCATCGTTTCGCTACCTTTTTTAACTTAGGTTACACGTAACTAACAATCTCACCTGGTGGCAAGTGGTGACGAAAACCTAGATAGTAAATCGTTCGGACTTGGCGTAACAAGAGCGTATTCACACATGTTCTAAAGACCCTAACTGTAATCGGATGCGAAGACAAACGCTGGAAAACTATTCACTTACTTGCTGCCAACATTACGAAGACAAAGCAAACCGTTAGGTGGAAAAGTGTGGAATATGCATGGATGGAGAAGTGATTAAATTAGGTAATTCCTGAGTATAGATTATCTACTTTAATGATTTGTACTTTTTTAAATTTAAAACCGAAGTGGCAAGCGAACTTACAGTCGACCTGGATTGTAAGTGACTGCTATAGTCCTTGGACACCTGCAGCCTGCAGACTTCAAAAAAAAGATAACAATTGGGTTGTCACTTCTGAGGCTGTGATTATACAGGCTCTGTAGAGTTCCGGTATGATCACAGGCTCAGAAGAACCTTTAGACAACCTTTAGACTGGAACACAGCAGAGCAAGCACTGGTATTTGGTGAAAGTGTGGTGCCTCTCCAGATGGAATCTTAGGCAGAAGAGGAGTTCTGCAAACTATTAAATAGGGCTGTTGTACATCCAGTCAAAAGAGTATCGGAAATGGTTGATTCGTTTATTGTTCCAAATTCAAATTTTTTGTTGCTGTTAGGTTGGCACAACTGTTTTCCATTTTTAGAGTTTGAGTTACATCTGTTATTTAGATTAAATACAGTGCCGTTTTTAGTTATATTATATCTAGTGTGTATTGCGAATTTCACAATGGACAAAAACATCGAAAAAAATAGTTTGTCTTAAATTTTGCATCGACAATGGAATTTCGTGTGTCACTGAAAACGTTACAGAAGATGTTTATATACAGGCAATTAGTGAGAGATAATATAAATAGGTTATAATAAATTTAATTTCTTATCCTTTAATAAGTACGACTAACAGTTTTTGACGCACGTGAAGTGTGAACCATTTTAATTTATTTGCGTGACAAGAAAACCCTAGCGAACAGCTCCCGAGCGACTAACGGCCGCTCGGGAGCGATCAGCCCGCGTCTCGCCGCATCACACGATTGCCTCGTCTGACTCATAACCGAATTATAATAGACGTGTTATATATAAATAGTTAAATACGTATTCATATCACATAACGGCAACAATTAAAATAAATGGTGACGCAAAGACGAACTATTGCCCCACTTTGAAAATCTAAGATAACCAAATAAGTTTCACCATGAAGTGACTGCCTCGTTTGTCCAGTGATCGTAAGTGCAGCTGTTAATCATGTGGCCCCCCAGGTTCGAATACCGGATCGGGGCAAAATCTTAGTTATTGCGTTTTTGTCCGTCCGGAATCAATAAGTAGGCGGTGTTTTAACCCCCGAGCCTCACAAAGCGCTGTTGAATGTTATGTTTTTGATCCTGCGTCTGATCCCCTTCTACGGTCGGGTAGGGCCACCCAACGGCCTGTGAGAGTGAGGGTATCGTAAGTGACGCACTATAATAAGTAATGTCCTGCGCAGATTCACCGTTAAAGATGGCCACCATGATCAAAATACGGTCTGGAGGACATTAAATTAAACAAGAGAAAAACATTATCATATTTGCTTATTCTAAAAAGCTCTTAAAAAGTACATAATCTTTGTAAGTTCTTTCAAAAAATCCAATACGTAATCTCTAAAACAAATTTCTTGAAAGCCGTAAGTCAGAAAATATTATTTACCAAATCTCTTGATCACTTGGCTCAACCCCGATGTTGACTTTGTTTTATTTGAACGTACGTGTTGACCGGAAAATTGAATTGAAAGTCAACATCTCTCCTTCGAATGAAATTTATGATAAGACTCTGTACAAACTAAATGTAATTTTAGATGTAGGTACCGATGATGCTATAAATATATTTTATTAACCAAGATCAAAAAAATAGGTTTTATCTTAGATATATTCACCGATTTCTCCGAAACGGCTCGCCGGATTGAAATTATTATTTTCATTGAATAGGTTATATTTCAATGATAGCATATTAAAAGAAAAAGCCATCCCTTTCTTCATTCCCTATTTCTCAACTCTTAGGTTGAGAAATAGAGAATGAAGATTTTAATGAACCTATTTAAACGACGTTACAGTCGTTGTCTTAAACTTGTGTTATTACTAAGACTACCAAAAGCGGTAAAATACAACTTTCAAAGGGTAAAATAAACTTTTCTTAAAATAATATCCACATAATAGCGTCTGAAGTCGGGACTTAACACGTAATTCTTTGAAGCAGTCACTTCAAAAACTATTACTTATTTTTTTTTTTTTTGTAATATTTTGTTGTTTTCAAAATCTGTTTTACCTACAGTATATTAAAATTCTAACTAAATATAATTCATTTGATTGTTGCACGCAAATTCCGTATTTAAAAACGATCCAGACACGACAACTTATGACTATTTGGAGATCAAATAGAAGAGGTTATTACCATTCACCAAGTAACAAGGTCAACGCTCCGTCCCCCTCGTGCTCTAATCCAGAATCCCGAAACCTTTCAGCTCGAGTTACGTAACCGCTTTCAGTGCCTAGAAGACTGCAATGCAGTGGACGATAAGAATGACAAGCTCGTGGAAACTGTCCATGCGGTCGGAGCTAAGTTCTGCAAGACCCGCCGCAGAAGAACACAAAAACTCTCCGATCACACTCTTAATCTCATGGCTGTTAGACGGGAGATGAGGCTGCAATCGTCAACAGATTTGACAGCATACAGGCAACTGAACAGACAGATCTCCAAATGTATGCGGCGAGACTTACGCAACTTTAATACTGCTCGTATTAAAGAAGCGATAGAGCGGAACCAGGGCTCCAAAGTCTTTGCCAGAGATCTGTCTGTCAGAAAGAGCCAACTGTCAAAGCTAAAGACTGAGTGTGGCAGCATCGTTTCCGGGACACCTGAGATTTTGAGTGAGATTGAGAGGTTCTATGGGCAGCTGTACACATCATCGTTGGAGCCACCCGCAAGTGTGAGTAACGATCCAAGAGCAAGTCTTATCCGACACTATTCCGATGATATCCCGGACGTCAGTCTGAGCGAGATTAGAATGGCTCTCCAGCACCTTAAAAACGGAAGGGCCCCAGACGAGGATGGAATTACAGCGGAGCTTCTGAAAGCGGGTGGAACACCGATACTTGAAGTCCTTCAGAAGCTTTTCAATTCCGTACTCCATGGTGGCACTACTCCGGAGGCGTGGAGCAGAAGTGCGGTGGTCTTGTTCTTCAAGAAAGGTGACAATGCCCTCTTGAAGAACTACAGACCGATATCCCTTCTGAGCCGCGTCTACGTGCTGTTTTCGAGAGTCATTACGAATCGTCTCGCACGCAGACTCGACGACTCGCCTCCCGAACAAACCGGTTTCCGAAAAGGCTTCAGTACCATAGAACAGACATACCCTGCGGCAGATTGTACAGAAGTCCGAAGAGTACAATCTGCCACTTTGCCTGGCGTATGTGGACTATGAGAAAGCCTTTGATTCCGTCGAAATTTGGGCGGTGCTACAGTCCCTTCAGCGGTGCCAAGTTGACTATCGGTATATCGAAGTGCTGAAGTGTTTGTACAGTAGGGATACGATGGATATCCGAGTACAGAACCAGACTTCGAAACCTATCCAACTGCAGAGAGGTGTAAGACAGGGTGACGTTATATCCCCGAAACTCTTCACCGCTGGATTCTAAGACGTTTTCAAGCTACTGGACTGGAAAGGATACAGTATTAATATCAATGGCGAGTACATCACTCATCTTCGATTTGCCGACGATGTAGTCCTTATGGCAGAATCGCTAGAGGACCTAAGCACCATGCTCAATGACCTCAATGGTGTCTCCCAACGGATAGGTCTTAAGATGAACATGCACAAAACAAAGATCATGTCTAATGTCCATGTCACACCTATGCCGGTAGTTGTTGGGAGCACTATGCTCGAAGTTGTTGACGAATACGTTTACCTGGGACAAATAGTCCGACTAGGTAAGTCCAACTTCGACCGAGAGGTCAATCGACGGATTCAACTCGGCTGTGCAGCGTTCGGGAAATTACGACACATCTTCTCATCAGATATACCTCAATCTCTGAAAACTAAAGTGTACAACCAGTGCGTGTTGCCAGTGATGACTTACGGATCTGAGACGTGGTCCTTCACTGCTGGCCGTATGAGGACGCTCAAGGTCGCTCAGCGAGCTATGGAGAGGGCTATGCTCGGAGTTTCTCTGCGTGATAGACTCAGAAATGAGGATATCCGCAGTAAAACCAGAGTGACCGACATAGCCCAACGGATTAGTAAGCTGAAGTGGCAATGGGCCAGCCATATAGCTCGAAGAACCGATAACCGATGGGGAAGAAAGGTTCTGTGAAAGTGGCAGCCTCGTACCTGGCGTAGTGTAGGGCGACCCCCCACTAGATGGAGTGACGACCTGGTAAGATATGCAGGAAGTCGATGGATGCAGGTGGCTCAGGACCGTGCTTTGTGGCATTACTTGGGGGAGGGCTATGTTCAGCAGTGGACTTGTGAAGGGCTGTAATGATGATGATGATGAAGTAACAAGGGACGTAGGAATAGTTTTAAAAAGACAAAAGAAAATATAATGGAAAAGTGCGATAAACACTTTAAGAAGGATAATGAGGAATGAAAACTATGAATATCGGAAAGGTTATAACTTATAAGGTAATTTACACTGTAAACAATTATTTATTTATTTATTATATTTTGACCGAGGGACTAATTTTTTTAATTTAATCTGTTTACATAGTTTAAGAACTTTAAATTTGTGTATCAATTTAAAGGGAGTTAATTTTCAGTAAATCAGATAGTAGAAGTAGGTAAATACGAAAAAGAAATACATTCTGTGACCGTATATACGGCAACCGTTTGGCCGTAAAGTATGAAGATTTCCGACCGACGTTTGATCCACACAAACGTATGCTTATGATTTTTCCCTGGATAATGACACTAAAGCAAATACACTTACACTACAATCCATATGTCTGCAATGTTTCTATGTTTTTATTATAAAAGCTTAAAATCTTTTAAAATTACTAACATTTTCTTACTATACCGTCGTTATATATTATGAAAGACACACACGGTCAGTTCAACTGATCATTCCAACTGATCAGTTCAAACTAGGACTATTAATTATTATAAATATATCAGTATCGGAGTTTAATATGTAAGTTTATTTATATATCGAAAATCCAATATTTATAAAATATCAACAGTCCTATTTTGAACTGATCAGTTGGAATGATCAGTTGAACTGACCGTGTGTGTCGTCCATTTAATATACAGTAAACTAACGATCATAAAAACGAAATAAAAATATACAGACATGGCTACAAACCTTCTTATACTATTCTTGAATAAAAAATTTAAACTATTCCAGTACAGTTGTTATTCGTGAGCGTATTTTAGCACCAAACTACAATGAAAATAGCATACTTTATTGAATTTGTGAGCAAATTGTGAATAAAAAAGGGAAAAACCTATTTTATTTTCGTTCGAAATTGCTATGTAGTAAAGGCTTGAGAATCTAACTACCCATTTTGTTTCGCAGGTATCGTAAAAGACGGCTCTTGGCCTCCTATAGATGGAGTTAATATATAGTTATATAGTAGGTAATACTTGACCATGTAGTGGCAGTGTACGAATATCCATTAAATATATACTTTAAAAATTGGCTATATTTTATTTAAAGTAAAATACAAAAACTAGCTCGTTTTATAATTTAAGATTTATAAAAAAAATCTGTAAATAAGAGAGTTAGAAAATCGATGAAATTAATACATATCAATTTTATATTTATTCAGCTCCAAAAACTAAAGCTTCTAAGGTTTCATTTAAATTCTATTATTTACTTTGAATGATATATTCATTTGGAAATTAAATATATTATTCGCATAAGGAAAAAAGACATAAACAATGTTATAGCAATAAATAGAATACCATAAAGTATCGAAACACTAGTGAAAATCTCGTTCCTAACGATACATACCTACTATTGAAATACTTCTCATTTTGAAATTTTACTCGACAGTACATACACCGAAAACAGGTCTTTTTATTTTAAGTAAATCTTAAAATAAAAAGACCTGTTTTTGATTCGATGTGAAACGATTGCAATATAATCGATTATCGATTAAATTGAACATTTTAATATCTATTTTAGATTATTTTTCTGTGTTAACTAGGGAGATAAAAAAGAACTGCTAACAAATTTACAGAATAATAATAAAAAATATAAAATATCACCATGTCAACAAATAACAGCAACGAATCATGTAATCGATCTCAGATCGTTATATCTATAGTTCGTGCCAAATCGATTTAGAAAAACGGACATTGACCTTTCGGTTGTTTAACCTGGGGCTACAAACCTTCAATATATAGGCACTTTTTATAATATGTAGTACTTTCTTTATTTACAATAATTTTTTATTATTTTTTTATAAAAACTCTATATATAACAAAAAATCATCTCTGGTTATAAAGTACTTTATTCATTTAACAACAAAAAACATTAATTTATAACAATAACGACACCGAATAAGTACGTACTTATTCAAAAGATAAAACTTTATTTTCAATATTATATAAGAACTTTATTTTTATTCAGTGCATGCGGGCCAGCTTAAAAAAAGTGACGCATCTCTGGCTGCCATTGTCACGTTTCTTTTAAAACGAACTGACGTAACGCGCGTTTTGTTTATTTTAAAGGGATGAATTTGCAAAAGCTCAATATGGTGATTATATTGCTTCAAATAAATATTTTTTATATGAAACTGTTATTACATGAATTGCCGCGTTACTTACTATAAATTGAAATATAAAATATACTTTTCGTGATGTATCGTAAGATTTAACGATGTTTATAGGAACCACAGACAATATTATTTAAGAAACAAAAAAACAAAACGTATATACTGACCTAGAAGTGTGAATAATATCAATATTTAAATATTGTTATCACATCTAAATTGAGCTTTTGTGAGTTACACCTTTTGACGCGGTTCATATCTGAGGTCATCGTCCGTTTTTCTCAATCGATTTGGCACGAACTATAATATCTCACTGCACTTAGTTGTTGTTGTTTTAACATTCGTTAATCGTTTCACCATTCAGTTTCCTTGATAATCATAGCTTTTCTTTCTGCTTATTGACTTAATACTGATTCTGTATAAAAACAGGATCAGGGATCGGCATAGGCACCGAGAATATTCCTTACACGACTGACCCGGCCTTGGTATTTTTGGATACGTCACAAGCCTTTCAATTGGATATTATCATATTGGGCCGGTCTTTTATCAAATACTCTTATAAGTGGGTATGCGAGTTTATAAATATAATTATATGTAAGTAATTATAGAGAAAAATCGCCTGTTACAGTGTAGGCAATACGTAACCTCATTTTCCTTTTTCTACCATAACTCAGCTCTTAGATTGACAAACCTTGCCAGATTTTTAGCTATGAATTATATATATATATATATATATATATATATATATATATATATATATATAATTTTTCAAATGGTCCTATTTTCATCTTGTTAACTCCTGGGCCCAAAAATGTATGGAGACGTCTCTTTCTCCTTTGAAATATTCTTATTTTTACTTGTATAAATTATAACTGGCCAGTGTCTCAAACAATTTAATTTTTTGGAAAAATATATTATATTTTGTTATATGTGACCTAATAAGATATGTTTGTTTATACTCGTAGATGCAATGTCAGACACAAAAATTGCATACTTTACTCTGTGATGTTAGCGTTGGGCCCTTCAGTCCGCGAACTGATTAAAAAAGGGAAAGGCAATGGTGATGATGATGTTGATGGTTTATGATTTGGTATTGTTACCAATCATCATATCGCCTCTGTGGTGGTTTTTGAGCTTTCTAACCGCTGTCCGAGTGGGGGAGTGTTCTAGGTGGTGAGAACCGCTCAGGTACGCAGGTGCAGGGTGTGTACGCGGTGTGTGCTAGAACGCCCCATCCGTTATCCTACAAAAATTGTATATTCACAGTGCAACCAAAATCGAACACCACAAATCTTGATTTTGTCGAAATATTGTCGCAGACGGCTTAACTACAGCACTAATTTGTTTGTCACATTGTTTTAAAGTTTAATAGAAAACAAGGGTGTTTTGTTTTACTTGCTGGAGTAAAATAATATCATTAGTAAAGAAAGAGATTACTACCTTAGTTAGGTGAACTGTGAGCCGTAAAATTTATGCACAGTAATAAATTAGGCTAACGGTAGCCTAGGGGGACTTTAGCAAAATATTCGAAGGAAACGTGGCAAAATTTTTAATGAGAATTCGTTTCAGAGTTCCACGATCAAACAATTTTGTTCCTAACGAGATTATTATATTTAGGCGAGGTATAGGTTACAATTTTAAAATAAGTAAATATTGTACATTTAATATGTATTTTTATATAAATTGGGAAATTATTATGATTTAAAAGGTTTTAATAATTATAATAAAACTACTATGAACCGTTTTAAGAAATAGCACTAATAATCTTCGGCTTACCAGATGTCACTACGTGGGACTGAGGTGAAATGATTTGTTACATTATAATTGGGAACCTGCGTTTTAAATAAAAATGTATCGGTTTTTAAAGTACAGTGGACCTTCGGTAATCCGACAAACATTTTGCAGGCCAGTGTCGGACTATCGAATTTGTAGAATTATACATTAAGTCCCCTATGGTCCGGAATTTTTTACAATAGAGTACCTTGTAATCCGACAAATTACAGATCCAATGATAAGATTTTATATGTGATATATGTATATGTACTCTGAGTACAAATCATACTTCATTATATATGTCAAATTTAGCAAATTAAATAACACAATCAGACACAAAAGTTAACGTCATTAAAGCTTTAGGACTTTACCAAAATGTGCAATAACTTTACATTAGGAAATAATTGTGTACAAACAAATGTACATACTAAAATAATAAAAAACTATGAATCAATCAATTTAAGAAGCATCAATTTAAGGCTACGAACGCTTTTTGAGGAAAATTCTGATCATTGAACCATTTTCAGAATCAATTTTTTTCAATCGGAATCAAAAACTACCCTACGCGTCGAGCACAATAGTGGTGGGGCATACATGTTATAACTTGTTCAATCATGCATTAGCGAAGATTGCAAAAAAATATTCAATAATAAATAATAGACCATGTCGGATTACAGGGGGATTAGACAGGGGTCGGATTACCGGGGTCCACGGTATGTAAATACGCAACACAATGCCTCATTGGCTTGCTCTTTAATTTTCTGCTCATTTATGAGTTCTATTTTTAATATTTCTACTTTTAGGAATATGCTTAGTTTGTTTTATTTATTTCTAATCTAGTTAATATAAAATATAAACAATATTTCAGCAAGAAACGTCAACTTCTACATTTTTCTAACAAATGAACTTCCCAACCATGAAATCTGTCAAATATTTCAACTCATTCTTTAATGTATCAGCCCTGGTGGCCGAAAGAATCATTAAGCGAAAATAAAATAAAATTTTAATGAACATTTAAATTTCATATTAAATTAAATATTAGCTTTCTGCGCAAATTCCTACTCAATATAAACTTTAACTACGTCGAATATTACTCTTCTGTGCGCGCAATATGCTTGAAAAGGAGTACAAAGTTTTCTCCTCACGTTTTAATATATTATATAGACTTTTTTGCTTGTAATGAGGAGCTCTTTTAAACATGTGACATATTGGTCCCACGCCGTACCGTATTGTTTAAGACTAACTCGCAGCGTAGGTAGTATAACAATACGCGCCGTTTTTACTTTCACTGAAATACAAATATGACAGAGAGCATTATTAAATCACAAATTCTGTAGGCACTTTATTATTTGTTTTGGTAGTTTTTGTAGCTTGTCTCCTACATCCTATTAATCAAAGCACAATTAAAGTCGTAATAAAATTGTTAGAGAGGTTTAATTAAATGAAAATAGATTTCAGCGCAAATTATTTTTTTCCTTTAAGTATTATAACCAATCGCAATCGGCTATGCTTACATAGTCATACCTATAGTATCAGCACTTCGACTTTTTGCCGTAATATACCTCTATCTATAGGTACAACCTCCGATTTTTAGACATTTGTGAACTCTTTTGTTTGAATTTAGTTGCTAGTGCTCATGAGTTACGGAAGCTATTTTCAAACGTGTGGTTAGATATAAAAAAAAATCCTTACGACAAAAATTAAGAAACATGTTGTTAGACAAATTCAAAGAAATGTCTGCATATTGGGAATGAGAGTATATTAAATTTTTGAGGAAGATGTTCAATCTTTTAGAAAAATTAAAAATAATATTGAGTCTTTATGTAATGCAAAAGCCCTGACCTTATTTCTTTCTGAAAAGTTATGTATGTACTTCAAGTAAGTTCACCTACATAACAGTTACATAAATAAGTTCAAATATATAAGTTCGATAATTAAAAATACTTCACGGCAAGTCTTTCAGCCACTTTGAAATTCTCTCAAAAATGTTGCATGAAAAACTTATTAATTACCCTCCGGTTTCACGACTTTAGACAAAAAGAAACCTTCGAATACTCAAGTCTTCATGTGAGCCCATTTTCACTCGTAAATAATGTTTTCTCTCAATATTAAGACCGAAATACATTTAATTTGAGTAGTAGCCAAATATTAGACACAAATCATTAAAAATAAAACAAAATAGTCTAATCTGCTCATGGTCATCATAATATTAATAATGATTAGGAGTCCTATTCCATTTTATGTGAATTCCTTTGCAATACTTACAATATGTTTCAAACCGGAAATTAATTGCGTCCGGCTAAGTTTTGAGTCTAGGACGTAGGTATACTGAGCGCTGCGCCACATGGTTGTACAAATTTAAACTTTTATAAAGTCTAAAAGTTGACTTCAAAAGATGAAATATAAAAACATATTTCCACTTAACAGCTTCAGAAGTCGGTACTAAGATTTAATATATAGAAAAATAAAAGTGGCATCTCTAGAAGCTGGTATTTGGAAACTATTTTATTCTGTTTACTGCTTTGAAGTTTGAAGTCCCCTTAGACGTTTTTGTTAAAGGTGATTTTTTGACCTTTTTCGTCGAATAAGGAATATCACCAGCTCGTGTTATAACAGTTATAATGTCTAAATAGTTACATTAATAACTTCATCGCCTATTTTTCCACCTTTAGGGGTGTAATTTTACTCCAAATTTATATGGAGAGGATAAATCACATTCAATTTGGGATAATTTCAAATAAAAGTAAAAACCCTATTTACACGTATTTTCAAAAACTGCATTAATGATATATTATTATTTATAGGTTTGAACTTAAGTTTCAAATTTGACTACTCTTTGAAAAATAACCCTGTTTACACAACATGTAATAAAAACCCTGTGGTTTCCGTTAACCTCGCTATCAAAATCAGTATTCAAGCGTAAAGAAATAATATATTTTTCGGAAAACTCGAACATATATTTTTTTAATTTAATTAAAAAATTATTTGAAAATTGTGTGTGGTTTTATTTCCTCTAACTCACACGAATAATCGGTAATGCGGTGTCTTTGACAATGGTCTTACTCCTCGACCAATGCAGAGATAATAAAACCACATAAAATTTTAAAATTATTTTTTTTAATTAAACTTAACTTTTTTAATTGTGCTTTTTTTGAAAAAATAATTTTATACGCTTGAATACTGATTCTGATAACGCACTTAACGGGAACCACAGGGTTTTTGTTACATGTTGTATATGTACATGGCCGTTTTATTTTTAATAAAATTGAAATGACAAATAAACTTACACTCCACCTGATGGTAAGTGGCTAGTGTCCTTTACACCTTCGACAAACTCCAAACAAAAATGGCTAGAGAAGCGTGGCCACCTCCGAGAACTAACATGGAACGCCTCATAGCCTGTAATAATGCGGGCTCCTAGTACCCTTCAGACAGCACCAGTAGTGCAAACGCTGTTGCTTGGCGGCAAAAGTACTAGTATTATTATCTTAGTATTGTAGTATTGTGTAATATTTATCAGGAACCATTAGATATATCTAGATTTTTCCAAAATTAATATAAATAAAACGCGATAAATTCCGTAAAAGTAGTTCACAATATATATATATATATATATATATATATATATATATATATTGTGTATTATATATATATATATATATTGTGAATCAGTATTCAAGCGTATAAAATTATTTTTTCAAAAAAAAGCACAATTAAAAAAGTTAAGTTTAATTAAAAAAAATAATTTTAAAATTTTATGTGGTTTTATTATCTCTGCATTGGTCGAGGAGTAAGACCATTGTCAAAGACACCGCATTACCGATTATTCGTGTGAGTTAGAGGAAATAAAACCACACACAATTTTCAAATAATTTTTTAATTAAATTAAAAAAATATATGTTCGAGTTTTCCGAAAAATATATTATTTCTTTACGCTTGAATACTGATTTTGATAGCGAGGTTAACGGAAACCACAGGGTTTTTATTACATGTTGTGTAAACAGGGTTATTTTTCAAAGAGTAGTCAAATTTGAAACTTAAGTTCAAACCTATAAATAGTAATATATCATTAATGCAGTTTTAGAAAATACGTGTAAATAGGGTTTTTACTTTTATTTGAAATTATCCCAAATTGAATGTGATTTATCCTCTCCATATAAATTTGGAGTAAAATTACACCCCTAAAGGTGGAAAAATAGGCGATGAAGTTATTAATGTAACTATTTAGACATTATAACTGTTATAACACGAGCTGGTGATATTCCTTATTCGACGAAAAAGGTCAAAAAATCACCTTTAACAAAAACGTCTAAGGGGACTTCAAACTTCAAAGCAGTAAACAGAATAAAATAGTTTCCAAATACCAGCTTCTATAGACGCGACTTTTATCTTTCTATATACACTAAATCCTAGTACCGACTTCTGAAGCTGTTAAGTGGAAATATGTTTTTATATTTCATCTTTTGAAGTCAACTTTTAGACTTTATAAAAGTTTAAATTTGTACAACCATGTGGCAGAGCGCTCAGAATACCTACGTCCTAGACTTAAAACTTAGCCGGACGCAATTGATTTCCGGTTTGAAACATATTGTAAGTATTACAAAGGAATTCACATAAAATGGAATAGGACTCCTAATCATTATTAATATTATGATGACCATGAGCAGATTAGACTATTTTGTTTTATTTTTAATGATTTGTGTCTAATATTTGGCTACTACTCAAATTAAATGTATTTCGGTCTTAATATTGAGAGAAAACATTATTTACGAGTAAAAATTGGCTCACATGAGGACTTGAGTATTCGAAGGTTTCTTTTTGTCTAAAGTCGTGAAACCGGAGGGTAATTAATAAGTTTTTCATGCAACATTTTTGAGAGAATTTCAAAGTGGCTGAAAGACTTGCCGTGAAGTATTTTTAATTATCGAACTTATATATTTGAACTTATTTATGTAACTGTTATGTAGGTGAACTTACTTGAAGTTCATACATAACTTTTCAGAAAGAAATAAGGTCAGGGCTTTTGCATTACATAAAGACTCAATATTATTATGTTAATTTTTCTAAAAGATTTAACATCTTCCTCAAAAATTTTATATACTCTCATTCCCAATATGCAGACATTTCTTTGAATTTGTCTAACAACATGTTTCTTAATTTTTGTCGTAAGGATTTTTTTCACACGTTTGAAAATAGCTTCCGCAACTCATGAGCACTAGCAACTAAATTCAAACAAAAGAGGTCACAAATGTCTAAAAATCGGAGGTTGTACCTATAGATAGAGGTATATTACGGCAAAAAGTCGAAGTGCTGATACTATAGGTATGACTATGTAAGCATAGCCGATTGCGATTGGTTATAATACTTAAAGGAAAAAAATAATTTGCGCTGAAATCTATTTTCATTTAATTAAACCTCTCTAAGAATTTTATTACGACTTTAATTGTGTTTTGATTAATAGGTTGTAGGAGACGAGCTACAAAAACTACCAAAACGAATACTAAAGTGCCTACACAATTTGTGATTTAATAATGCTCTCTGTCATATTTGTATTTCAGTGAAAGTAAAAAACGGCGCGTATTGTTATACAACCTACGAGTTAGTCTTAAACGATACGGTACGGCGTGGGACCAATATGTCACATGTTTAAAAGAGCTCCTCATTACAAGCACAAAAAAGTCCATATAATATATTAAAACGTGAGGAGAAAACTTTGTACTCCTTTTCAAGCATATTGCGAGCACAGAAGAGTAATATTCGACGTAGTTAAAGTTTATATTGAGTAGGAATTTGCGCAGAAAGCTAATATTTAATTTAATATGAAATTTAAATGTTCATTAAAATTTTTTTTTTTCGTTTAATGATTCTTTCTGCCACCAGGGCTGATACATTAAAGAATGAGTTGAAATATTTGACAGAGTTCATGGTTGGGAAGTTCATTTGTTAGAAAAATGTAGAAGTTGACGTTTCTTGCTGAAATATTGTTTATTTTTTATATTAACTAGATTAGAAATAAATAAAACAAACTAAGCATATTCCTAAAAGTAGAAATATTAAAAATAGAACTCATAAATGAGCAGAAAATTAAAGAGCAAGCCAATGAGGCATTGTGTTGCGTATTTACATACCGTGGACCCCGGTAATCCGACCCCTGTCTAATCCCCCTGTAATCCGACATGGTCTATTATTTATTATTGAATATTTTTTTGCAATCTTCGCTAATGCATGATTGAACAAGTTATAACATGTATGCCCCACCACTATTGTGCTCGACGCGTAGGGTATTTTTTGATTCCGATTGAAAAAAATTGATTCTGAAAATGGTTGAATGATCATAATTTTCCTCAAAAAGCGTTATTGCTTCTTGATAACGCTCTTAAATTGATGCTTCTTAAATTGATTGATTCATAGTTTTTTATTATTTTAGTATGTACATTTGTTTGTACACAATTATTTCCTAATGTAAAGTTATTCAACATTTTGGTAAAGTCCTAAAGCTTTAATGACGTTAACTTTATAATAAAACGTAAGCTCTGTATTGTGTTATTTAATTTTGTTAAATTTGACATATATAATGAAGTATGATTTGTACTCATACCATTAGATATATCTAGATTTTTCCAAAATTAATATAAATAAAACGCGATAAAATCCGTAAAAGTAGTTTTAATCAATGTATAGTGTTCGCGTAAATATAAGAAATCATTAGATAAATTCTCCTTACCAATGAATGGCTACAAATATTAAAATATATTTTTGAATTCGAGTTTTAAATAATACACAATATATAAAACAATAAAAAAAATTATCATATCATACTGTACTACCCACTTCCCGCGCTCATAGAATAAATAATATGTCGCGGTGTAACCAAGCCCGATTTGAATTTGGAATGTAAAACACATCAGGTTTGCATTACGATTTTATAATAAACTAGTGCCCCAGCTTCACCTGGATGTATGAATTAACATTTATTTTATTAATTTTTGAAGCGACAGTAGCCTAATGGCAGGGCGCGGACCGCGAACTCGAAAGGTCGTGGGTTCGAATCCGCCATTCGACTACTGGCGTGAACCACTCGTAATACAAGCAATTTAAGCTTACCACGACTGGTTAAGGGGAATATTAGTAATGTTTATAGTATTGTTAATATTCTTTTTATAAAAAAAATCCATTACTCAAAAAATCTCTAAATTTTCGAATAAAATATAATTTCTTATAGGATGTGTGACAAACGAGCACACAATCCACCTGATGGTAAGAGGGTACTGTGGCCCATAGACATCAACATAGATGTATATCTTCGATTAGGAATCTTGAAAGATGCATTGTCACCTATGAGGACTAAGGTGGAATGCTTCGTTTCCAGTAAAAAGGGTCGCCGGTTCTCTACACTCACCATACGAAACAGTATCGTTAAGCTGCTACTTTACATTGGTATTCTGTGAGAGCGCGGTCCTTCCCCGGTCGAGCCATTCGATCATCAGATCACTGCTGGCATTGCTCTATATGTTGGTGAAGTTTCATCATAATCGGTTCAGCTATTCCAGAGATCAGAGCGAACAGACAGACAGACAGGCAAACATTTTAAAAATGGTATACACGCCTTAGTAGTATGCAAATAATCCATTGAGCTTATAAAAGAATCTTTCAATTTTATTTATTTGTATAGATGACAAGACAATTGGCAAAGTCGCCTCGTAGTTTGCGGTGTAAGATAATCGAATATAGGCGAGTAAGGGCTGAACAGAAGTAAGAAGAAAAAGTAAAACTTGAGATAACAGCCGAAAATAAATATATAAAATTTTAGTGGCCAACCCGTTTGACAAGTATGGCAACTATAGTAAAAATGTCTCTATGAAGCAATGATGGGAAGGCCTATGTTTGCATCATATTATGGTCTGGCTGTAATGATGATGAATAAGCAATGCTGATACTGATATGAACAATAAAGTGGTATATCAAATAATATTTAATTGTTAACCAGACCGTAAATTGTGAAATTTTTAATTAGAGTAGGTATTAGAAGTTTTTGTCAAATTTAAACATAGCGTAATCTAATAAACAATTATTTGGAGGCCATACAACAATACTTGATCCGTGTGGGATTCAAACCTGCGGTCCTCAGTGCCGCTACTTAATACTAAGCCACTACGCTACGGAACCGTCACAACTAAACTAACAGAACTAACTAAAAAGAAATCTTCATTTAAATATATAATCGATTTAAACGCAGTGTTTAAGTTAATAACTCGTGTCTGGGAGGCACCGTACTTGGCTAACACGTCGCGAATTCTAAGTTACAGAGCCTTTAAATAATTTTAACAGCACAAGGTCTGCGAAGTAGCCTATAGAGACAGTAAAATATAACTTTAGCTGTCAGCGTCAACGATATATCAGTGCCTTCTTAGCATATTTCGTACGTGGTAAATTCGTGCTGCAGCAGTAATAATCTCTAATAATAATAAATAATGATTAAGCTTAGTCGGGAAAGGACACAGAATACAAGCGTGAAACACTCAGATCATATAAACAACAGGAGATATGGCAAGGAGGCGTGGCACTAGCGAACGCATCTGGCCGCAAAGCGGCCTGATGCCAGTTTCGGTAATTAGTCGAATGTCAACTTGTCTTCACTGCTCGTGATTTTTGACAAAATGCCGCGTTGTTCAGTGATTGTTTGCAAAAATAACAGCTGTATTGTGAATTACATGAAAGATGGCATCTCATTTCACACGGAAGTACTAAAATATTAATGTTGTTCTTATTCAATTTATTAAAACATTACTTCATGGTACTAGAAACATGATGAAAAACCAAATCAAATGTTTTCATTAGAAACAAAAACCATTGCTTGCTTAGTACAAATCGACCTGTGAATCAGCTGGTCTAATAGCGCAATGGATAAGTGTTTTACTGATACTCTCACTCAACGATAGTTTCGTGAAGCAGCCGCTGCCAGCTTTTGTGAGTGAATGATAGCGACAGATGTTTTTGTGTGAATAAGTTTTGTACGGTGCATGGTAAATGCACGCTGCGTATGATGAGATAAGGTTTATAATTGGTTGTGTAGATCGTTCTGATTTATTAAATGCGTGTGTGTGCGCTACTGCGTATGTATCAATTTAATGAACTGCATGTGTACTAGTTGGCGAGTGGCGGGGACAAACTGGCGACAACAGGTTCCGATACATTTTAACTACCGGGCATATCTCCTGTTGTTTATGATGTGAGGTGAAACAGCAGCATAATGCTGGTGTGTTGCTGTTGTATGGTAAGTAACGATAATCAGAGACTTTTTTTTACTGAAAACGTAGTATTTGATCTTTGTCCTAAGGGTATAGAATATCGTCTCTGCATTTAAAGTACTCTGTGATCTGTATATTGTTAAACGCGGATAGAGGAGTTTTAGACGGAACTTGACCGTGGACGGATTGTTGCTCCTGTTTTATCGTTTAAATAATGGTTTGAAGTGGATTTTGATTCGTAAGAGTGATGTGGTTTTGTGTATTAAGTGTCTGCGCATGTTAACTATTGGAGAAAATAACGAACCAACTGCTTCGATGTTGATGTAAACCTCAAGTTATTTGGATCGCTCAAGTTCATAAGGCACCCAGCCTTATGTGAGCTTGAGTGACCGTCATCATCAACTGTCCGCTGGGTTGAGCTGTCGTCAAAATCTTCCGGAACTTGGCAATGTGACGCATCAGCATATTATGAAGAAAAAATATATAAAAACGAACATACCGAATGAAATGAAGACATGGCTTAAAGGACAAGTAATATTAATGAATAAAAAAGTGGACGAGGATAAGTGTGAGATATACCTGGGCTTCAGCATTCACCTAACATTAGCTGAATTATGTGATCATTTGTCATTTTTCTTATAAAAGAATATCCAGCCAGGAATTTAGGGATGTTTTCATACATTCGCTTAATGTGAATTTTCTCGCTTTGTCGCACAATGTTATTTCAAGTTGCCTTATCTTCCTCGAGTATTATACTAGAATTATGTTCATTTTGTTGCTTTTGTTTAGTAGATACGAATGAAAAATAATATGCAACTTTATATATATATATATATATATATATATATATATATATATATATATATAGAACAGTGGGCAAACGAGCATGCGGCTCACCTGACGTTAAGTGACTACCGCCGCCCATGATCAATTGCAACACCAGGGGGAAATGCAGGTGCGTTGCCGGCCTTTTAGAAAGGAGTAAGCTCTTTTCTTGAAGGTCCTCAGGTCGTATCGATCCGGAAAAATCGCCGGTGGTAAGCTATTCCACAGAGAGGTCGTACGCGGAAGAAAACTCCTTGTGTAACGTACAGTGGTGGACCGCCAAGCATCCAGATAGTGTGGATGGTATCGGGACGTTTGCCGCGTAGTGCGCTGGCGGCTGGGATTAATCCGAACAATTCCTCAGAGCACTCCCCATGGTATATGTGAAAGAAAAATTTATTTATTTAAAACTTCATATACACAAGTGGTATATAGGCGGACTTAATGCCTAAGGCATTCTCTCCCAGTCTACCTTGGGATGATGCAGAGATAGAATGAAGTAGGTGTAATAAAAAGTTAATATGCGAATACTAAAATAAAATAACAAAAAAAAAATTGTAATACATGGAAATAAAATACATAAGATATAAATGGTACATCGCAAAAAATAGATAAAATTACATTAATATTCATACACATATATGTATATAAAATATATAATATACATAATTACAATAAGAACAATAAGAATATATATATACACATGTACAACCAGTGCGTGTTGCCAGTGATGACTTACGGATCAGAGACGTGGTCCTTCACTGCTGGCCGTATGAGGACGCTGGTTCTGCCAATGATGAGGATGATGATTCTGCCAATTTATTAAGTAAGTGTTCCCGAACCTTCATCTTGAACGCGTACCGATTGCTAGCCGTCCTGATTTCGAGAGGGAGTGCGTTCCAAAGGAGAATAGATTGAATGTGGAAAGTGAAAGAATGAACAAGTCCAGAGCTATGGGATGGACATAGGAGAAGAAGGTTGTTCGTAGAGCGGAGGTTTCTCTCATGACTAGCACTAAGCAACTGAAAGTGAGGAGATAAGTAGGAAGGGGAAGTTGGAGACATCAGGATAGAATAAAGGGTGGTGAGTGCACGCAAACTACGGCGTTGACGAATAGGTAACCATTTTAATTGAGATCGATACGTGGATACATGGTCATACTTTCGAAGATTGAAAATGAATCGAATGCAGTTATTCAGAAGATGGTCATATTTGTTGAGAAGATCTGCATTCAGGTCGAAATAACACACATCACCATAGTCGATTAGGGGAAAAATTAAACTCTGCACAAGCATTGTCTTAATTTCAGATGGTAGAAAATTTTTTAGGCGATAGAGAGAACGCAGGGTACCAGTGACTTTCTGGCTAACGGTCGTTGCTTGGGCTTTCCAACTCAAAGTAGAATCAATTAATAAACCTAGGTCCTTCACAGTGGAACACAATTGAATCTCAGTACTATTAAAAAAGATAGGAGGTAGAGCTACTGTTTTCAATCTCTGGATCATCGGACGGCTACCAATTATTATGGCCTGACACTTCGAAGGGTTGACCATTAGGCCAAACCTGTCAGACCAGTTCTTAATGTACTCAAGTTCCCTGTTAAGTGTGTCCACCGCAGTAGAAATATCATCAATACTCGCTTGTGTGTACAATTGCAAGTCATCAGCATACAGATGATACGCAGACTGAAGGTTTTGAGTAATGAGATTAATAAACATAGAAAACAACAAAGGAGATAATATGCCGCCTTGAGGGACACCAGCATGTATGTCAAGCCAGCTAGATGATAGCTCATCGATGCGAACCGACTGTTGGCCCCCTCGAAGATATGGTGAAAACCAATCCAGTGCTTCGGGTGAGATCATAGAAAGGGAAAGGATGGAAATTAGAATGTCATAACTAATGGTATTAAAGGCGTTCGAGAAGTCAACCAAAACCAACACAGTGACTTTAGTGTCCTCTATGCCTGCCCTAATATCACCAGTTACTTTCAGGAGTGCGGAAACGGTACTATGACCGGGCCTAAAGCCAGACTGCAAGGGACTTAATAAGTTATTACGAGAGATAAACTGTGAAAGTTGCTTGTGGACACAGGCCTCAAGGACCTTGGATAAGAAGGGAAGGATGGATATAGGTCGGAAATGATTGGGTAAAGTGGGATTTGGGATCTTTTGTAAGGGAATAATGTAAGCCTTACGCCACAGTGAGGGAAAATTACCAGAATCCAAAGAGAAGTTAATGATGTGCGAGATGACTGGGAGGATATGGTCAAGTATATAGATAATCATCCGTCGGCTAATGTTGTCGTAACCTACAGCATTAGATTTAATGGAAAGGATTATCTTCTTGATCTCATCTACAGCTACTGGAGAAAATTGAAACAGATTAATATCAGGACGAGGTAAACCCATTAAGTGTTCAACAGTAAGACGCTTGGTCAGGTGATCAAGAGGACTGTTGGAGACAAAATGAAAATTGATATCATCCAGACCAATCGTCCTTTGAAACTCACAACGGTGTCGTTTACCGATACCTATGGTTCCAAGGAACTTCCAGATATTAGCAGGGGAAGAAGATGAGATGTTACTAAGAATAAATCGGCGTTTGGCGTTGCGTATCATCTGATTGCACCGATTCCTTGCAACTTTATAAAGCGTCCAGTTTTGATCACATCGATCTCTTCTAAATTTGCCGAAAGCGCGATCCCTACGTCTCATCGCAATCCGAACCCCAATCGTCATCCAAGGCGCAGGTGGACGCTTGAGCTTCACTTTTTTGATGGGAGCATGTACGTCATATTATTTAAGGATAGCTTCATTCAAAGCCCCAACTTTTTCATCCACAGTGGGTGCAGAAACCACGCTGTTCCAGTTTATTTTGGATGCATCCACACAAAGCTTTTCAACATCCAAGCGACCAAAACAACGCATGTGTAGAGTTTTAGCTGGAGGTTTAGGAGGTTTAAGGACGTAAGAAATGAAAATGAGGTCATGATAGGAGAAAGCAGGTGCAAAGTGTTGACCGTGGCAGAAGACAAGAGAAGGAGCAGAGGTAAGGATTAAGTCAAGCCAGGTATCCTCCACATCAATATTGTGGTGAGTGGCTTGTAAAGGTAAAATGTGGAGGCCAACCGACTCGACAATTTGAAGGAGCTTAGAGGAACGGGTTAAGTGCGGAGTGAGGAGATCTGTATTAAAATCGCCCATGATGACGTGATGTGAGTATTCCGACCCCAAGGATTTCAGAATTGTTTCAAGACTGGAGAAGTAATCGACAGAAGGAGGACAGTAGACAACGCCAAGTACTAATTTGGCTCCTTTTACGCAAACTTCAAGGAAAAGAAATTCTGCAGATGCAGTATAATAGGGGGGAAGAAGAAGCTAGAATTTTATAAGAAAAGTCAGAACGAAGATATATAGCGACCCCACCCCCTCTCCTATCAATTCGATCGTTGCGTATCAAACTGAAGCCAAAGAGAGGGTAAGAGGTAGAAGGAAGATGGGGCTTAAGCCAAGTCTCCGAAATCAAGACGGCATGAACATCAGCGTCAGAGAAAGCCTCAATCAGATCACTGTAATGACTAGGTACGCTCTGTGCATTAATGTGGCAAACATTAAACAAAGAGCGGGATTCATCGAATTTATGTCGCACAAAATCCCCTAACGTTTCAGTAATAGAGCAATAACTGTCATTTGATGAAGAAAACTCGTTGGCAGAAAGAAAAGAATCATCATCGGAACTCATCTATATGTAATAGAATATATAAAAATAAATAAATAAATAGACCTAAACTATAAGAATAAATAAATTAGTATAATTAAAATTATATAACGTAAAAAAATAGTAATAATTTCGATTGCTAAACTGCCATCCCTGCACCACCCGCCAGCTAACACACTCAAAAATTAAAAGACAAAAATAATACACAAAACAATAAAAATAAAAATGATTTGCAAGACAACTACAACTAAACTACGTTAAGATTACTAATAATAAATAGCAGAACTTAGAACAAATAAAAAGTATCATAGAGAAGTGTCTCATAGACGACAAATATACTATGTCCAAAGGACTTAGTATCCATGATCATGTATTAATAAAAAAAAATCTTCCCAGCGACCGAAAGTTAACTTGCACTATGCACTTGTTACGAATCTATTAATCTATGGACAAAATATAACCAAAAGCAAAACAACTTAATACCAAAACAAATTAGAACTTATTAAATAAGTTAATATGTAAAACGAAAAACTATATTAAAATTAGAAATTAACTAATTTAAAAAAAAATGTAAATAAATGAGAAAGAAAGAAGCTTAAGGTTACATAAAAGCAAAACAAGGTTTAATACTGTGCATAAAAAGTAATAATAAATTACATTAAGTAATTCTGCAATATTGAATAAATTTAAAGTTGTAGTAAAAGGAAAAAGGAGAATTAAGACAATAAAACGCAATACTGCATAGTTATTTACGTGGCTTAGAATTGCTTCCTGCAATGCGCTCGCCTCCAGTTGAGGATTCAGCAGTCGCCCTAGGGTGTTTTTGCGTAAGAGTAGTCAGCTCATCTAAGGTAGTGACTTTATGGCGGGATCCATCTGCAACTTTCACCACAATTACTCCATCTTGGGTCCAGCATGCACGCATGCCGAAATGCTGACGGGCTTTGCCAAAAACTGTTTGCCGAGACTTTGTCAAGAACTCCTTTATAAAGAAAATGCAAAGAGATGCAACATATCTTCACAGCGCCAGTGAATCGAGCCGATCATAAAGCACTCGGTCGTCGACGATTCGTGCCGCTCTGCGCTGGATGCGAGTCTCAAGTGGAAGGAGCTGGTACTGGGGAGCCCCAGCCCAGAGATGGGAACAGTATTCCATGTTCGGCCGAACCTGCGCCTTGTAATAGGCGATGTGCCGGCATGAAATACTGTCCCGCTCTGCTGACCACGCCATAAGAAGGGAGCTTCGAAAGAAGCGCTTTGTGCCAAACCCGATCGAAGGCCTTCGCAATGTCAAAACTAATGGCCAATGCCCCCACCTCCCCTTTGGACTCTACTGACTCCGCCCATCTATGAGTTAGGTAGATCAGAAGATCACTAGGTGATCGACCACGGCGAAAACCGTATTGGCGGTCACTAATCAGCTGGTGATCCTCAAGGTACCTCATGAGCTGGCAGTTAACAATAGACTCCATTGTTTTGGAGAACAAGGAGGTGATGGCGATAGGCCGTTAGTTGGACGGGTCTGAGCGGTCGCCTTTTTTAGGGATCGGGTGGACGAAAGCCGTCTTCCATGATTTTTGGACTACGCATAGGGAGTAGGTGTACCGGGAAAGACGCGTTAAAACCGTATCAACTCTGGAGCACACGTCCTCAGCATAATTGGTGGGATTCTGTCAGGCCCATTCGACTTGTGGATGTCCAGGGAGAGGAGTGCTTTGCGCACCGAGCGCTGTGTAAACTGCACTTCCGGCATGGAGCACTCACACCGTGGGATGGTCGGCGGCGTACTTCCGCCATCATCGAGAGTCGAGTTGGACGCAAAGAAAGAGCCTAGCAGATCGGCTTTCTCCTTTGTGGTATGAGCCAATGAGTCGTCCTCCCTGTGCAGAGATGGAAGAGATGGCTGACAGAAATTCCCCTGGACAGCCTTGGCGAGAGACCAGAATGCACGGGTTCCAGAAGGAAGGTCTTGACTCTTTTGAAGGACCTAGAGGCGGAATTATACTTCTTTTTTAGAGCGCTGGTGTTTACATCCCGGGGTGTTGCTGCGTCAGCCCAGGCTTGGTAGCACTCCTGCTTATAACATGATGCTATTTTACAGGAACGACCAAACCATGGCTGAGATTTGCCTCCAATGGGCACCACAGAGGAAGGAATAAAAAGTTCCATACCCTGAAGTAGCACATCAGCGACAGAATCCGCAACAACGCTGGGATCGTCCGGCGAGAAGCAAACCAGTCCCCAAGGGTAGGATGCAAAGAAAGACCGCATCCCATCCCAATCGGCTGACCTATAGTGCCAAACACGGCAGCATCCTGTAGAATGTAACTGCAATTTCAGCGTGAGTGGCACCACACTCCGGACAAGACAATGGTCCGAGGAGCCTAAAGACTCGACGGATATCCGATATCCGTCCGGGTGAGAGGTCAGCAGAAGGTCCAACAGGGAAGGTGCATGATCCTCCACATCTGGAATACGAGACATCAGCCGGAGAGGACACCTGCGTCTCGGTCAGAAAGAGCAGAGGCGGCCTCGCCGTCTCGAGATATTAGTGAACGGCGTTTAGGTTAGAGTGAAGTCTCCTGATATTGCAGAAATTTACAGATAGCGTGGCAGGGTCGCCTTGGTCTTGTTGCTCCGTTTGCCCCGAGCAGTTGTAGACTTGAGCAGAATTTTGCCCCCCCCCCCCAACCTTAGAATACGCGGGGCAGCCTGAGCACCCACGCTCAGGAGTGGAGTAACATCTCAGCGAGAGATTCCAGGGGTGCTTACCCTTCTGGGGATATCTTCACTTAATTCGCTACGGGGGGGGGGGATTTGGGCCTCCGGCCACCTGCACTCACCAGACGAAACGCGGAAGCGGAGCTTTCACTTCCCTCCGGAATTCTGTGAGGTCGTGGTACCACCCCGGTTTGAGCCGGCCCATACGTGCAACAGCAAAGCTGCCGAGTGGCTCTACCACTGTTAAAACTTTATATCCAGTTTATATCCACTGGACCCAAACATTATAATTTATAATAATGTGTTTATTTTATGACAACTTAAAATCTATCGGGTCATTTACTAAATATATTTTGTGTAAAAGTAATTTGAAACACACATCACGGAATATTGTAAACGAATTTATACTCACGCAAATACAAGAAAACTAACACTTTACAATTTTAATAGCATTCACTGTCAACAACGTCTTTAAATAACACGTTGACAACAAAAGGGCATAATCAGTAATAAACAAATGACATTAATTGATGATGATAGATAAAATTAAGCGTAATCATAATCATGTATGGAAGTGAATGCTGGGCCGTCAAGAAGAAGGATGAAAATAGACTGCATGCGAATGAAATGAGAATGTTACGATGGATGTGTGGTGTGACAAGGATGGATAAGATAAGGAATGAGTATATAAGAGGAAGCCTGAAAGTAGCGCCAGTGGTAGAAAAGGTGAGAGGAAGCAGATTGGCATGGTTTGGGCATGTGATGCGGAGGGATGAAAGTCATGTCACAAAACGAGTGTTGAATATGAATGTGGAGGGACACACGGGCAGAGGAAGGCCGAATAAAAGATGGATCGATTGTGTGAAGAGTGATATGAGAATGAAAGGAGTAAGTATGGAAATGACGGCTGATAGAGAGGAATCGAACAAGAAGATTTACTGCGCCGACACCAGATAATGAGAAATGGTTTAGAGAATGATGATAGATAAAATTAAGCCAAGTGCATGTTAGGGCACCGTTACAGCCTTTCAAAAGTCCACTACTGAACATAAGCCTCCCCCATAATTACCTCCCACCTGGGTTGATAATCGCATTTTTTTTAAAAGGGGTGGTGTCTTTCAGACCAAAACCATCGTGAACTCGAGTCTACGACCTCCCATCATTTAGACTCAATTCCTGACAAAATATATTCGCCAGAGGAAACCAATAAGGCGATTATCTCCAAATCGGCCTACGTCACCTCATACGTCGAAGAATGCTCATGTAAAGTTCATGTGTCGAGTAAGCAACAAAGCTTCCGAGAGACATTTGACAGCGCATAGCTGAATTTAGACACGATAAATGGGACACTTTGCTAAGGAAATCGAGCCATCGCTCAGCGCTAACAGACGGTTGGCCCGAGACCTCACCAATGCCGCTTCTCATTAGGCCAGAAAGCCCCGATTTCGGCTTTGACAGTTCTAAAAAGCCAAATGCCTCGCGGTTAATTTAGAAAGTCAATGTGCAGTGAGTTCTAGCGAAGCCATATTTACCACTCACCTTCTAGTGGTCGAAGTGGAGGTCGATCGTAAGTCAACACGACCACCTGCGAGCGTACTATTAGACCTTGTAACTGTTGACGAAATCATCCAAAGTCTCAAAAGGAAATCAGAACCTGACGGCATTAGCAACAGGGTGCTCAAATCGCCAGTCCCCCTGAGCCACTTGCATACCCCTTGGTAGGCATTTTCAACGCTCTTCTCTCCAGCTGCTCCTCTTTTGATTCCTGGAAAAAGGCAGACGTCATAGGAATTCCGAAACCAGGGAAACCGCTCACCTAAGCCTCTAGCTATGAACTCATCAGTCTCCTTAGCATAGGTACAGGGGAAAACGAAACATATTGAATCGCTTCCGTAAATACATCTTCGCAAATAAGATACTACCCGACCAGCAGTTCGGCTTTATACCCGAACACTTGTGCACAAGTCAGATTCATCGCCTAATGGAATACATTACGTCAACACCAGTGCCCTTTTCTTTGATGTCGCAAAGGCGTTTGACAACGTCTGGCACGACGGCTTTCTTTACAAGCTTTATAAACGCAACGTGTCAACAACGCAATAGGCTCACTCACATCTACCTTTCACAACCCAAAAGCCTTCCTTGCCAACTGCCAATTTCACTATCAAGTTGAGAGGACTGGCTTTTGGAATTTTAATTTCGGAGTATTGTTTTTTTAAATTCGGCTGATAATTTCTTACGCCGCCAGTAAACGGAAAATAAATAATGTACTATACAGATGTAAATTATAGTTATGGGTAAAATTACCAAAGTGAACTAAGTTCATTACGCTCAGTGAATCAGTTCGAGGCCGGTATATGAGTTATTAGTGGTAGAGTTTATAAATTGTGAGTTCTTTCTATTAGTGTGAAAAATTGTATAACATTAGGATGTAATTTGGTAAACTGATTCTAAGTAGTTTCGTTTAGACAAAAACTGTTATATTATTGAGACTGGGAATTGTTAAATCTGTATACATAAATAATTAAATATAATAGATTTATATCTTCAAATTGATTGTTAGTTTTTGTACGTGGTAAAGCCATGCTGCAGTTATATTAGTAGTATAGTTGTAGCACGAATGGGTCGGCTCGACCGGGGAAGGACCACGCTCTCACAGAATCATCATCATCATCATCATTACAGCCCTTCACAAGTCCACTGCTGAAACCTCCCCCAAGTAATACCACAAATCACGGTCCTGAGCCACCTGCATCCATCGACTTCCTGCATATCTTACCAGGTCGTCACTCCCATCTAGTGGGGGGTCGCCCTACACTACGCCTGCCGGTACGAGGCTGGCACTCGAGAACCTTTCTTCCCCATCGGTTATCGGTTCTTCGAGCTATATGGCCGGCCCATTGCCACTTCCGCTTACTAATCCATTGGGCTATGTCGGTCACTCTGGTTTTACTGCGGATATCCTCATTGCTGAGTCTATCACGCAGAGAAACTCCGAGCATAGTCCTCTCCATAGCTCGCTGAGCGACCTTGAGCGTCCTCGTACGGCAGCAGTGAAGGACCACGTCTCAGATCCGTAACTCATCACTGGCAACACGCACTGGTTGTACAATCTAGTTTTCAGAGATTGAGGTATACCTGACGAGAAGATGTGTCGTAATTTCCCGAACGCTGCCCAGCCGAGTTGAAACCGTCGATTGACCTCTCGCTCGAAATTGGACTTACCTAGTCTGACTATTTGTCCCAGGTAAACGTACTCATCAACAACTTCGAGCATAGTGCTCCCAACAACTACCGGCATAGGTGTGACATGGACATTAAACATGAATTTTGTTTTGTCCATGTTCATCTTAAGGTCATTGAGCATAGCGCTTAGGTCCTCCAGCGATTCTGCCATAAGGACTATATCGTCGGCAAATCGAAGATGAGTGATGTACTCGTCATTGATGTTAATACCGTATCCTTTCCGGTCCAGTAGCTTGAAAGTCTTTTAATGCAGCGGTGAAGAGTTTCGGGGATATAACGTCACCCTGTCTTACGCCTCTCTGCAGTTGGATAGGTTTCGAACTATGGTTCTGTACTCGGATAGCCATCGTAGCCCTACTGTACAAACACTTCAGCACTTCGATATACCGATAGTCAACTTGGCACCGCTGAAGGGACTGTAGCACCGCCCAAATTTCGACAGAATCAAAGGCTTTCTCATAGTCCACATACGTCAGGCAAAGTGGCAGATTGTACTCTTCGGTCTTCTGTACAATCCGCCGCAGGGTATGTATGTGGTCTATGGTACTAAAGCCTTTTCGGAAACCAGCTTGTTCGGGAGGCTAGAAGTCGTCGAGTCTGTGTGCGAGACGGTTCGTAATGACTCTCGAAAACAGCAAGTAAACGCGGCTCGGAAGGGAAATCGGTCTGTAGTTCTTCAAGTTCGACCCGCTTTCAGAAGCTCCGCTATAATTCCATCCTCACCTGGGGCCTTGCCGTTTTTAAGGTGCTGGAGAGCCATTCTAATCTCGCTTAGACTGACGTCCGGGATATCATCGGAATAGTGTTGGATAAGACTTGCTCTTGGATCGTTACTCACACTTGCGTGTGGCTCCAACGATGATGTGTACAACTGCCGATAGAACCTCTCAATCTCACTCAAAATCTCAGGTGTCCCGGAAACAATGCTGCCACACTCAGTCTTCAACCTTGACAGTTGGCTCTTTCTGGCAGACAGATCTCTGGCAAAGACTTTGGAACCCTGGTTCCGCTCGATCGCTTCTTTAATACGAGCAGTATTAAAGTTGCGTAAGTCTCGCCGCATGCATTTGGAGATCTGTCTGTTCAGTTGCCTGTATGCTGTCAAATCTGTTGACGATTGCAGCCTCATCTCCCGTCTAACAGCCATGAGATTAAGAGTGTGATCGGAGAGTTTTTGTGTTCTTCTGCGGCGGGTCTTGCAGAACTTTTTTTTATAGAAGAGGGGGCAAACGAGCATGCGGCTCACCTGATGTTAAGTGACTACCGCCGCCCATGATCATCCGCAACACCAGGGGAATTGCGGGTGCGTTGCCGGCCTTTTAGAAAGGAGTAAGCTCTTTTCTTGAAGGAACTTAGCTCCGACCGCATGGACAGTTTCCACGAGCTTGTCATTCATATCGTCCACTGCATTGCAATCTTCTAGGCACTGAAAGCGGTTACGTAACTCGAGCTGAAAGGTTTCGGGATTCTGAATTAAAGCACGGGGGGGACGGAGTGTTGACTCCATTAGACGAGACCTCTCCAACTTAACGTTTAGGTTCAGTGTGCCTCTAACCATTCGGTGATCGCTGTTTTCAACCTTGCGATCACTGAGACATCGCTGAACAGTTGCCGTGTAGTGGCAGTTAAGATATCCACTACCCCATATCTTCCCGTGGGTGTCGTAAAAGGCGACAGAGGGAGACAGGCAGGAGATGGCCAGCAGCATCTCCCTGATAACAGCAACTATAAAACAAAAAAAATTGCGGTTCCTAACCCGCTCGCAAAGCGTGGCAACTATGGCAATGGGGTATATTGAAGAATTACACAAATAGACGGCCCCGAGGCCCCCGGCGGCCCCGCTATTGGCTACGGTGGCGACCATGTTAACGGGGGCGCAGGGGGTGCTAAGAATCTCCGATGTTCGGTTGGAGTTCGGTTGCCACCTCTCACAGAATACCAGCGTCAAATAGTAGCTTAATGCTGCAGTGTTCGTATGGTAAGTGTAGAGAACCGGAGACTCTTTTTACTGGAAACGAGGCATTCCATCGTAGTCCTCACGGGTAACAACGCATCTGCATTTTGATTCGTAATCGAGGATAGATGTAGATGTCTATGGGCCAGAGCAACCACTTACCATCAGATGGACTGTGTGCTCGTTTGTTCTATTCAATAAAAAAAGATAGAAGATACAATATTATTATATTATATTTTCTTAAGCTGCGTTATCGAGGTGCAAAATAACCCATTACCCAATATCATCCCGTGCGTGTCACCAGAGACGACAAAGGTAAATTAAACGGGAGATGGGAAGCAGCATCTTCCTGATAAAAACATCAAAATAAAAACTGAGGTTGCCAAATGGCTATTGGCGTAGCATAGCAGTGACAATATGTTCAGCAGTGGACTATATTTATAAGGCTGTGATGCATTGATGATGGTGGTGGATTTTCTTAAGAAATGGCGGTTATTGACTTAATCGTAATTTAAATTTAACTTCAAATATGTTTAATGTTATAGTATACTATATTGTAAGATAATCGGATAAATTGTAGGAACAAAATACCGGATATTTGGAAACTAAGACACTTAATTGTGGTTGTAAGTTAATATTCTATATCTATTCGATTTATCATAATATTATAATTTATTACTTTGGTTTGCAGCTTAAGGTTGGCCCGAGTACCACACTATTCGTAACTTATCGTATTGGCAATCTGCATTTAACAACGAATATATACACCAAGTAGGTCACCTAGTTGTATATTAAGGTTATCTGAGAATAACTCTTGGGTCACACAAATCAGTGAACCTAATGATTCTAATAGCTACCGAATATCAATTTTTGGATGTATACAAAAATCTGTTTTAGAATATCTATTTATAATATCCTCATAAATTACTTTGCGAAACTCCTAAGATTTTCGCAGATTCGATTTGTCCTCGATAAAAGTCTATATCAAATAACCAAACAGCTTTACTTTGTATTTTTTTTAGTATATTAAAATCGGTTTTGATTTTATTAAAAGTATATTTTGACACTTTTGAGCGGAATATAGCAACTAACAAGATCGAATGTCGTCACACATACCTACATTAAAAATTTAATCCCCTATTTAACTAACCTCAGGGATGAAATTTTCTTAATATTTATACAAGAGTATTCCTGATGTATAAATTATTTAATAAAAAAGAATAAAAAATCAGTTCGCAATTGACGAAGATACAGAGTAAATAGCTTTATTATTACAGTCTATCAAAGGTTGTCCGCTGAACATTGGCCTCTCCCATATTGCCTTAGAGGATTATTTTTAGGAGGAGGAGATATTTGCCATTGTTGCCATGCTTGGCAGTAAGTCTGTTTTGCACCAAATTGCAGACGTGACGCTTTGTTCCCTAACTAGCTAACCCCGACGCATTTCTACTGTAGAAGAAATAATTGTGGACGAATTATATTGTTTAAGTAGGAATGATAGTACATTCATTGAAATTGAATGATATATAACTTTCAAATAAATTAGTTGGTACGATACACGCGCCACCTATAGTAAGTTAATTGTACTACGTTTATAAACTTCACCCTTGTGCAAATAGACAAAGTTTTAGCGCAATCTGATGGACGGTATGGCAGCGCATAAAATACGAACAAACAAACATAATTTTTATATATGAGATATTGTTATATGGACTGAACACATTGCTTGCCTCTTTAGTCTTCTATTCGTAAGCGTGACTGCTGATCATGTATATATACTTATATAGAATCTCGGGATTGGCCAAAATTATGTATTGCGTTTTCCTGTCAAGAAATTCTCAGTAACAGCCCAGAGTCAGAAAGTAACGGGGTTTACCCCCGTGCCTCGAAAAGCACGTAAAGCCGTCGGTTCTGTGCCTGATCTTTCTCCGTTCGTAAAGGATTATCGTCCCATCGGAGGAAAAAGTGTGTGCGCAGACAATCGTGCTCTGATAATTCTGTGTTGTAATCTTTGTTTTAATGTAAATGTTCTGTAATCTTGTTTTAGGCATATGACTACTCTGCCTTGAGATTGGTTGCCGTGGCTGAAATTCGGTCTGGATTATATAATATTGTCATATTATTGTTTTAAGATGTATTGGTGCACGATAAATAATGTATTGATTAATTGAAACATTTCAGGTTCAGGTGATGACGCATTTACATTATGAACCCACAAACTTAATTGAGCGGCCAGTATTCAATAATATTTCGTTAAAAATATTTGTTGAAAAAAGCAATTTTCAAATGAACATGCAACAAAGCGACACAATTTTAATATCAGTGACTAAATTTTCACAGCTATGTAAAAATACCCTCAAAGATTTGGGTTCTTGGCAATACATGAAGCGCAAAATAGCGAATTTAATAAAACGAACTATTCATAATAGCTCTGGTAGAATGCTTTCAAAGAGTTTGTCCTGACTTATTAAATTTCTGAACGACTGTACTTGAAATTCTATTAGTATTATGATGCAAGTGATACTTCAGAATTTGTTTATGGATACTTCGCTATCAATGTTGTCATTGTTCACCTTGAGACAACTGCAGTACATAATATACTCATATAAAAGTAAAGTTACAGCCTATATACGTCCCACTGTTGGGCACAGGCCTCCTCTCATTTCTGAGAGGGTATTAGGGCAAGTAAGTGTCCACCGCGCTGCCCCAACGCGTGTAGGCGAACTTCACATGTCTTCGAAATATTTTATTCCTTATTCCTGAGACATGCAGGTTTCCTCACGATGTTTTCCTTCACTGCCGAACACGTGGTAAATCAGCACTTAAAATTACAACTAACAATTTCATTGGTGCCGGCGGGGATCGAACCCGGGTTACTCGCGTTCTGTTAATGTATTTACAACAAACGTTAACCATCTGAGCTATCACGACTCTAATAGGCTGCTAATATACTAATTTATATATACATAGTCAGATTTTGCCTTATCACTTATTAAATAATAGTACTGATTTAATATATAATATTCAACTATTACGTAGGTGCTTTTAAAAGCCAGATGGGATATTTTTTTGTTTCAATAGTTTACGCCTTAATATCAATCCAACAAAGAAAGACAGTCCGCTGCCTATATTCCAAATGATACTGAAACCAAACTTGTTCACATGCACTTTTACACGCATCTTTCTTCTATCTTTCTTTCCTTAACAGTCCTCAAAATTCCACAGCAGGACGCACACACATTTTGTTTTTTATAGAATGGGGATGACAATCGAGCACACAGTCCACCTGATGATAAGTGGATGCTTTGGTCCAGATATCTACATTTATTTTCGATTAGTAATCAAAATGCAGATGCGTTGTTAGCTCTGAAGATTACGATGGAATGCCTCGTTTCCAGTAAAAAGGATCTCCGGTTCTCTACTACACCATACGAAACTTAGTAGCATTAAGCTGCTATTTTACGCTAGTTCGAGCCGATCAATTCGTGCTACAATTATATCCGAAGCGTGGCTTTACTATTTAAAATGACCCACATACCTAAGACCATGTTGTTGGCTGTAAATGTTTGCGCACAAGTTTAGCATGGTTTTGGCTTGAGATCGGCCTTATTTGAAGTATACACAGCGCCCCGTCAATCTTTCTTTGTTCGTCTGGGGGCTTAACCAAAAAAGTTCAGGGTCATTTGTGCTACAACCTTTACATAGAATAAGTAAAAAATTTAATCGATCAACGTCGACAAAGCGATTTCATTGCTGTTGTTATTCAGCAATTTAAATCACCTTCCGACGGATTCCATTATTAACGAAATGTTTATCCAACTTTAATTATTAGAGAAGCAAGCAAAATTCGATAATAATTATGACGGCATGAAATACTGTCCCGCCCTACAATGCACGTCAAGCCCAGCTCATTCGATATGTAGACGTTGAGGATTTCAATGCTGGCTGAGGCGACGAGGGAAGTAGCTCTGAACAAATTTAATTGTACTTAATCCGAGTTTTTGTTTAACAAAGACTCGACCTCAGTTAAAAGTTTGTTCCGGTACTCGAGGACCTGTTCCCGAGAAATATTGACACAACCGGTGTAAAAAGCATCACCAGTGCTGTCATCCGCATAACAATAAATATTTATTTATTACTATTGACATGCAGAAGAAATATCCTACATAGGTGATAGCACGCAGCCTTGTGGAACACTATCATTAAAAGGCCTGCAGTGGGAGTATGCACCGTCTCCTACAACCTTTAAGTTCCAATCTGCAAGAAAACTGATGATCCATTTGCACAACTTTTCGGGAAGTCCATAGGAAGGAAGGGGTTTCAAGAAGCCCATAGGAAGGTTCTTATTGTAAAAATAATAAGACAAAAAAATTAAGTAATATGGCTATGCCTTTTAAAGAATGATTTGCGAATGCCATTAGGCTTCTGGTTCACAAATGGGCCACTTGGTTAATTTTTCTACGCGGCTATACTTTGATCTTTTGACTTTCATTAGTCATTTTTATCCTCGGGAGAAGTTAGTTCGAATAAGTGTGGCCCAATAAAACAGTGTAATGGAAATTTAATAAATCGATACTACACAAACTTTTTGATTCGTAAATATATGTAATATGCTAGCCGAGATGGTCGGAGAAGGTGCAGAGAAAGTTCGTTTTGCTCGTTCATTTCATTTTAATTAACTACTTCAAAAGTTTTCAATAACTGTCGCTATCTATACTCACACCCGCCAGTAAAGACTGCAAAAAATACGTTGTGATATAATATGCGTCCCTCGTACGTCCTATAACTTCAGTCCAATTTTTCATTGTCATCAATGATAACAAAATGCCATAAACTACAAAAAAATCAGTCCGGTTTCGCTATACCGATTGTAATAAAACTTCACGAATAAATAATGGTGAAGAAAATATATAGAGCGAAAGTAAATATTAAAAGGTGTCGAGGTAGACCGAGACTAACTTTCGAAGACCATGTGAGCAAATTGCTCGAAGAGGGGAAGGTCAAGAGTACTCGAATACCTAGACGTGCATGTATGAAGAAGTTAATGAACCTGAAAGAAGCGAAAGAGGTATGTAAGGATCGTGACACTTGGCGATCTGTTCTCTCTGGCTACCCCGTTAGGGATTGTGCGTGAAGATAAGTAAGTATGTACGAATAAATAGAGAGTGTACCAGGAACGATATAGACCAAATATAACCCGTAAAAAACTGAGAGTTTATTAAAATAGAAATATTGTTAATCTATACATAGAATAAATCTGAAAAAAATTCTAATATTTTCTAGAAAAAACAAGTCCAGGGGACTAAACGGATGGTACTTTTTATCAATCGGATAAAAAGTACCATTCGTTTAGTCACACAACTTAAAAAAAGGAGGGTTAAGTATTTTTATTCCTTTAGATGTTAATTTCTATTTTATACGATTGATGTGTTCTATTAAAATAAATAAAATATTTATAAATAAAGCCCAACATTCTTTTTAACCGTTGTGTAATAAATTGAACTACGCCGACAAACTATTATAATATTACTGTTGCATTCACTTTTTCAAAACAGAGCCATTTAACGTAAAATACTAAAAGTAATGACATTTTCCTCTACTAAAAAAATAAATTATATAGCATTTATATAGTTATTTTTATTTGAAAATTCTAATGTACATTTTTTAGTTCTTGTTATTTCATTTTAGTAGATAGTAATAAATATTATACTAACAAATTACTTCTAAAAAAGATAGTGACATCTATCGAAAATCATAAATTTAACGATATTGCTAAGTTAAATTTTAAACAATAAAAAGTTTTTGTGTTTAGTTTTTTATCTATAAATAAACTGATAAAAATTGCAATTAGTACAAAACTCTTATTATATCCTTATAGTTTCAATAAAAAGATTTTTATATATGTATTGACAATATCTTAGAATTTATAATATCATAAATTAGCCGATTATTGAAAGTGAAATGGCGGTATTTCATAAAATTTAACAGTGTTTGTTGACTATAAGTTGATAAAGCTTGACCAAGTCAATGAAAAGAGATTGTTTGGCCATATTAACAACTAAACACGACATTGCTTATATATATATATATATATATATATATATATATATATATATATATATATATATATATATATATATATATATATATAATCGGAATCTCGGAAACGGCTCCAACGATTTTCATGAAATTTAGTGTGCAGGGAGTTTGGGGGGCAATAAATCGATCTAGCTAGGATTCGTTTTTAGAAACTGTCGTTTTATCCGAATTTTCAGGCAATAAAAAGCTGCTACAAAGTCATTAACATACGAAGGTAAATTTTGCCAGTACCTCACAGATAATAATAGCTCAAATAGGATATCGGTCGATCTCGAAATCGTGGTCGATGACCGATGAAATCGAAAACCCGATTTTCGATTTAATCGGTCAAGGTTCGAGTCAAGATTTCACTTTTTTTCCTTTTTTTTCCAGTTGCCTTTCCCTTTTTATTTCAAGCCCGTTTTTAGTATTTTTTAAAACACAAATAATTAAATTATTGCTCTCATGATTTTTTATTTAAAATCACCAGTTCAGTTTTTTTATTATGTCGGTAAGATCGAATAATATTATTCATATTTCATCAGTATGTAATTTTCATCTAAACATAATTTCCAAAGAACACGATTTCCAAAAAAATCAACCGGGTACTTTGCATAAAACACAGTTGACAAACTCTTCAGTTAAATATCTATACGAGGGTGGATTGAAAAGTACTCGGCCTAACCAAGAAAATAAACACATACTAAATCAGTTATATTTTTATTTTTCTACATAATCACCATCAAGTTCAATACACTTTTGCCACCTCCCCTTCCAAGCATATAGACCGTTGAAAAAAAATGATTCTTCCTTAGAGTCAAAATATGCGTCTACAGCTGCTTTGACCTCGTCGTTTGTCGAAAATCTTTGACCTCCCAAGTGCTTTTTTAGGTTAGGGAACAGAAAGAAGTCTGATGGTGCCAGATCCGGTGAATACGGCGAATGCGGTAACAGTTCAAAGCCACAGTTGTGAATTTCAGCCATTGACTGTACTGACGTGTGAACACGGGCGTTATCTTGATGAAACAGGACTTTTCTTCTGAGCATTCCTCGACGTTTTTCTTTTATTTCCTCTCGTAAACGACGTAGTAAGGTGCAGTAGTAATCAGAGTTTATAGTCTGACCCCTTTCAAGATAATCAATCATAATCACACCTTTCGAGTCCCAGAATACTGAAGCCATCACTTTATTTGCCGACAAAATCGACTTAGCCTTTTTAGGGGGTGGTGAACCAGGTCTTCTCCACTGTTTTGATTGTTGTTTTGTTTCCGGTGTACAGTAATGAACCCATGTTTCGTCTATAGTAACAAAACGATTCAAAAAATCATCTGCATCGGCTTCAAATAACTCCAAACAGTCGCGTGAAATAGTCAATCGCGTCCTTTTTTGTTCAACTGAAAGCAGTCGCGGAACCCACCTCGCAGACACCTTGTGGAAACCCAACTCGTTGACAATGATGTTTTGAGTTCATTCATAAGAGATGCCTATAATCTCGGCTATCTCTCTAATTTTTAATCTGCGGTCTCCCATTATTAAATCAAGTACTTTTTTAATATTTTCGTCAGTAGTTGACGTCGAAGGCCTTCCAGAGCGGGGTTCATCTTTCACACTCTCTCTACCACGCTTAAATTCTGCTATCCATTTTTTGACGGATGAATATGACAGAGCACAATCGCCTAATGTACTGACCATATCATCATGGATGGCTTTTGATGATAGCCCCTTCTTATGGAGGTACTTAATGACGGCACGCTGCTCGATTTGCTCCATTCGCGGAAATTATGTCCGATTACTTTGTTAATAAATTTATAAAATCACAACTTATTATCGCACACGTTTCGAACTTCACACAATGAACTAGTCTGAACTGAACTAAATAATGTGGGTAAATTTGATTTTTAAAATTGAATGGATCTGTGTTAGGCCGAGTACTTTTCAATCCACCTATGTATAATGTAGCAGGTGCATGTGTTTAGTCTGCTCTCAGACGTGCAAATATTTAAAACAAAACTATCTATAAGTGGAGCACATAATTAATTAAACTAATTTTTCCATTCTAAATATTCTTTTAGGCTATACAAACAATTTTCAAATAACAATTTTGTAATATTTTTTTGAAAGAGATTCCTTCTTTTTCTTTTAAAGGTAATGTGTTATATATAATAATATGCATATTATATAAATAAAAAAGTATAATTGAATATTTTATGTGTCTACCTATCATATAAATGCACTATGAGATTTATATTCATAATTGATGGAATAGTTCGTGATATCCATCAGATGTCGAACGGTCGGACGGATTTCCTTCAAAAACTGCCATAAAATATGCCATAGTTCCCACGCTTGCGAGTTGTCAACTGCAATTTTTTTATTATAAGCTATGATCAGGAAGACGCTACTTTCCATCTTATGAAGATTTCTACTGTTGTTCATGAATTTATTTCTTCTCACACGTTCTCCGTGAATAGAACTACATTTATGAAAATTCGAAATCTACTCGAACGAAAAAAAATACTGGTATGTGGTGGTACATATTCAAAGACAATTAAAAAAATTGTGAAATAAAACCTTACTTTATCAAAACTGTATCAACTTTAATATTGATTATTATGTAAATAACGCATTTCCGATTCCAGGACAATTTTCCCTTCATAATGACACATCGGAATACGTGCCCGATTTAAGAAAAGATGTAGCTTTACGTATGATATTTATGTGATTCTAATAAACTAACGTATGTGTTGCTGTAGCCTATAATATTGCCAATATAGACACAGATACCGACGTCTCTCTACAAGTGATCCAGTGTTGCTAATTTTAGTACGAAATAATATTATCGATGTTTCTAAATTCAAGCCCACGCGAGCGAAGCCGCGGGTAAAAAGCTAGTGTGAAATATATGGTACTTAATACGTTGTTCTTGTAAATAACATAAAATAAAATTAAAATCTTACTTTTTATTATCTACAAAGTACCAGTTAGACTACAACCATCGTGTAATTTATCCTTATTTACCTCTTCACTCCAAGCTCTTGCTCTTAAGTCGGCTAATGCAGTCTGCTAATGCAGTCTTATAAGGATGCTTTTAATAATATTACATATTTAATTTACTCGCGTTGGAAATATAGAAGAGAAATGAAGCGAAGCTATCTTTGTCTTTTGATCTCTTATATTGACTTTTTATGTTATAAATCTGTACGTAAATACGATTATTTTTAACATTTATCGTCTCGAGGGTCGTTTAGGCGACAGAGGACAGCGCCATTTTCTGCTCATCTGCTGTTTTAGTTTGCCAGCTTATACTGCGGTTGCCAACCTGCCTGCCAAGGGTGGCAACTATGGCAAAGCCATATATGAGGCACTCTCTGGCCTCCATGTCTATCTATATGTTCTGCAGTTGACTTTTATAGGCTATAATGGATGGATGGACGGAGATTAATATATGTATAAAACGGGAACAGTCGGGTTGTTTTTAAGTGTATTTGTGTTTTACACTATATAACTGTTTATTGTGTTAAATAAAATGAGACAATATAAATAAAATAAAAAATATTGTCAGGTAAACTGTGTGCACTTTTGCTTTTTCATCACATCATCATCATCATCATTACAGTCCACAAGTCCACTGCTGAACATAGGCCTGCCCCAAGTATGCCACAAAGCACGGTCCTAAGCCACCTGCATCCATCGACTTCCTGCATGTCTTACCAGGTCGTCACTCCATCTAGTGGGGGTCGCCCTACACTTCGCCTACCGGCTACGAGGCTGCCACTCGAGAACCCTTCTTCCCCAACGGTTGTCGGTTCTTCGAGCTATATGGCCGGCCCATTGCCACTTCAGCTCACTAATCCGTTGGGCTATGCCGGTCACTCTGGTTCTACTGCGGATATCCTCATTTCTAAGTTTATCACGCAGAGAAACTCCGAGCATAGCCCTCTCCATAGCTCGCTGAGCGACTTTGAGCGTCCTCATACGGCCAGCAGTGAAGGACCACTTCGCTTTTTACTACAATATAAATACGACTTAGTTTGTGTGTCTCTCCTACATAGGACAAACTAAAAGATCAATAAAAACCCGCGTTAAAGAACATATAGCTGATGTGAAGAATCGACGCTCCGGGAAGTCTGCAGTCTGTGAACACGTACAGGATCGCCCCCCGTCACTACATCAGATTTGATAGACCGCAGATCCTCGCTAAAGAACACCGATTCCTTCCAAGGATGATTCGCGAGGCTATTGAAATCAAAAAACATCCTAATTTCAATAGAGAAGATGGCTGGGTGCTACCATCTGCTTGGGATCCTATAATAAATAAAATTAAATCCCAACCCAAGCATACAACTGCAAGACTTCAAGATACCATAAGTTCATACTGCATAGATCGGAACAAAAGTTAAATTTTAATTTATGGTAACCGCGGTTAACTATGACATATGGACGTTGAACATCTCAGTCCTGCCCGTGACCATGAGTGCTGTAAAGCGTTCGAAACGTCGGGTATTTAAAAAGTTAAATATTCGCGATAAATTCCGTAAAAACTAGTATTATTTCAATGTGTAGTGTTCGCGTAAATATAAGAAATCATTACGACTTAGTTTCAAGGATACCAAAATCATTTCAGCTCTTTTAATATGGCTAAAGCTATTTTCGTTAGGAATAATTAGAGAAAAGATTTCTGTTACAAGTTAGTGTGAATTAAACAGAAAAATCGCAGTGTTGTATTGAACACGATAAAAATCCCACTGGGTACAACGAGGTCAGGTCACGCTGTTGACTCACCGCGGATTTCGAGCCCTGTTATTGACATTTTCTTTGAAGTTTGTGCAGTGTATCACACGATCTTAAATTAAAATTTTTCATTGTATTAACGAGGCTTACAGACGTTTGAGTTGAGCCACTTCCATTGGAAGTAAATTTTAATGCTAAGTTTTAAAAATATTTTTTTGAACTCCATTCTACAGCTATTAACATTTTTATAACGAACATTTAATGGCGGTGGAGCGTGTACTGACATCCCGTGGGTGTCACAAGAGGTGATAAAGGAAAACAAGCCAGATGATGGATATCAGCGTCTCCTGTTAACATGAAAATGAAAATATACAAGGTCTCTCTATTACCAAGTTTAAATATTTAATTAAACAAAAACTGTATAAAAAGGGGTTATTATGATATAAATGATTACATGGTTGATAGTAACAGCTGGGAATGAGGCGGTCGCTTCCAAGCTGTTTCTAAAATAAATTTTTGAAATATTTTGTGACCCTTGACATTTTAAAATTTAATTTAAAAAAGGACCCGCTGGGTTTCTTGCTGGTTTTCCTAGGACAGAGGTTTTTTTTCGAACCAGTGGTAATGTAAAATATTGACTTTCAATAAGAATTACTTGTAATCTATATTGAATAAAATTATTCTATTCTATTCTAAACAACTAAAACAACTGCAGTTGTCAACAGGCCTGCCAAGCATGGCAACAATGGCAAATATCTCTCCTCTAAGGCAATATGGGAGAGGTCTATGTTCAGCACACAACATTTGATAGACTGTAACGGTAACGTTATTTACTCGATATCTTCGTCAACTGTGAATTCATTTTAATTATCCTTTTTTTAATCAAATATTTCATACATCAGGAGTTCTCTCATATGAATATTAAGAAAAAGAACATCCCTAAGGTTAGTTAAATAGGGGATTAAATTTTAAATTAGGGCTGACGACGTACGAGCTTCCTAGTTATTATATTCCTGGATTTTCGCAGATTCGATGTGTCCTCGATAATAGTATATCAAATAACTAAACAGCTCAACTTTTACTGTTTTTAGTTTAGTGAAGTTGTAAAAGTCTAATTTGACCCTTTTGAGCGGACTAAGGAAGTATTTTTTTTGCAGTCTTTACCAGCGGGTGTTAGTATAGACAACATCAGTGTGCGAGTAAGAGGTGAAAGACAGGCGACGCCATTTTCAATTCCATTTTTTAACCTTATGGTTAGTAAATAAATTATAGAAAACTTTTATTCAAATATAAGAAATGAAATGAACGAGGAAAAAGAATTTTCATCCCGAAATCCCTTCATAAAATGGGCTTCTCGAAACCAATTCCTTTCTATGGGCTTCCTGAAAATTTGTGCAAATGTATCATCAGGTTTCTTGTAGATTGGAGCATCAAGATCGTAGGGGACGGTGCATGCCCCGACTGCAGGCCTTTCAACGCTAGTGTTCCACAAGGCTGCGTGCTATCACCTATGCTATTTCTTCTGCATATCAATAATATGTTGCAAACCGGTAATTTATTTGCAAACAAATATTTATTGCTGTGCGAATGACAGCACTGGTGATGCTTTTTAAACCGACCGTGCTTCCAAATAGCAGCCAATTTCACCTCCAAAATTTGGCGTAGCTTGTAAAGCAGGAAAGTACTTCATGCCAGCATAATTTTTATCGAATTTTGCTTGCTTCTCCAATAATTAAAATTGGATAAACATTTTGTCAAAAGAATTCCATCGGAAGCTGATTTAAAATGCTGAATCACAACTGCAATGAAATCGCTTTGTCGACGTTGATTGATTACATTTTTTACTTATGCTATGTAAAGGTTGTGCCACGAATGACCCTGAACTTCTTTGGTAAAGTCCTCAGACGAACAAAGAAATATTAACGGAGCGCTGTGTACACTTCAAATAAAGACGAAATCAAGACAAAACCTTGCCCGACTTATGATAAGATCACGCAATCATACCAGCCAACAAGATGGTTTTAGATACGTGTGGATGTTTTTAAATGGTAAAGCCACGCTGCAGACATATTATGGCTCCACCCGGAGAGGACCACGCTCTCACAGAATACCAGCGTAAAATAACAGCTTAATGCTACTATGTTTCGTATGGTGAGTATAGAAAACCGGAGACACTTTTTCCTGGAAACGAGGCATTCCATCGTAGTCCTCAGGTTTAACAACGCATCTCAATTTTGATATAGTGCGTCTGCGTGCTATCACCAACGCTGTTTCTTCTGTCCTAATAATGTCCTCCAGACCGAATTTCGACCACGGCGGCCTGCCTCAACGAAGGCTAGCCATCAGCGCAGGACAGGATTATAGTACCCAAGTGTATACGCAAGCACAGGTGCACTCTATATGCCCTCACTCTCATAATCCGATGGGACGGTAAACCGACACGACCGGAGAGAGATCAGGCGCAGGATCAACAGCTTTACGTGCTTTCCGAGGCACGGGGGTGAGACACCCCCAACTTCCTGACTCCGGGCAGCTACTGAGAATTTCTTGACAGAAAAACTCAATAATTGATTATTTGGCCCGACCCGGGATTCGAACCCAGGACCTCATGATCAGCAGTCGCAACAAGACTACAACCACTAGACCAACGAGGCAGTATTATATTATATGTTCTTCTGCATATCAATGACATGTTGCAAACCGGTAACATTAATTGCTATGCGGTTGACAGCACTGGTGATGCTCTGTGCACCGGCTGTGACAATATTTCTCGGGAAAAGTCTCCGAGCACCGTGACAAACTTATGTCTGAAGTCGAGATTTGCTGAACAAAGTTTCGAAAATCCTAGACTGTATCTATCTAATTAGTCCTAATCCAGTTTAATCCTCAGAAGACACAAGTTTGCACGGTTACCCCTATATCCCATCTGTCATCTTACTGTAAAAACAATAAGTTAGATTTAACGTTTACCCGTAAGCGTCAGGAAAGTAATTTTAATTATTCTTTATGTGGAGTTCCATTAGAAAAAGTTCATAAAATTAAAGATTTAGGAATAATATTAGATAGTAAACTTATCTTTGATACACATGCTGAAAATGTCATTAATAAGGCTCTTAAAATGTATGGATTCGTGATGCGTATTGGACGTGAATTTACAAAACCTCTCACTTATTTGCACCTCTATAAATCTTTAATAAGATCACAACTCGAATATGCGGTAGCTATTTGGTGTCCGTATTATAATAAATATATAGATAAAATAGAATCCATTCAGAAAAAGATTTTTGCGTAGTGTAAATTACAAGTGCAGACGAGTTAAATTACACTGCTATCAACTGATGGTCGAATATAACTTACTAAAATTAGAATCCAGACGTCAACAGATTCAAGCTATGTCACTGTATGATATTTGTCATAACAGGTACGATAGTATAGAACTAGTTAAGATGATACTGTTACGAGCTTGAGGTTCGTGACAATAAAAATTGCCGATAAAATTACCTAAATTAACACTTTAATTTACTTTACACAAATTAAAGTTAAAAACACTAATAATTAAACACACTTATTCACTTTATTCCGCTCCGAAGCTTCACTTGTTTCGCCAAATCAACACTGCCCCCATCGCATCTTGCAGCGCCTATATATTTAAATTAGCAAAGAAATATCCAGAATGTTCAAGTAAACACGCGCAAGGTACCGAGCGTTCGAGTTTCGACTAGGCGCTGTCGGTTGAGTGATTTGTGATGTCATTTTCTCAATGCTCCCCTCGCTCTCCTTCCTGACACTAGATGGCGCTAGTGTATCGTTGACTTGAGCGCGTAACACTGCCCCCTCCTAAAACATGCTCGTCCCGAGCATTATCGGCCCCATAATAACGCGCCAAGCGATTCACATGGACGATCTTAGGAGTCCCTCTTGCGCCTTTCTGTAACGGCTCCGCAATGTCAAGGGCTGTCTTATCCCGTGGTGCACCAACATTGTACAATTTCGGTACTCCTCTACTACGTGTCTGAGGTCCCCGCACGGCCGCATAACTTGTACATGTACGACACCAATCCTCGACATCGTGACGATAATGGACCCAGTAAAACTGTTCTCGGACCTTCAGTAGAGTTCGTTTAACTACCAGATGGACTCCTGAACGACCATTATGGCACAGCTGTAGAACATTCGGCACTTTAGCTTTAGGGACAACCATTTGCAAACGACAGCTGTCTCTTCGACCATTGTCCCATTTACGGCACAGGACTTCATCCTGAATCAGCAAGCTGTCCCATTGGGCCCAATAGCTTTTCGTGGTTGAACTCATCGCTGAGACGTCCCTCCACTTAGGCTTGGTAGCACGAGCCTTCATCCATCCCAGAATCGGCTTGATGTCCGGATCTTCCTGCTGTGCATGTCGTAGGCTATCCTTCCACCCGTTGCTGAGGTGGTCTGTCCTGAGCATCCTCACGGATACCACCTCCTTACTCTCTTGCCTACTACAATGGTTGCAATCTTCAGGACAAGGTCTTCTTGACAATGCATCTGCGTTGCCGTGAGATTTCCCGCTGCGATGTTCGATAGTAAGGTCGTATTCCTGCTGCTGCGGGGCGGTGCTGTTAGCCGCACTTCCTTTCTGAGACCGTTCACCTTCCCTTCCTAGGGTGTGCTTAGGGCAGCTGGACCGAAGATGGCCCCTTTCCCCACAGCCATAGCACCTAGGGCTGTATCTTTTATTGTGGTCGCGAACCGTAACTGCTGAAACCTCCCTAACGAGAGGTGAACGATGATCCTGTCGCCGCCAGGCAGTGCCGTTAGCTGTACTACCCTCTCGAGATCGATCAACTCTCCTTTCCACGGTTAGTTTAGGGCAGCTGGATCGATGATGGCCCTTTTCCTCACAGCCCTAGCTCCTAGGGCTGTATCCTTTGCTGCGGTCACGGACTGTAGCTGCTGCAACCTCCCTGACGCGATGGGAACGACGATCCTGCCGCACGGCTTCCACCTCCAGTGCATGGGCCAAGGCGTTCTTAAGCGTCTCGTGGTGCCCGAGCCTCACAGCAGCTCTGACTTCCAGTTCACGGATGCCGTCGATGAATGTCTGCACCAGATTCCCTTCAATGAGCGCAGGTACAGATCGGTATGCTTTTCGCACTAGCTTCTCCACTTCTAGAGCCCACTGCTGCAGGTTTTCGTTGATGCGCTGCACACGATCTTTAAGCTGCGCACGAAAGACGTGTTCCAGGTGAGCGTCGCCATATCTCGCCTCCAATGCCTCAAGGAGTTGCTCATAAGTCACTTCCTCACCGAGAGCTTCCAGAACTGTTAAGGCCTGGTCGCGCAGGCCTATTGTGAGAGCAGTCATGGCCTGACTTTTATTCCAGCCGTTCGCCTTCATAACAGCCTCGAACTGGATTTTGTAGGCTGACCAGGAAGAGGTACCGTCGAACGGTGGCACCTTGAACCCACGTAGCGAAGGTGTAGTAGCTACTGCGGGGGGCTGCAATTCCATCTCCAATTTTGAGTTCATCCAGCGTTTTCTTAACTTGGTTGATTTGGGTCTCAGCTTCCGACAGGCGGTTATCATGTTGAGCAACCTTATCCTTCACCTCCCTTATCTCTTTCCCGAAGGTAGCGTGAAGGTCCTTCATGAGAAGCATCTGCTCTTCCCTATCGCGTTTGAGCTGCTCTTCTAAGCGACGGGCCTGTTCCTCCTGTCCGCTCTGCAGCTGCTCTTTCAACAGACGGGCATGTTCCTCTCGTCCGCGCTGCAGCTGCTCCTGTAGCATCGCCATCAGAGCACCTAAGTCAGGTGCTGCAGATGTAGGAGCTACTGACGGGCCCGCAGTCTCCGTGGCTGGCAGTTGGCCCTCCGACGTCTGCGGCGTTGCACCACCAAATCTCCTCTGGTCCGTCTTATGCTGGCGTTGACTGCGGGTACGGACACCCTCCGTTTCCTCCTTAGGTAAAATCGGCATGATTTAACCCCACACCTGACACCAATTGTTACGAGCTTGAGGTTCGTGACAATAAAAATTGCCGATAAAATTACCTAAATTAACACTTTAATTTACTTTACACAAATTAAAGTTAAAAACACTAATAATTAAACACACTTATTCACTTTATTCCGCTCCGAAGCTTCGCTTGTTTCGCCAAATCAACACTGCCTCCATCGCATCTTGCAGCGCCTATATATTTAAATTAGCAAAGAAATATCCAGAATGTTCAAGTAAACACGCGCAAGGTACCGAGCGTTCGAGTTTCGACTAGGCGCTGTCGGTTGAGTGATTTGTGATGTCATTTTCTCAATGCTCCTCTCGCTCTCGTTCCTGACACTAGATGGCGCTAGTGTATCGTTGACTTGAGCGCGTAACAATACAATACAGAGTACCAAATAGGCCATTGTGTCGCAGAGTTCGTGCGAAATACACGTTCTTTTACTAATAAATGTCGAACCAACGTAGGTCAAAGATCCCCTATATATATGTTGTTAAATTGTTATAATAATACTTTCAATAATATTGACATTTTTGCTCACAAGGTGGGTATTTATAAAAAAGAATTACTTTCAGTACTCAGAGGAGAATGAGTATGTATAATTGGTTATTACAATAATTATTATTCTTTATTATTGTGTCATTTGAAAACACAATCACTGTATTATGTGAAAAAAATTGTACGCTATTCTCAATCTAAACATTTGTTAATAGTAATTGGTGGTCGACGGTGTTGGTTGCACTATTATATTATATTTTTGTAGTGAATGTATTTTGGATTAATAAATATTGTGTAAACTGTTTGTTGATTCTAATAAATAAAAAAAAATAAAAAAATCTGTCCTATCTTCTCAGTTTCAAGGCACTCCCCCTTGTTGCCTCAGCCAGTATCGGAATCCTCGGCTTCGACATATCGAGTGACGTGCAGTTTCGTGGTCACTTGGAAGAGAAGGCCAAATTGGCCTCTAAAAAGCTTGGCGTGCTCAGCAGAGCGGGACAGTATTTTATGCCGGCACACCGCCTGCAACTTTACAAGGCGCAGGTGTGGCCTCACATAAAATACTGTTCCCATCTCTGGGCTGGGGCTCCCCAGTGACAGCTGCTTCTACTTGACCGCGTCCAGCGCAGAGCGGCTCGAATCATCGACGACCGAGTGCTTTCCGATCGACTGGATTCACTGGTTCTGCGAAGAAATGTTGCATCTCTTTGCATTTCCTTTGCATATACCACGGCGAGTTCTGTGAGGAATTGTTCAGATTAATTCCAGCCGCCAAATTTCATGAAGCACTACGCGGTAAAACTCCCGATACCATCCACACCAATATAGTTATACGAGTATTTTACTTATTCTAATAATTATATATTATTAATACAATTAACCTATTAAATCACCCGCGGAAAAATATACGTTGTCTCTAACATTTTTGGAATGATTAATATAAGAAATTTTAAAAGCTTATAAAAAAAAAACATAAAACATAAACACTCACGCCTGTCACCCAGAGGGGTAGGCAGAGACTACAGACTTCCATTTAGCACGATCCTGACATACCTTTCTCGCCTCTTCCACATCCATATACCTACGCATACATGCTCGTCGGTTAAGGGTACTCTTAATTTGGCCCATTTTTAGTATATCGCCAATTTGGTCGACAAACTTCCGCCTAGGACGTCCCTTTCCGACTCTTCCATTCATTTCTGCAACATATATTTGCTTTGTCAGTCTTTCCGCATTCATTCTTTCTACATGACCAAACCACCGAAGCATTCCTTTCTTAATCCTGGTCACCGCATCATCTTGCAAACCACACTCTTCTTTTATCACACAGTTTCTCACCCTGTCACTCAGATTCAGCCCTAACATACTCCTTAGCGACCGCATTTCTACTGCATTTATTCTACTCTCGTGCTTCTTCTGCCACACCCAACTTTCACTACCATACGTTAAAGTAGGGACTAATACAGCACTGTGAATTGCCATACGTGCCTTTTTTGACACATTCTGACTTTTCACAATAGAGTGTAGAGCCCCATTTACTTTATTTCCTGCATTCACTCGTCGTTCAATATCCTTATCATATCTCCCATCCCTGCTGAATACACATCCCAAATATACGAACTCATCCACTTGCTCAATTAACTCTCCTTCTATTCTTATTTCACATACCGTGGAAGGACCTTATAAAAACCTATAATTAAGGATTAAAAAAGAAATTTATATATTCGAATTAGAATTCAAAAAGAATAGTTTATATGCTATATAGATCGAATGCAAACAATATCACTAAGAAACTTACTTGTAGAGCTACAAGACTAACTTTGTACTTAAGACATTATGAGAACACAATTTAGGCTGATGAATAATTATTTTGTTATCGTGTTTACCTTCGTCATACCAATTTTTATGGTATCGAAGTACTCTTTCGTTATATCACATTATAATGCGGTTGTAATAAATAACACGACTCTTTCGATACATTGGCTTTATCTACGCTACGACATGCTACGAGCTACGAACTCTTCGTTTATGGGTGTACTCTATGGCTATGTCCCATAACTTAATAAATTGTAAATTTACTATCGCTGTAGTTTTATTTTTATTACAAATATAGAATGAATTTTTAGTTTAGTTATGTTATAAAATCAACTTCTTCGGTTCATTTATTTTACAATTTTGTTATTTTTTAGACTGGTTTTCTGGAAACGAGGCATTCCACCTTAGTCCTCTAAGGGGTGACATCGCATCTTCGATTTTAATTCTTAATCGAGGATAGATGAAGATGTGCATGGACCACAGCATCCACTTAGCATCAGGTGGACTCGACGTTTCTCATTCTTATTGTATCAAATAAAATTGCAGATCAAACACGGCGCTGAAGAACGTAGACTGATTGATGTTCGTAGCTGATGACTGTCTACCAAAACCTTCATGCTCTTTATTCTTAGTTAATTGTTTAAATTTCTGAATAATTGTTGTAGATTGGTTATAAAATAGTTAAATATTATATGTGTAATAATCAAATGTTTGTGCTATGGGTGGATGACAGTAGTCGAAAGGTGGATTCGGACCCACGACCTTTAAGTTTTGTACTTACGAGTAGCACCTTAGGCTACTGTCACTTGCAGTTTGCAATATAACTTGTTATTAAGCTTAACACATTAAAGTATAATTACAAGTTGAAGTGTTTAACTAGTTTTGCTGTTTCGAGAAGTCGAGATAGCTGAGGAGACTTAGTGCTTAGCGGTAAAGGATACATCATGAAGGAACTTGCATGTGTAGGAAAGTGAAATATTTTGTGGATGTGATGAGTCCACCATCATTATTAGGGGCAGCGGAACATGCTCTTCTTTGTTCTAAAATCTTATAAATAATCTTTATAAATGAGATCACGGTCCCTAGGTGGCCCGTGCTCATCGGAAGTATGCATGCAGGCTGTCACTTAATCTAAAATTATATTCTTATTATTAAAATTAAGGTCATTGCATCACACAGTATGATAATATAATTTGTTGTGGTGAATTAAATTATTTTGCTGTTAAAAACCAGATCAGAATTTGTGTTGTTTGATCGTCGCTTTAAGATTCGTTGTAATCAATCATAGCGAGCGCAGTGATGCCGCTGTGCAATAAGATAGCAAATTAAAGCGCATTTGATGCATAACGTTTCTATAGAAATTATTAATATAAATATTCACCATTTTCTATAAATAAAAATAAAAATAATACATCCTTCTTTTATTTAATTATTTTATATTTTGTTCGGAATTCTAAATTTTAGTGATAATTTAAAAAAGTCATTTTAATATAAAGATTTTCACATCATTTTATGCCTATTGCACGTTTAGTTAAAACACTTTAGGCATTGCAGAATTTCAAATGAGGAAGCGATAATAAAATGTCGTCACTTACGTCATTTTTTAAAAGTAAATAAAAAGAAGTTTAGCCTCCTAAATGCCTCTATAATTAGTAATCTATAGACAGTCTTTTAGGAGCTAGCTACGAGTAGAGCTTGAATTTTCCATTTTTTAAACATATTTTTTCCATACAAAATATAACAATGTCGTCAAAGAAGTGGAAATAAAAGTCTGATTATAAATTATGATACTAAAAGCTTAGTGTAGTAAGCAGAAAGAAAATGATATGCCACAAGAAGCTTTATACAGAAAATGTTGCAATATTATGACTTAAAGATGGTAATATCGTGTAACAGTAGTAAGTTGTCCCGCTGCAATACGCTTAATGTAGGTAATAGAAAATACACTCGAGATGGTATTATGAGGCTGTGAAAACTAAGTACACCAACCGTAAAGTGTTAGTGTAGAATTTGACGTCGACTTACATTATGCCACAATCTGCATAGTGGATGTATATTTTTTTTATATAATAATTAATAACATTTAGCCACAGCACTAAAATTTTCTCACGTATCATGGAATCATACTACTACGAAGATAGATAAACTACACAAGGACAAACAGACCCGAAACATTACTTGAATTATGTCCATGCGGGATTCGAACCCGCGGCCATCAGTGCTGCAAGGCAATATGATACTTAGCTACAGCGCCACCAGCGTGACTATGTAAATTGATAATACTAAGTTCATTATATAGCTTATCGTTTATGTACTTATGTATACGTCTTGATGGATACTTTTAGCTCTTGCATTTTGACTGCGATGATGTTGCCAGTTATATTAAATTATGGTTACAACTGAGTTTAGCGGTATTTTATTATTGTAAAGCTATAACTACTACATATTTATTTACAATAAATTTAAAAAAAATGTTAACTAAGATGTTTTTTTATAGGAGAGGGTCAAAAGAGCATACGGTTCACCTGATGTTAAGTGACTACCGCCGCCCATCAACAACTGCAACACCAGGGGAATTGCAGGTGCGTTGCCGGCCTTTTAGAAAGGAGTAAGCTCTTTTCTTGAAGGTCCCTAATTCGTACCGGTTCAGAAAAATCGCCGGTGATAATCTATTCCAGAGAGGCCACACCTGCGCCTTATAAAGTTGCAGGCGGTGTGCCGGCACGAAATACTGTTCCACTAAGCTTTTAGTACCATAATTTATAATCAGACTTTTGTTTCCACTTCTTTGACGACATTGTTATATTATGTATGAAAAAATATATCTAAAAATGGAAAATTCAAATTCTACTCGTAGCTAGCTCCTAAAAGACTGTCTATAGATTACTAATTATATACTAGAGGCATTATGGGGGCTAAACTTCTTTTTAGTTACTTTAAAATGACGTAAGCCGACGACATTTTTTTCTGGCTTCCTCATTTGAAATTCTGCAATTCCTAAAGTATTTTAACAATACTAAACGTGCAATAGGAATAAAATTATGTAAAAATCTGTATATTAAAATGACTTTTTTTAAATTATCAATGAAATTTAGAATTCCGAATTAAAATAAAAAATAATTAAATATAAATGATATGTAAAATTTTAATTTTTGTTAATAGAAAAAAATTAATAAATTTCAATTAGAATGTAATTCATTCAATGCGATTTAATTTGTTAACGTGTATTGTTGACACAGTGGCATCACTTCGCTCGCTATGATTGATTACAACGAATCTTAAAGCGACGATCAAACAATAGAAACTCTGATCTGGTTTTCAAAAGTAAAATAATTTATCCACTACGTTTGTTGTATATTATCATACGGTATGTTGTTTTATGTTATGTATGATATAATATTATCGTACTGTGTGACGCAATCACCATAATTTTAATAATAAGAATATAATTTTAGATTAAGTGACAGCCTGCATGTATACTTCTGATAAGCACGGGGCCCTAGGGACCGTGATCTCATTTATAAAGATTTTAGAACAAAGAAGAGCACGTTTCGCTGCCCCTAATAATGATCGTGGATTCAACATATCCACAAAATATTTTACTTTCTTACACATGCAAGTTCCTTTATGATGTATTCCTTTACCGCTGAGCACTAAGTAAATCTCCTCAGCTACCTCGATTTATACTAACAGCAACACTAATTATACACTTCAACTTGTCATTTACTTTAATGTGTTAAGCTTAAGTAACAAGTTACCTTGCAAACTGCAAGTGACAGTAGCCTATCGGTTAAAGGTGCTAAGTGCAAAACGTAAAGGTCGTGGGTCGAATCCACCTTTCGACTACTGTCATGTATCAACCCATAGCACAAGCATTTGATTATACACATATAATATTTAATTATTTTATAACCAATCTACAAGAATTATTCAGAAATTTAAAAAATGAACTAAGAATGAACAGCAGAGTTCTTGTACGTGGTAGAGCCACGCTGCAACCATATTATAGTTATAACACGAATAGGTCGGCTCCACCGTGGAAGGACCACGCTCTCACAGAAAACCAACATAAAATAGTAGCTTAATGCTGTTGTGTATCGTATGGTGAGTGTAGAGAACCGGAGACCCTTTTTACTGGAGACGAGGCATTCCATCTTAGTCCTCACGGTTGACAACGCATCTACATTTTGATTCGCAAACGAGGATGGATGTGGATGTCTATGAGCCACAGCAACCACTTACCATCAGGTGTACTGTGTGCTCGTTTGTCACCCTATCCTATATAAAAAGCATGAAGGTTTTGGTGGACAATCATCAGCCATGAACATCAATCAGTCTACGTTCTTTTGGGGCCGTGCTTGATCTGTAAGATGTGTGTTTTTGATACAATAAGAATGACGAACGTCGAGTCCACCTGATGCTAAGTGGATGCTGTGGTCCATGCACATCTTCATCTATCCTCAATTAAGAATCAAATTGAAGATGCGATGTCACCTCTTGAGGACTAAGATGGAATGCCTCGTTTCCAGAAAAAGGGTCTAAAAAATAACAAAATTGTAAAATAAACGAACCGGAGCAGTTGATTTTATAACAACTCTTAATTCAATTTTGTAATAAAAATAAAACTACAGCGATAGTAAATTTACAATTTATTAAGTTATGTGACATAACCATAGAGTATACCCAAGCGTTTGTAGCTCGGAGCATGACGTAGCATAGATAAAGCTAATGCATCGAAAGCGTCGTTATTTATTACAACCGCATTACCGTGATATAACGAGAAAGTGCTTCGATACCATAAAAATTGGTATGAGGAAAGTAAACGCGGTAACAAAATAATCATTCATCAGCCTAAATTGTATTCTCAAAATATTTTAAGTGCAAAGTTTGTCTCGTAGCTCTTCAAGTAAGTTTCTTAGTGTCGTTGTTCGCATTCGATCTATATAGCATATAAACTATTCTTTTTGCTCAAAGAGATTTAAATCTACTTAAATGTCTTTGTTTTTGCTCAATATATTTTAATTATTCAGGAATTATAGGTTGTAGAATTTCTTATACTAGGCTTTCCAAAAATGCTGGAGACAACTTGTAGCTATATTATAGTTGTAGCATGAATGGGTCAGCTCAACCGGGGAAGTATCATGCTCCAAAAGAATACCAGTATGTACCTAATAGCAATGTAGAGAACTGGAGACCATTTTTACTAGAAAATAGGCATTCCATTTTAGATCCCAGGGGTGACAGTGCATCTGCGTTTTGATTCTTAATCGAGAACAGATGTACTTACTTACTTACTTACTTATCTTCACGCACAATCCCTAACGGGGTAGCCAGAGAGAACAGATCGCCAAGTGTCACGATCCTTACATACCTCTTTCTTTGAGAACAGATGTAGGTATGTCTATTAGCCACAGTATCAGTATTTACCATCACTACGTACATGATGCATGTATAGAGGATTTGTTTATTTTTGTCATGCTTATTCTATAAATATAATTTCTAACAATAGGATTATGAAAACAAATACTAAATAAGCGAGTTTTAAAGAAATCATAGAATCACATCTTAAAGATATGTATATTTTTTCAACCATAATAATTACACATATTAATTTAGAATAACATAAATTAATGGACAGCATTCACATTATTCGGTTAATCTATGTTTCTAAGAACCGTAATAGTTCAGTCAGGGAATCTATATAATTGTTAGTGAATTTGGTTGCGAAGAAATATAATATACAGCAAAAATTCGATGAAATGTTTTCTACTAAGATAAAGTGTTTGAAAAAAATTATATTTAAAAATTTTGTTTTTATTTAATATAATTTGTAATCCAGTATAATATACTGTGCTGCACCATACAAAAACATTAATAAACTTATTTATGACTGTTGAATAACACTGATCTTTAATATTCAATATTTAAGATTTAACCTTACAATTTTATATCATTATCTAATAACATGAAATATTTATTTCATTTAATTTCACTCTAAGTTAACTAGAATTTATCTGGTTCTAGTATTTTCCGACCCTAAAATATAATTTAACTGAGGACCATATTTATTTTATTGCTCAGGGGAGCAATACTGTCCTGGCTATAAATAAATTAATATTAACCCGTACTGCAGTATCATTACATATGAATCGGAGCTCTGAGTACACGTGAACCGCCCTCACAGCAAACATTTGCACTGTGATTGTAACCATGCATATTGAAACGAATAGACTACCTGGGATTTATACATTAAAACGAGAAATAAATTGTTGTTCCGTGGTGGCCATGTATTTTTAGGCTTTCTCGTTTTTACAATATGTTTCTATATTATAAAGACAGTTACGAAAAAATAATTAGCGTTATTTTATCATAGAACAAAAATTAATCATTTTATAAAAATTGAACATATGGACATGGACTGTGTGAAGACAGAAACGCAAATGATAATAAGTGGCTCCATAAAAAGATCATAAAATAACACTAAATCGCTATTTGGGCGCATACCTTGCGGAGATTCCATAGTGAAACCGCATAATACTTACATTAAATGAAAACGGTTCTTTTTTAAGTCAAATCACGTTTTAAAAATTTATTTTTATTTCTGTTATGAATAAAAATGGAACAGTTCAAACGCTGCTGGCCTCCTATCAGCAGTGTCTGACAAACAAACTTTCACACCACATACTACGTTTTCATACCTACACACCGTACTATAAGAGGGTCTTAAATGTTGAACGAGAAAATTGATAGCATTATTCAAAATATGACATCTAAATATCATACCTTATAAGGCGACTTCAAAAATTGTGTTTCCCAATTCGCCTATGTTTTTTTATATTTGTTCTGGCGTAAGTTCTTTGGTGACGAGCCGATTTTAACAATTTTTCTATATATATATATATATATATAGGTCAAAGGTGGTATCATATAAATAAAAAAACGCATCCCTGATTTATTTAGGAAAGGAAGAACCAACTTCAAAAAATAAAGAGAATAACATAATAAACAACCACATAATGATTTAATTTACACTAGAACTTCATCGTCTTTATACTTAACCTGCCTTATAACTTGTAAAATGTTTCTCAGCTCACTGGGAAACTTTCAAACCCATCGGGGACCACTCAACTCAGTAGAATAAAAATAAAAATAAATAGAGTAACTTACTTTTGTTTAGACCACAGGATAGAAAATTTCATATAAAATTTATAATGCCAAACTTTTTCATAGAAAAGTAGTCTCAACATATAAGTTTTAATCGTTTAAAGTAAAAGTAAAGTAAAGTTACAGCCTATATAAGTCCCACTGCTGGGCACAGGCCTCCCCTCATTTTCTGAGAGGGTTTTAGGGCAAAACGCCCTCCCTAATGCGTTTGGCTAACTTCACATGTCTTCGAAATAATTTTTTTTTTCTTATTCCTCAGACATGCTCCACGATGTTTTCCTTCACCGCTGAGCACGTGGTAAATCAGCACTTAAAATTGCTCAGCACTTAAAATTGTCGTTTAAAGTAGATATAAATAATGATAACAACGGTAATGCGATTTTTGAAAATACGAGTAAATAAGGCTCCTACTTTTATTCGAAATTATTTGAAGAAATTGAACGTAATTTGTGGGCAACAATATTTTGCCTACCGAACGACCCTAACGAATGTGTGTATAAAATGTGTGCTGTAAAGTCAGTTAAAATAATGCATCACCACGCATTTTGAATTTAAAAGATAAAAAAGACAAAATTTTTGTGATTTTTAAGTAATTTTTCTTTACCGTTTGCCTATATTAACTTTTCTGAACCTTCTGTGCAAACTTAGCCGGTTATTGCAAAATAACCCTGTGTAACCCTGTCAAAAGTCTATTGCTGGATATAGACCGCGTTCATAGATTACCTCAAAGGGGGGATTTTTGCCAGGCCAGGGCGTGCGGGTTGCCAACCGCAGCTTTATCACATGGATTATGGATCTGCGTAAATTGGGTTTCAGCTTTTTGATTGGATTACCGGCATTAGTTAATCAACAGAACTTCGTCTGTCAATCAGCAGGGTGCACCATAAGCAAGACAGTTGGCTACTTGATGAATATGATTTATATGCCTTTATACCCCTTAATGAAACTTTTATTAGTCGACTCCAGAAAGGTAGAATTCCACTGAATATTTTTGGATAGCTTCGCTTCGATATAGTGTACCAATTATAATGATTATTTTTATGGAACATATATATATATAAAATACTCTCTATACCTCATTTAAATTTAAAGTAAAATTGCACCGCTAAGGGTGGTAAAAATTGGACATTCTAGTAGTTGTACCTTAAACTTACCATCTCCTAATCCGTGTAATTTTCTATTTGAAAGACATCACAGTTACAGCGTTCATCATCGTCAATAATACTTTATTTCAATGAAATGACAGATAAAGTACGGAAATCGAACAATGCAAAAATTGCTCGAGAGGAAATAATACTGACTGCGAAAAGGCACTGATTGACTCTGGTTGGACTTGATTGCTTTCAGCTCATTTTAATTACCAGTGCTCGATGCTCGAGTGCGGAGAATTTTCACTTAAATAAATTGCGATTTTGCTCTAAAACTTAATCAAAAAGTTACTTTTATTTATCAAAGTATCAAGATGTTATTATTTATGAAGAAGAAGGTTAATTAATAATTGAAGACATGAGTGGATAAAGGGGTTATGTAGCATTTGTAAGATTTGTTTTTTGATAGCTGATGGTTTTGTGTGCATATAAACCATGAGAGACCTTAAAACAGCATAATTAAAGCTTGGTTTTAGTAATAGCAAGTGATGAAAGAGACAAAAAAAGGTAATCACCGTGAATGAAAATGATATGGATACTTACCGTATTCTTTAATTATAATTTTATCTATCTATGTTTTCCTGAAGCGGATAAAAGGGGTAAATGCGTACAAACGCGTCGCCGCTTGATTCATTTGTTCTATAATGAACGTTAATGTTAAGAGCTAGACGACTTGTAGAATCTGTAATAAGCTCTTGCACTTCGCATGATATAAACGACAATGATTGCCAAAATAATGTTGTTTCTGACCTCAAACCTTTTACAAAGGTAAGTGTTTTATTTCTATCTCTGAATAATATTACCTTATTTTAAACAGGTATGTATTTAGAATTTATTAAAAAAATTTCAAATTTTTATTTAGATCTACATTAAGGAATAGTAACAATACCTTTTACATTTAGTTTGCTACGGCGCGGGATAAAGTAGTGGTACGTATATTTACTCAGAATGAGGATATCTCTACAGGCATGCATACAACCAAAACACTATACGGTGTTAATGGAAGACTTCAACGCAAAACTAGACAAGAGAGAACGGTGAACTAAGGGAAGACATATTCTAAATAGGGCAACGGTATTAAAGGGGTCAAGAGCTTGCCGACTTTATGAAGAAGTAAGGAGTCTTCATGATGAACTCTTCTTTCCAGAAGTACCAATATTAACACAAAGTGAACCTGGTCAAGCCCCGATGCTTCTACAAAAATAAGATTGACTTCATTATGACGACCAGATGGCAGCTTTTCAGTGATGTCATAGTGATTGCGAAGGTGAAAAATGACAGCAATCATCGAATGGTAAGAGGCACAGAGAACCTTTATGTTAAGTTGGAGAGATTACATCAATGAAGTCTAGGATCCCTCCCTCTCGTGCTTTAATCCAAAGCCCCGAAAACTTTCAGTTAAAATTATAAAACCGTTTTCAATACCTAGAAGATAGAAGATATGAATGACAAACTTGTAGAAACCGTCCATGCGGTCGGAGCTAAGTTCTGCAAGACCCGTCGCGGAAGAACTCAAAAACTCCCACATCACATACTGAATCTCATGGCTGTTAGACGAGAAGTTAAGCTGCAGTACTCAGTAGATATGACAGCATAAAGGCAACTGAACAGACAGATCTCCAAATGCATGCGTCAAGACTTAATGCAACTTCAATATAGCTCGTGTTGAAGAATCAATCGATCATAACCAAGGCTACAAAGTCAGAAATCTAGTAAAGAAGTAAAGTAAAGTTACAGCCTATATACACCCCACTGCTGGGCACAGGCCTCCCTCATTTCTGAGAGGGTTTAGGGCAAGGAAGTGTCCGCCGCGCTGCCCCAATGCGTGTTGGCGAACTTCACATGTCTTCGAAATATTTCTTTACTTATTCTTCAGACATGCAGGTTTCCTCACGAAATCTGTCTGCCAGAAAAATATAACTGATGAAATTGGAGACTGAATGTGGTAGCATCATTTCCGGGACATCTGAGATGTTATGTGTGATTGGAAGTTTCTAAGTGCAGCTGTACAAGTCACTGTTAGAGCCATACGCAAGTGTAACGATCCAAGTCTCAGCCGATTATTCCGGTGATATTACCGGATGTCAGTCTGAGCAAGATTAAAATGATTTTCCAGCACCAGGCGAGGATGGAATTACAGCGAAGCTGCTGAACGCGGGTTAAAAACGAGTACTTAGCGTCCTTCAGAAGCTCTTTAATTCCGATCTCCATTTTCGTTCACCTCTGGTTTGCCCTAAATATAGACCTTATTTCAGAATCGCTGGTGGGCCTAAGTACTATGCTCAATGACCGCAATAGTGTCTCATATGTCTTAAAATGAACATGTATAAAACAAAGGTCTTGTCACACCTACGCCGATAGTTGTTGGGAGCACTACGCTCGAAATTGTCTACGAGTATGTTTACTTAGAACAAATAATCTGGCTAGGTAAGTCCAACTTCGATCGAGAGGTTGTTCAGAAGAGGACCTATGAAAGGTTGTGATGATGATGATGGTGAGAAGAAATTTAGAACGATGGGTATATTTAAAAAAGAAGTCATGTAAAAAATAATAAAGTTAAACATGTTAGTAGCAAATATGGAACAATTTCTGAAGAAAAAGAAAGCTGATATTAGAGAACAGATAAAATTTGTAAAGCCATGTCAATACTATTATCAAAATATTATCACGATTAACCTACTTAAAATGTAAAAATCAATATTTTTTTTTATTTTAATGTTAGATATCCTATTCATCTTTACATTAAATTTGTAATTTCATATTATTTATATAAGCAACGAATGAAAGAGTAAAGTATATATTTTTTCTATGAAATAAATCTTCTTAAACTTATATTCAGTTTTTTTTCTTCATTTCAGTATACAATGCATAATTAGTTATTAAAATAACAACCCAAAAAAACGTTATATCTAACAAATAAATAACAAAACTTTATAGCCCATTTTCTCAATATTCAAAAATGTCTTTTTTCATCCACTCATGTCCTGAGCCGTGGTAGCTCAGATGGTTAGCGCTCGCAGTAAATTTCACAGTACGCGAGCAAACCTGGTTCGATCCCCGCCGGCACCAATGTAATTGTTAATTGCAATTTTAAGTGTTAACTGATTTACCACGTGCTCGGCAGTGAAGGAAAACATCGTGAGGAAATCTGCATGTCTAGAAGAAGAAAAAAAATATTTCTAAGACATGTGAAGTTCGCCAACACGCATTGGGGCAGCGCGGTGGACACTTCCTTGCCCTAAAACCCTCTCAGAAATGAGGGGAGGACTGTGCCCAGCAGTGGGACGTATATAGGCTGTAAGTTTACTTTTACTCATGTCTTCAATTGTAAAATTCAGGGTAACTTTTATCTATCTTTATCTATATTATATTTTATCTATATTATCCATACTGTGTCTGTATTCAGTGGACTTGTGATGGGCAATGCAATGAACACATAGTTTATGCAATAAATAAAGAAACATCGGGAGTACAAAACTATGCTAATAATACGCGGCAAATTTCGTAAAATCCAGTTCCATTCAATGTATATGATATGTATATAAAAAAAATGTATCTAGTGTTAAATAGACAGAGGCATCTTAAGTACAATCTTACAGCGATGAACACTTACGTCTAAGGTATGATGAAAAAGATACACAATACCTTAGGCGTTAGCTGTCCATTGTTATTCTTCAATACCAAAATTGTTCACAAAGGGGATGGCTTCATAAAGAGAATGTTAAACTGAAATAAAGCTGAGAATCATGCAACAAGGTCTCCTATATGTTAGAAAGAATATTTAAAGAAATATTATACAATTCAGTACATTTTAATATTTTAAATACAATTTCTTATATTTAGGCGTTTAAAACGGATATATACGGTTAGATATTACGGATATCGTTTAATTTTTAACCGAGTTCAAAAACTAGAAAGTTCTATATTCGACGCGTATGTTTTTGTTTGTTCATCTATACCTCGGAAATGGCTTAACATTTTTTTATTAATTAGCTTATATTTCAGGTGTGGTCCCATATAAATTTATAGAAAAGGATTCGGATGGAATCCTTTCTAAGAGTCAAAAAATAAGGAATAAAGATGTGCAAGATGTGTGTGGATATTCTTTCACGGCTACTACCCGTAGCGGTGAAATAATATACATTACACCTTATCATCTCGTGGGTGTCGTAACAAGCGATAGAGGGAAACCAATCAGATGTGCAGCAGCGACTTACTAATAACGACTAAAAATAACAAAAACTGAATTTGCCAGCCCACTTGCCAAGCGTGGCAGCTATGACAAACATACCACCTATGAGGCAATCTATGGTGTAGGCCTATACTCAGCAGTGGACTTTAATAGTTTGTAACGGTAACGGTAAAGGTGGTAACGTTTTGTTGAACGACATTCTAGTTGTTACTTTTAATTTGTGGTATACCTTAGATCACTCTAAATTTTAAAAACACGACATAAAAATACTTTAAAAAATAACACACAGTTATTCTGAAGTAAGGCCCTTAATTCTTCGCAAGACTATACCTTTGCTTAGAAGCTCTTAAATGGAAATTATTTCATTTTATTTATTTTTAGTTTCGATGTTGGTTCGTACTTTTAATAGAAGTTCCATTATTACATATTACATTACAGTCTTTCATTAAATACGTGAGCCTGAACTTGAGCCGTGGTAGCTATAAACGCCTGACTCAATATTTTATAGTAGAAACGTGAGGTAACCAAATTTATCCGATCCTCGTTCGCAACACTGAAATATTAATGGCAATTTACAATTTCGATATACTATGTACCCGACGGTAAGGAAAAAGGTCGTCGTCAGTGGAGGGCAACGTGGTAACGTGCAATGTGTAATTCAAGTCGTGTCTGGAGACAGTACCTGGCTAGGTACTGTCTCCAGACATGACTTGAATTACATACCACAAACAATGCGTTTAAATCGACTATGCTTATTTCTTTAGTTTAGTTTTGATAGCTCCGTAGCACAGTGGCACGTGTTTAGTTGTGGCTGCAGGGCCCCGGACTAGAATCCCGCACGGAATAAACGTTTGTATGGTCTGCAAATAACTGTCCCGGGTCTGTAACCTGTGTCCTCCTGTTTAAACGTAAAAGCGTGTGTAAACCTCCCCCACGATAAAGGAGAAAATCCTACTGTAGGGGTAGTTTTAAAAAATAAAAGAAAGAGAGAGAGAGAGAGAGTGTTTCAATTTTTTTATATATTAGTTCAATGTATTTCAAATTTAACGTTTTAAAGAACATACTAGATGGTAAGTAATTTTATGCTCCAAAGTCCTTCTGACCCTAACCTATTCCATTCCCTTATCCCTAAATGCTTGCTCTACTATGTTTCAGTCTGAACCCTGCAAAGAACATGCATTATGACTGAGTGTGAGGTATACCCTCTAAGTCCTCAGATGTGACAACGTCTGCAGCCTTCTATGTTTGAATTTAGCTGCAAGTTTCCATGAGCTGCAGTACTTACAGAACTGTAAGTTTGTTTGTCACCTCACTGTTTTATAAAAGGTAGTAACAAGTATTCTGTCTTTCATCATCCCCGTACATCTCAAACAAGACACATATATTAAGTATGTTTTACTGCTTACGACTACTAATTATTTTTTTTAATTTTCTGTATAAACATACTGGCAGTATAGAAATTGCACACTAAAAAAATACGTAAAAAAATAAAAAGAACTAAAACAATAAAGATAAAATATAGAATACTTAATATTTTTCATTGTGAAATAACACAAACTCGACAACAAAATACTATTGAGTTTGAAGGTTTAATAAAGTCCCAGTATGTAATACACAAACAACGGAACATACAGTAACCAAGTTTGTTCACACTCATTCCTACTATTGAGTTAGGTACTTTGAGAGAATTCACTTACTGAGAGAGTCCACTTTGCCGACGTGGTTTTCAGATGGAAAAAGATTAGATTAATAACAAAGTTTTCCACATTCTTGGATATTTTGAGGTTATAAAACCAAAAAATATGTTCGTGGTCACAACCGCACTGCACCTGTATGAAGCAGCAAGTATGAAGAGAGCTCATCACCGTCATCATTACAGAATATTAATAGACCACTGCTGAACACAGCACACATAATTGCCACCCTCTGCAGGCGTGTTGCCAATTGCTGCTTTTTACTGCCGATCTCCTACTTAAGTTTCCCTCTGTCGTCTGTTCGACACTCACGGGCCGATATGGGATAGTGGATTCTCTATCTACTATCCCCAAGGCGATATATTTTTATTCCATGAGAATGAGTAGTTCGAAATCGAGTTCTCACATTTACCGTCAACAGAACATTTTAATGAAATTTCGAAGTACCTACGTAAAAAATACGTAACGTACGAAACGTAAAAAATATCAGCATTTATTGGTGCCAATCAATATTCAATAGGGCCAATGATATAAATCAAATACATCGCAAAATTTTATTAAGCCCAATGATGATCATGAAATTCGACATTATTTTGTCAAAACTTCATAAAATTTAATTATGAATAAATTTATTGGGTAAAAAGTATAAAGATAAAAGTAAAAAGATATTGAATGTAAGGTAAAAAGTAAATAAAGTAATTCTGATTCCAAGAAAATTTACCCTTCATAAAGATACATCAAAATTAAAGACATTAGATCCCGATATTAAAAAGTGATAGGTGTTGCTTGCTAGACTTATAATATTAATACAATTCCGAAAAACTCACTTATGTGTTCATTTTGCTACGGGATATTATAACTAATTTAAAAGAAAACTATGATAAACAAACAAGATGAATATATATTTATATATATATATATATATATATATATATAAATATATATATTCTGAGTTAAAAGGCAATATCCGTTTAACCAAACCACCAACGCAGTAAATATTATGTTTTAGTATATTACAAAATGTGGATTAAAATTTGAAACGAATTTTTTTCTTAATTATAAACGATAGTTACTCACACGTTTGTGTTACAGTGCAACGAGGCCGAGTCGCAGCAGCAGTAATTACTTCGAGGCTTAAAAACGCTAACGTATTCCACAAACTGCGTCCTTGACATTTTTATTGCACTATATGGTTTATTTCACGTTTTCATCAATACGACAATTTATGTTAAATTTAACTAACTAAGGTTTTGTTCCACGGTTTTATTTTTTAATGAACAAATTTCCAAATACTATTTTAGTGTTCCGTGCCTAAATCAGTAAAATTTAAACTTATCGAATCAAATCGGTGTCTGCATATATTGAAGCGACAGTAGCCTAATGGCAGGGCGTGGACCGCGAGCTCAAAAAGGTCGTGGGTTCGAATCAGCCATTCAACTACTGGCGTGAACCACTCGTAACACAAGCAATTTAAGCTTACCACGAGTGGTTAAGGGGACTATTAGTAATGTTTATAGCATTGTTAATATTCTTTTTTTTTAAATATCTATCGAACACAGATTTATTTAAGAGTATTTCACGTAGATAATAAAAATTAATCAGTTTTAAAAACAGTAATTAAAAACCTTAACCTGACTTAAAAAAACTTCCGCTTCCTTTTTTTGTATTTGCAGATGCAATATATAAATATTATATAACCTATGTCACTCCTGCAATTAAGACGAATATAACGACACCCGATATAATGATTTCTTATATTTACGGGAACACTACTAGGGTTTGGGTCCCGGGACGTCTCGTGTCTCGAAGTCCCGGGACTTATCGTAATTTTAGTTGTCTTGAGTCCCGGGACTTTCAGGTCGCGACTCGAGACGAGACAAGATTGTCAAAATTGTTATGTAGTCATTTTTATTTTCAAATAATAGAAGGAGCCTGCTGCCATCTATTAGTTTGATGAATTATTACTTGATCTACTACGTAACCTACTGAGTACACAACACAATAAATGCGTTTACCGCGCGGCCATGATGCCGCCATATTGGTTGTTCTGTGACGATTGGATTATTATTGTGAACTCAGTTTACTACTAAATGTTAAAAGAAGGTGGAATTCTATCATTGTGATGGCAGAACGGTTTCTGAAGCCCAAAAATTGCGTGATGGAAGCGTTGATTGATTTAAACATGTTAGGTAAGTGGAATGAGAATTTGTTGCAGCCAGTCAAGATAGCTGTCGAAGCCTTAGACCGACAAAACACTTAATTACTTACAGTTGAAGCAATAATTGACGTGTTGCGCAAAAAAAAACGATCAACAACGACTGATAATGATTTGGCGAAGCGGATCTTCGAAACGTTGAAAGCTCGCCTAGAAGAGAGAAGACCGCAACGAGCTGTATGCTTGTTAAAATATTTGAACACTAGCCACCACACAATTTTTCTGCTTGATTTTTACAATAAAAAATGCCTATTATTATACGTTTCACCAGAAATTAACTCAATTAAAATTCTTCAAAAAATAGTTAACCGTCTTCAAAAAATATAAAAAAATTCTTAAAAGTCGAAGTCCCGGGAATTCCCGGGATTTTGATTGTTGGCTGTCTCGTGTCCCGGGACTTTGAAATTGTCGGGAATTCCCAAACCCTAAACACTACACATTGATTAAAACTACTTTTACGGACGAAACGTCGGAAATTAAAAATCATTTAAAATTAAACGCGATGAAATCCGTAACAGTAGTTTTAATCAATGACACTTGATATGTTTTAAAATTCTGTGGTGTTGGTATTCTGTGTGGATTTTAATCCATCAAGCCCTTCAGGCTACAGAACCTGCCAAATAAATAGACACATACGAGTACATACGCTCGAAAAACATTTCGCTCCTTCTGTGGCAGTCGGGTACTAATAATAAACTTAATAATGATTATTTGGTTTAGTTGATGTTTATTTAAATATTTGTAAGTTAGGTTAGGTTTAAATGATTTCGTAAGTTAGTAATTAGTGCCAATATACAGAGAAGGTGGAATACCATGAGTTTTTAGTCGGTGAGAGTGGTGCGAGTCCGACATAACCCGTCCTTGCACCCGCGAGGCAGGTATGCGTAGGCATTACCATATACAAAAAAGGTTATAACGGTGTTCATTTAAACATAAGCAATATTACAAAAAGTATTTTACAATCTCAGGCTTAAACTAAGTCTATTCAGTTTTATGGGTAACCTTCTTCAGAGATTAATTAGGATTTTTTTACATTTAGTGTGAAAATCCCACAAAAGGCAGACAGGTTCAGAGCTAACATGTTTTTTGAATAAATAAAAAATATTATTGTAGTTATTTATTTTAGAACTATCATGGTATAAAATTTGTTAATTTTTAGGTTATTCAGCTTCGCGGCCTAAACTAGTTTTATGCAAAACAAAGTTTGAACAGTGTTCATTTAAACATTGTGGCCGTGGAAGGAAAAGGGAGATCTCCCGCCGGGCAAGGTGTTCTGCCCGGGGAGGGCCAACACTCCGAGTGATAGTTCGGAGAAGTTCTATATATACTGTCTATGATTCTGAATGTTAATAGCGCGATTTAGGCTTCGGTGTGTTTCGGTGTGCTAGTGGCGCGAGGACAGCGCGCTACAACATATTACAAAAAGTGTTAGACCGTGGTAGAGCCATGCTGCAGCTATATTGTTGTAGCACGAATGGATCGGCTCGACCGGGGGAAGGACCACGAAAAATAGCAGCTTAATGGTGCTGTGTTTCGTATGGTGAGTGTAATGGGACTGAAAGAAACAAGCGCGGTTGGATGGGATTTCATACCCATTAGTATATTAAAAAAATATAGACAAATTCTAGTACCACCATTAACCCATATTTTCAGAATTTGTCTCTCTGAAGGAATTTTCCCAGCTTGTTTAAAAAAAGCAATTGTAGTTCCAATATTCAAATCGGGGAACAAAAAAAACGTTTCCAATTATCGGCCTATCTCGATACTCTCATCCACATCTAAAATATTAGAAAAATTAATTAACAACAGATTAATGAATTATTTACAAAGCAAATCCATATTATCGAATATGCAATATGGTTTCAGGCCTAAACTGTCCACTGCTGATGGTGTGCAGGAAATGACCGATTACGTCTCCCAAGAATTAGATAAAGGCAACCAATCAATTGGCATTTTCCTTGACCCTGCAAAAGCATTTGATACGGTTTCTATTCCTATCCTATTAAATAAGTTAGAGAACATAGGTATTCGAGGTAATCAGCTTCAACTTTTTGAGAATTATTTAGAAAATCGATATTAATGCATAAAAATCGATAAGGTTGCTAGCTCTGAACAAAAAAATACTCATTTTGGCGTGCCTCAAGGAAGTGTATTAGGGCCAACCCTATTTTTGATTTATATAAATGACCTTTGCAATCTTGAACTTAACTCAGGTAAAATAATATCTTACGCAGATGATACCGTGCTACTTTTTTCCGCAAATACAGTGGACAAGGTTTATTTATATGCTCAGCAAGGTTTTGATAGAGTTAATAAATGGCTCCAACAAAACATATTAACACTGAATACGGACAAAACCAAATATATTCATTTTTCTATGCGCAGCTCAACCCAGCATACAACCGTTCCAGAAATTTATGCACATCAATGTTACTCAGTCACAGAGTCTAAATGTTACTGCCCAGTCATTTCTAATACAAAAACTATTAAGTACCTTGGAATAATTATAGATTCTACGTTTACATTTAAAAACCACATAAACCACCTATGCAATAGAGTTCGTAAACTAATATTTGTTTTTAAAAAAATTCGTTCTTTTGCTGATATTAAGGTAATAAAACAAGTATATTAAGCATTATGTCAGTCAATACTTACCTATTGTATAACCTCTTGGGGTGGAGCAGCTAAAACTACACTCCTACCACTGGAACGCGCTCAAAGAGCTGTATTAAAAGTTGCAACATTCCGCCCTATTCTATTTCCATCCCACCTCATATACAAATCCTATAATGTCCTCTCAGTGCGCCAGTTATTCGTTATGAGTACGTTACTAAAACAGCACTTAAAATTGCCCTACAGAAGAGAGGTCACTGATAAAAGACGCAAAGATATAGTAATTAAAACTAACATTAGAATAAGGCATTATTTCATGCATAGATTTTTTTACATTCCTCGGCCCTTTTTTGTATAATCAAGTCAATGCTATTTTGTACATATATCCATTAAAAATGACAGACTGTAAAAAGGTAATTCGAACATGGTTACAAAATTTGTCATACGATGATACGGAGAAGTTGCTGATTGTTTTAAGTTAATTAATATCATAAGTAAATCAATGATGATATATTTTACCCAAATAACCCTTATTAGTTAGTACGTTATTCATTTTATATAAGAAACAGAAAATATTTGTTAATGTATCTTTTAGCACATACACCTAAGATACAGGTTTATCCTAGTTCAGGTACCTGTCATTGTAGACTATTTTTAAGTTAAGACTTATTGGAATAATTTGTACAGTTTAGCAAAATAAAAAATTATAAAAATTATAAAAAAAAAGAACCGGAGACCCTATTTACTGGAAAAGTGGCATTCCATCTTAGTCCTCACGGCTGACAACGCTTCTGCGTTTTGATTCGCAAACGAGGATAGATGTAGATGTCTATAGCCACAACAATCACTTACCATCAGGTGGACTGTGTACTCGCTTGTCAACAATCCAATAAAAAAGTACGAGTAGTTTACAATCTCACGTTTAAACTAGTCTGTTTAAATAAAGATGTCTCGCGGAAAATATACAAACTAAATTGTAAAGTTTTGAACTTGACAGCAAATATCTAATATAGCGAATACTGTGGCGCCACGAGTAAAGGAACTTCTTTTGCAACAAAGACTCTTCTTTAAACCCTATACTAACAATAGCCCACATTTCCATCATTGTTACATCATCAACTTTCCTGTTAACCAAAGAAGTCGCAAAGTACGGTCCTGAATCAAATGTATTCATAAAATAGTTTTATCAGGCTACAGCTAGATGCAGCCTATAGCATAAAAGTAGATGTGGCCGGTTGTAAACTAGGTCTCTATGACTTCGGTTAACTTCGTAAGAAATACGAAAGCAACGCTCAAGTAATATCATCGAAGGCTTAAGGTGCGGTTAGATTCCCTAAAACCGCGGGTATTTATTTTACCCAAAACCCATGAGTAATTCTAAATAAACCCATGACAACCTAGATCTATGATTTCCTCTGGCATCACCCGTACCGTGAATAATAACCTAGTTTTTTATTTAAAAAAATATAACCGGATAAATAAAGTAAAATAAAAAGTCCGATTAACGAAATTTTATAAAATATAAGGCCCTCGGCGTGGCGGGACAATAAGAATACGTCGTAATTTTAAAGGTAAATAATATGTTATAATGAAATCTTTATTAACATTAACAGCGGGAGGAAATACCTCATAACTCATTAGTATAAAAACTTTAGCGCTTACAAATAGAGTAAACAAAAAACCGTGTTTTACTTTTTAATTTAACCTCTTGACATAGTTTTTATATATGACGTTGTTCTATGAACGCGAGATGTTTTTATTTAATGTACAATCGGAATAAAACTTTAATGTTTTAACATTAAATATTTTAACATTTAATAACGATACTTGGTTTTTTTTTGTATGGAATTATGGTGACAAACGAACACACAATCCACCTATAGCCCAGAGACATCTACATTTATCCTCCATTAAGAATATTTAAAATTAAAATTTGGCATAATTAACAGTATAAACATTTTAAAAACAAATGCAAATAGGTCAAAACGTTAAAGCAAGCAATATTTTAAAAAGTTAACTCATTACGCTCGACAGGTTCAACTTTTCTGACTTTGTATTTTTTAAAGTAGTTGCTGTATTTCGATATGGCTAAATTAAATGTATTAATTCACATTGAAGATATCACACATCATCGCTATTATTATTTTTAAATCCATTGATGGAAATAAGCCATTCTAGGAATCCTTTAGCAGACATTGATTTATTGGAATTACTATTTAACTATCAGGTGGATTGTGAGCCCATCATGTTACCCTTACTTCTCTAAAAAAAATTACGACGTATTTGATGAATGTATAAATTTATTATTCATATATTTAGCAAATAAAAATAGCATTCATAATTTTCCAAGTATCTTCAATAATATAGATGAATATACACATATGTTTAGTGACTAAGCACTCTCCATAAATTTCACAGTATGCGATCAACCCGGGTTCGATAACCCAACGAAATTGTTGATTTTATTTTCAAGTGTTGATTCACCACAGGCTCAGCTGTTATAGAAAATATCACGAGAAAACAAGTATGTTTATCATGAGGAATAAAATATTTTGAGGATATGTGAAGACCTGCTAACACGTACTAGAGCACGGCGCTAATCCTTGCTTAATGCCTTGTTTATTTAAGTTTATAACGTTTTCGAAATGACCGCCATTTGCCGCAATACAGGCTAAGTCTCTAAATTACATTCTTTGTCGCACTTCCAAAAGGTTCGCTCCAATTTCTGTAGCAGCAGCATCAACTCTCTGTTTCAGTTGTTCTCTCGTAGCTATTGGATCAGCATAAACTTCTTGTTTCAAGTATTCCCAAGGATTATAATCAAGAGGTGTTAAATCAGGATCCTTGCACGCTACTGGACCGCCTCTGCCAATCCGTTGGATAATCCGATGGATAATTTTGATTAATAAATTGACGCACTACTGCATAATGAGCCGGCGCTCCATCTAATTGGAGGTACAGATTGGCTGTAACTTTATTTTTATATTTTTCTATATCTTATATATATCAAAGAAATTTGCCTTTGTTTTATATTTCTGTTTCGCAAGATACTATCTGATACCCGCTCGCTTCGCTATGCGCACGGTAATACTTTATTGCAGAACCTAGATGTATAATATCAAGAATTTTTTTTAATGGGATGATTGTAAAATCCAATTAGTGAGCGTCTACATTTCGAAATGAATAACTATACCAAATTTCAAGTCGGTCAGTTGTATGGTTTTAGAGATCACGTGATGAGTCAGTGTATATATACATCTTAATATATACCTATAAATTACGAATCACGTTGTTTGTCCGCGATGGACTCCTAAACTACTGAACCGATTTTAATTTTTAATAAAATTTGCACACCGTGTGTAGTTTGGTCCAACTTGAGAGATAGGATAGTTTTTTGCCCATGAGTGACACACAGTTTTATTTTATTTTGCGAATTTAAGGATTTTTAATAGGAAATGACAAAGGGTCGTCGAAAAGGGCAGGACAACGTCTGCCAGCTAGTTGTCCTGCCCTGGCAAGCTAGTATATATATATTACAGTCAAAACTCTTAACCAGTCTATACCACTTTTAACTAATTTTGACTTATAGTTTTGTTTTTTTTTAGTAGTGGTTTTGATCAACGTCCTTACTCAAAACTACTTTTACAAGTTTTTTGGCCGGTTATGACTTTTGTCATGTAACGTCATTTAAATAAGCCACAACATAATATATTCCTGTAACAGCTCAATAACGCAGTATATTTTTATAAATTACTAATGCTTTCTTTAATAGAACGTAGATTTTAGTTTAATATTAATGACAGTCTAATGGAATTTTAATAAACCAAGCGGATACAGCACTAACTGTGTTCGTTCGCGTGATAAAAACTCCATTAAGGTGCTATCAGAACACGCTCTCGTTAACACTGTACGTGTGCATATCTCATAAAAAGTCGTAAAATGAAATAGCAATTTAACTATAATTCGTCGCTTAATTTACTTTTAGTATTAAATCAATAGAATGACAACGATTATAATATAAAAACGGATTCTTCTTTTTATCAGTATCGTAAAGTCCGTTTCTGAATATGGATCTCTCCCATTATAAACTTTGACAATACTCTCTGTCGCGAATCTGGGTATATTCCAACTGGGATATAAAAGATGGTATAATGGTAATCATAAGGCTGTCATATCACCGTCATGGCATCACTCTGGCCTCTACTGTAACCCTCTTACTTAGATAAGATACGAAGTAATTTAGATAAGAGATTAAAAGAGAATAAATTTACGGATTTGTCCTAAATTGTAAACTTGTTATTTTGACAACTTTCTCGATCAAATTTACTACTCCGCTTTAAATGTACGTACGTAGGTACATTTTATTCTAATAACTTCAATGAACGTATGTTTTTTTTTAATAAGTTCAATAATTTCATGAATATCGAAAAACTAAAAAGTTTAAAAACACTGAAACAAAAATCTTGTCCAGAAACCAGACCCATTACCACTTTCAAAGGTCAGCGCCATTAGTCAAATTAGAATATTTGGAAATTAAAAAAATGGCATTCTCTTTTCTTTCTTTTGCATATTAAAATCCTCTTCAAACTATTATTTGAACAATAATATTATGGGAGCAGCGATTAATCGGCAGCCAAAACTGCAGTTCTCCTTTTAAAATATTTTCTCAAAGTTTGTTCTTCAGCTAGTTTTGCAAGTAATGTAAACAAAACGTTGTATCGTTATTTAAAACATAGCATTTAAACGTCATAAGGCAAAGAAAAATAAAAGCACTTAACTTTAGTTCATTTTGTGTCATGAAAGTTATGAACTAATTTCAAAAACCTTGTGATGTACAAAGTAATTTACTTTTATTTTTAGAAAATATTTCCTTTAACTTTTCAAACATTTTTATGCAGAATTATTGTTTTGTTTATTACATAATATTCTTTAATTCATTCTTTGAAGCCTACCTTTTTTCTTAATAGATGAAGGTATCCATGAGCCGCAGCGTTAACTTACCTCCAGTGATCTGTGTCCATTTGTAATCCTCATCCTTCCATTGCAGCCTATGAAAAGTGCACTGCTGAACATAAGAGTTCTCCCCATAGATTACCTCATATGGGGATTTTTGCCATAGTTGCCACGCTTGGCAAGCGGTTGGGCAAACGCAGCTTTTCATTTTTTAGGCCCGCCACACACTACATACGGAATCCCGTTTTGTCCGCAAATTTTCGAACGGAAAACTACCGTAGGTGTGACAGTTCCTTAATTTTATATGGACATGTTGCGTTCGGAATCACGAGTCGTAATACCGAGACGGAACCCCGAAACGGAATTCCGTATGTATGGGGAGGTCCTTATACAGCTATTATTAGGAAAATTCTGCTGCCTATTTCCTGGTTCTCCTTCACTTTTGTTATCTTGACTTGTTAAACATGGGGAGTAGTAACAGTACAATTCTAAATAGTAACAGGAACAGAAACAGAAACTTTTTTATTCAATGTAGATTATAACACTACTTATTGAAAGTCACTTTTTTCATTTACCACTGGTTCGCAAAAAAAATTTCTGTCCTGGGAAGAACCAGCAAGAAACCCAGCGGGACTATTTTTTTTTTTGATTAATAGCTTACAGTATGACCCTTTTTGCTATTGTATGGATTGCTACATCCTTCTTACCTCGCTCTGTTGCTTTTCACATATTATTTGCACATAAACAAACATTCACAATCGGTCAGTTATTTATAGTTCATACAAACGCTTGCTCCCTGCGGGATTAAAACCCGCGCCTCTGCAGCGCCGCAACCAAACTCACAGCCAATGCACACCGAGCCGATAACAAGTCCTCTACATGTTTACCTACTACTTTATTAGGTGCACTAACGACGGACTGTTAACCTGTTTTCACTTTAATCATCATTCATCGTCCTCACCCGTAATGGAGCATCGCTGTACCTGGAACTCTCTTGTTGTATGTACATAAAACTTTTTTGAGTACTAATACTCTACTACACCCATCATACGAAACACAGCAGCATTAAGTTGCTATTTTACGCTGGTATTTTGTGAGAGCGTGGTGCTTCCCCGATTGAGCCGAACCTTTCGTGTTTTTTTTTGCGCCCGAAGCAATTAAAGGGTTACCCTATATGTAGGGAGGCGGAAAATGCGTTACGCATACCACGATAGCCGGTCTATCGTGGTTATGAGGGACTCACTGCCTACCGGGGGGAACCTAAGTGTTACCCTCTAAAAACCGCCTTTGGGGACTGGCGACTGGCTGTTTAAGCTTTCTTATGCCGTATCGTGAGCGACCCTCTTTTGGGAAAAGAGGGCGCAGGCGGCTACAGGCCGTTGAGGGAGTGCCTACGAAGGCAAATTAATTATGAATAATTTAATTTAATTAGAGTTGGCCTGAGCCACCAGGAGGCAGTTCAGGTCGTTTGATAGTTTATTAGGCGGGTTCGAGTGAGAGTTTCTCGGCCTGCGAACTCGATAGCGAGAGGGGGGTGGGGCTACATAAGTAGCTGCCTCACGAATAAAATGGTTGGAGTGCGACTCTGAGGCTTTGAAGAAGTTCTCAGAGAGTTTTTTGAGAAATTGTTGAATTGTGGGGAGCTCTAGATCCCGATGAAGGTCGGCATTACGGACGTACCAAGGTGCGTTCGCAGCTCGATGACAGAAAAGGTTTTGAACTATTTGAAGTTTATTATAATTTTAGGGTCGGCGTGGGCAAAAATGGGGCCCGCGTAGGACATGACAGGTCGTATACAGACCTTATAAAGGGTACGCTTGTTTCTGAGGGACATTTTACTGTGTCGGCCCAACATACTGTTGAGCCTATTCAGGTAAAAACGTGCGTGACGGGTTACTCTTTTGACGTGGGGCCTGAAAGTGAGCTTTGTATCTAGAGTGACACCTAAATATTTGGCAGTCGTATGCCAGGGGACAGGGGTCCCTAGCATACGTATTGGTGGAGTGTTTTTGAGACGGCGTCGTTTATAATCGAAGTGAACGGCGGAGCTCTTCTCCGGGTTCACATCGATGCGCCATTTTTTGAACCAAGCTCCTAGGTCGTCAACTGACTTTTGAACCTTGTTCCGTATGAAAGGTAGTGAGATACCTTTGCAGTAGATAGCAGTGTCGTCTGCGAAGAGGGAGAGCTGAACACCTTTCGACAGGATGGGAATGTCGTTGGTGAACAGGATGTACAGCAGAGGAGCAAGTACTGAGCCCTGAGGGACACCAGCTTTGCTAGGGCGCTGTGAGGATAGCGTGCCTTCGTGTCTAAAACGAAAGGTACGATGCTTTAAGTAAGAGGCCACGAGACGTACTAGACGATCGGGGAGACCTATTTCGTACAGCTTGAAGATAAGGCCTGTATGCCAGACTCTATCAAAAGCTTTAGGTATGTCGAAAAAGACCGCGATGGTCTTATGACGACGAGGATAAAAACCGCTGAGGATATATTCCACAATACGGTGAACTTGTTGGGGACATGAGTGTTGCGCTCGGAAACCGAATTAATGGGGAATGATAAGAGGGTCACCGTCTGTGGGAAACAGATAGCGCCTCATACGAGTTTGTATGACTCTTTCGAAGAGCTTGCCCATTGCCTTGAGGAGGCTAATGGGGCGATGACTGGAGGGGAGGTTGAGAGGCTTGCCTGGCTTGGGAATACCAATCACAGTTGCCTCTTTCCACGTAGTGGGAAAGTAACTAAGGTAAAGCAGGCGTTGAAGATAATAGATAAAAAGGTTAACACCTACTCAGGAAAGTGTTTTAGGGCTTGGTTGGAGATGCCATCCGCGCCCGGAGCCTTTTTGGGCTTAAGTCCTTTGATGAGGGATGAAATCTCATCATTGGACACAGAGATAGGTTCGGAGGCTGTAGGGGGTGAGTTCCGGCGGCGGACCTCATCCTCCACTGCCTGGACGTGTGAGGGGTCGACGGGTTAAGAGCTAGGAGAGCATTGTGCGGCAATGCTATCTGCAAAGCACTCAGCATTTTCCTCGTCCTCGAAGGCAACCGTACCGTCGGGACGGGAGAGAGGGGGAGTGTGGGTGATAGCGTCTATGCGGAGGGCTCTAGCCATCTGATAGTACGCTGTATGAGATGGAGAGATATTCTCCATGAGTTTACTCTTTTCGAGGTCTCGAAATTCAGAGAGGCGGAAACGGAGTTCTCGTTGAAGACGATTGGCCGTGCGCCTATATTCGGGGGGTGGGATATTTTGCTGCTCTCCGGAAAGCAACTTTCTTGGCTTTTAATAGGTTGCTAATATGTAGGGGAAGCCCACTATTGTTAGCAACCGGGACGACCCTTTCGTTCTCCTTAAGGGAGGATTTAATAAGGGTGGAGAGTGAATCGACCGCGGTGTCGATTTTTTCGGGACTGTCTAAGTCCGACGGTAGGGAGATGGTAGAGTCCTGTGAGTCCAGAGCTTTAGCTAGGGACTCCTTGAATCCCTTCCAATTAGTGCAGGTTTTCGTGTGTATTGGGGGAGGCGGCTGAAGGCCAAGAATGAGGGAGACCGATCGGTGATCGGATCCTAGATCGTCTAGTGTCTCGATTGCTCTGAGGTTGAGAGAGACTCCTTGGAGTAACGCAAAATCTAGTACATCGGGGGCGTGATCGGTGTTATCGAGAAAGTGAGTAACACCGAGGGGACTATGGACGGTAATATCAAGAGACTGCGTGATATCGAGCAGTATCTTGCCACTAGGGGACGTAGTGCGGCATGTCCATTCAGTATGCTTGGAGTTAAAATCTCCAAACATAATGACTGAATTGCCTAAAGATAGAGATAGCCTCAAAATCTTTTTTGAGGGGATGGGTTCCTGAAGGGATGTAACAGGAGGCTATGACGATGGACTGATGTCCAGTCATAGCTAGCCTGCATAACGTGGCTTCCATGTTGGTAAGCTGCGGAGTAGAAATGGGCGAGCAGTGAAGTGTCTTCTTGTAATAGATGGCCGTTCCGCCGCTTCGGCGGTCGGGTCTGTCATTACGAAGAAGGGAGAAGTTTTTAAAAGAAAGGCCTTTAGTGTCCTTAGTTTTGAGATTAGTTTCCAGTAGGAGGAGGAAATCGGTTTCACGATTCCGAAAAAAGAGCTTAAGCTCTGGGAGGTTATTTCGCAAACCGCGAATATTAAAGGATACAAGCGATAAACCCTTAGGTTTGATAGGATCGCGAGACTTTGGTAGAGCAAACTGCTCTGTCATTGTGAAGTTAAGTTAATTAAGTTAACTTAACTTACAACGAGCACAAAAGATTATAGTGCTCTGTAAGAGCAAGGAGACGGTCCTGAGGGGACATCGCAGCGCGCAATTTGCGTGCTAACACCGCGATTTCACTAACGTCGATGTTCCTAATAGCGGAATACAGCGTTTTTAGGTCTTCAATAGTGGGCTGTGATTGTTGTTGTTGTGGGGCGGAGGTTGTCCGCGGTGGGTCTGCCTTATTGGGGCCCCAGGGAAAGACTGGAGGCTGCATAGGCTTTGAGAAGCCCGGAGGGGGCCGAATAATGCCCTGAGGGGGCCTAGAGGGACCCTGAGAGGGCCGAGAGTAGCCCTGGATGGGCTGAGAAAGGCCCTGACGGGGCCGTTGGTAGAGAGCCGGGAATGAGCGGTCATTGACCGGCGGTGGAGCTTGTCTACTGGGGCGAGGATGAGGTGCGCAAGGGCAGCCTCTGTAGTTTGCCGGGTGGCCTGTTTGTTTGCACAGGACACAAGCGGGTGGGGATTCGGCGTCTTTGGGCCGAGGACACTCTTTGGTGTTGTGGGGTTTAAGGCACTTAACGCACCTGGGTGGGGCGGAGCAGTTGGCCGCCGCATGACCATATAGCTGGCAGCGGTGGCACTGCGCCGGGAATCCGCGCCTATGTGGGGGCTCAACCCTCACTCTCGACAGGCCACACACTGTGCGTACCTGCCGGAAGATGGCTTTTGCCTCCGGCACGTTTGTTAAGATGACTAGGGCAAGATTGAACCTTTTGCCCGTTCTGCTGTGCATTTTGTGCACGGTTTCTACGGGGAAACCTTGGGACTTAAGGTCCTCAAGTATTTCCTCGTTGGAGAATTCGAAGGAGACGCCTCGGATGACGGCCCTGACTTTTCGCTCTTCCGGAAGAGCGTAAGTGTGGTAGGAAACTCGTTCGGCTGTGAATAGCCTGGTCAGTTGACGGAAGTCTTCGATTGAATTGGGGATGATCTTAATAGTCTCCCCGAGGTTGATGGCGTGGTCGTATTTAATGCCTGCGTCATAGCAGGTTTTAGATAATTTGGTGAATTTTGCCTTGTCTCTTAGGAAGACAGGGGGCGGGACTTGCTTGCTTCATGGCAAGGACTGGAGCACATCGAGAGGCTTGGTCGTAGCGGGGATGTCTAGTGACTTAAGTGGGACCGCGGCAGCGGCGGGGGGCAGTGGCGGCAGCGGGGGCTGCGGAGGTTGTAGGGGCGGCAGCGGCCGCTGAGGCCGGGGGGATGCGTTTTTTCGAGGCGCGTTTACCGCTGCGCCTGGAGTTCACCGTGGTGAAAGAGGAGTCTATGATTCCGTCGGAGTCACAGGACTCCGATGAACCGGTGCCAGTATTGGTGGCGGGCCTCTTCCGGGAGGCCGACGCGGAGGACTCGGAGCGTTCGTACTCCATTTCTAGGGCGGCAAAGGAGTTTTGTGTTTTTAGGTAAGTCGCGATTACGGGCGGCGGTTGGAGTGCCTGAGGGGCAGGGGGAGTAGCCTGGGCGGCGATGGTGGCGATGGCGGTGAGGACCGTCTCATCGAGGTTTATACCATAAGTTTGGTTTATGACGGCGGCGATGGACTTAGAAAGGCTATCTGTGGACATTTTGAGGCAGTAGTTCTATGAACAGTAAGGGGTTGGGACGGGTCCCTGTTCTCAGTAGAACAGGGACTTGAACACGAGCCGTAATACGATACAATATACACGTATAACAATAAATAATAACAGAGAAATAACAAAAAAATCAACAATAACAGTAAGAATAACAATAAAGTAACAATAACAAGCGGAGGTCAGTCAAACCTCCCCGCCCGAAGACAGGGGGGCAAGAACTGAACACGTTAAAAGATATACTTTAATCGTCACTTGTCAAGGTACCGCTATCTGGAATGTTTCCGCCGCCATATTAAATTTGAAGCCACAGTGGTAGAGCCACGCGGCAGCTTTGCTGTCGCACGTATGGGCCGGCTCAAACCGGGGTGGTACCACGACCTCACAGAATACCGGCGTGAAGTGGAAGCTCTGCTTCCGCGTTTCGTCTGGTGAGTGCAGGTGGCCGGAGGCCCAAATCCCCCCCCCCCATCAACATGGTAGCGGAATTAAATGATAGACTACCCCAGGAGGGTACCAGCACCCCTGGAGAATCCCTCGCTGAGCATCCACGACCATGTTTCTCCACTTCTGAGCGTGGGTGCTCAGGCTGCCCCGCGTATTCTGGGGGGGGCAATATTCCGCTCAAGACTAAAACTGCTCGGGGCAAACGGAGCAGCAAGACCAAGGCGACCCCTGCCACGCTGTCCGTGAATTTCTGCAATATCAGGGGACTTCACTCTAACCTAAACGCCGTCCACTACCATCTCGAGACGGCGAGGCCGGCTCTGCTCTTTCTGACCGAGACGCAGGTGTCCTCTCCGGCTGATGTCTCGTATCTCTCCTGCCCGGGGTACAAACTGGAACACTCCTTTGTGCCTCGGGCTGGAGTTTGCGTTTACGTCAGAGAGGACATCTGTTCTCGACGCCTCGGCAGACTTGAAGGTTCGGACCTGTCCATCCTTTGGCTACGCGTAGACAGCGACGACCATCCGCGCGTCTACGGGTGCCTCTATAGGTCCCATAGCGCTAATGCCGAAACAGACCGACTCTTCGACCACGTCCAAATGGCTGCAGATTCGTTGCTACAGCAGATCCCCTCCGCAGAGATCGTGATCCTCGGCGACTTTAACGCCCATCACGCCGAATGGCTCGGTTCACGTTTAACCGATCATGCGGGGAGATCTGTTCATGATTTTGCCTTGGCATATGGTCTGACACAACTGGTTACTTCGCCTACGCGGATTCCAGATGTGGAGGATCATGCACCTTCCCTGTTGGACCTTCTGCTGACCTCTCACCCGGACGGATATCAGATTTCCGTTGACGCCCCTTTAGGCTCCTCGGACCATTGTCTTGTCCGGAGTGTGGTGCCACTCACGCTGAAATCGCGGTTGCATTCTGCAGGCTGCCGCCGTGTTTGGCACTATAGGTCAGCCGATTGGGATGGGATGCGGTCTTTCTTTGCATCCTACCCTTGGGGGCGGGTTTGCTTCTCGCCGGATGATCCCAACGTTGTTGCGGATTCTGTCGCTGATGTGGTACTTCAGGGTATGGAACTTTTTATTCCTTCCTCTGTGGTGCCCATTGGAGGCAAATCCCATGGTTTGGTCGCTCCTGTAAAATAGCATCATGCTATAAGCAGGAGTGCTACCGAGCCTGGGCTGACGCATCAGCGTCCAGGGATGTAAACACCAGCGCTCTAAAAAAGAAGTATAATTCCGCCTCTAGGTCCTTCAAAAGAGTCATTGCCAAGGCAAAGTCAGAGCACATAGGCAGAATTGGCGAGAGACTAGTTCGTCTTCCTTCTGGAACCCGTGCATTCTGGTCTCTCGCCAAGGCTGTCCAAGGGAATTTCTGTCAGCCATCTCTTCCATCTCTGCACAGGGAGGACGACTCACTGGCCCACACCGCAAAGGAGAAAGACGATCTTCTAGGCTCTTTCTTTGCGTCTAACTCGACTCTCAATGACGGGGGGAGTACGCCGCCGACCATCCCGCGGTGTGAGTGCTCCATGCCGGAAGTGCAGTTCACTCAGCGCTCGGTTCGCAAAGCACTCCTCTCCCTGGACATCCATAAGTCGAGTGGGCCTGATGGAATCCCCCCAATTGTGCTGAGGACGTGTGCTCCAGAGTTGGCACCGGTTTTAACGCGTCTTTTCCGGTACTCCTACTCCCTAGGCGTAGTCCCAAAATCATGGAAGACGGCTTTCGTCCACCCGATCCCTAAAAAAGGCGACCGCTCAGACCCGTCCAACTACCGGCCTATCGCCATCACCTCCTTGTTCTCCAAAACAATGGAGTCCATTGTAAACTGCCAGCTCATGAGGTACCTTGAGGATCACCAGCTGATTAGTGACCGCCAATACGGTTTTCGCCGTGGTAGGTCAGCTGGTGATCTTCTGGTCTACCTAACTCACAGATGGGCGGAGGCAGTAGAGTCCAAGGGGGAGGCATTGGCCGTTAGTTTGGACATTGCGAAGGCCTTCGATCGGGTTTGGCACAAAGCGCTTCTTTCGAAGCTCCCTTCCTATGGGCTTCCCGAGAAATTGTGCGATTGGATCACCAGTTTTCTTGCAGATCGGAGCATCAAGGTCGTTGTAGACGGTGCAAGCTCCGATTGCAAGCTTATTAATGCTGGTGTTCCACAGGGCTGCGTGCTATCGCCAACGCTGTTTCTTCTGCATATCAATGATATGTTGCAAACCCGTAGCATTCATTGCTATGCAGATGACAGCACTGGTGATGCTCTTTACACCGGCCGAGCCAATATTTCTCGGGAAAACGTCTCTGAGTGCCGGGACAAACTTGTGTCTGAAGTCGAGTCTCTGCTGGACAGAGTCTCGGATTGGGGGCGACTAAATCTAGTCCAGTTTAACCCCCAGAAGACACAAGTTTGCGCGTTAACCGCTAAAAAGAACCCCTTTGTCGTATCCCCTCAGTTTCAAGGCACTCCCCTTGTTGCCTCAGCCAGTATCGGAATCCTCGGCGTCGACATATCGAGTGATGTGCAGTTTCGTGGTCACTTGGAAGGGAAGGCCAAATTGGCCTCTAAAAAAGCTTGGCGTGCTCAGCAGAGCGGGACAGTATTTCATGCCAGCACACCGCCTGCAACTTTACAAGGCGCAGGTTCGGCCGCTCATGGAATACTGTTCCCATCTCTGGGCTGGGGCTCCCCAGTACCAGCTCCTTCCACTTGACCGCATCCAGCGCAGAGCGGCTCGAATCGTTGACGACCGAGTGCTTTCCGATCGGCTCGATTCACTGGCGCTGCGAAGAGATGTTGCATCTCTTTGCGTATTTTATCGCATCTATCACGGGGAGTGCTCTGAGGAATTGTTCGGATTAATCCCAGCCGCCAAATTTCGTGAACGCACTACACGGCAAACGTCCCGATACCATCCACACCATCTGGATGCTTGGCGGTCCACCACTGTACGTTTCAAAAGGAGTTTTCTTCCGCGTACAACCTCTCTGTGGAATAATTTACCACCGGTGATTTTTCCGGACCGATACGACCTGGGGACCTTCAAGAAAAGAGCTTACTCCTTTCTAAAGGGCCGGCAACGCACCTGCAATTCCCCTGGTGTTGCGGTTGATCATGGGCGGCGGTAGTCACTTAACATCAGGTGAGCCACATGCTCGTTTGCCCCCTCTTCTATAAAAAAAAAAAAAAAAAAAACACGCCAACATTAATATTTTTATCTTTATTATGTAAAAACTAATAATAATTAGTATATCATGGGGATTTCCAAATTTTGCTAAAAATGTATCTAATATTCAGGTGACGATGTGTAGAATTTTTAAACTTAGATGTAATTTCTGATGTCAGTTTATACAAAATTTCCGATGTAATACTGTAAACGCCAATTTCCCCGTATCTAAGTATTATTTTTTTAAGTGAATGCTTCTTTATGCACGTTGGGCACTTTTCTGTTGAGGAAAAATAAAATTGATGAAAGTAATGTTGAAAATCCAATCGATTTAATTTTACAAAATTTATATGTTTTATAAATTAGTTTGTATTATATAGATAATAATCATTCTTTTTCATGTAACACAGCGCCATAAATGAAAATTTTATTACTGTATTCAAATTCAAATTCAAATTCAAATTCAATTTTTTTAATTATAAATTAAATAAATTAAAAAATACATTTATGTACCCAAAAATAATGTTTAGAAGTTTGTAACTCTAAGAAGTTTCACTTTCGATGTACAATCCTTCGACTGACAGTTTTTTTTTAAATATTTTATCTTATGGCTTAGTAGCACAATTTTCAGTATTGAACGCGGAATTAAGTGTATTTGGGCCAGAAATATTTAAATATTTACAGATTTAAATCTCTTTGGCATGGCCTAAAGTACAAATGTTCCCACTTGGTAATTAATTGTATATGTTATTTGTGTATGTAAAACACCTTCACAATAATATAAGAGAAAAATCCTACTATAAGGTTTTGTTAATAAGAGGTATACATCCTCCTCTAAAGCATAATATGAATAATTTAAATTTATTACAGCTTTAAAAAGAGAAAAAGCTTAATACAATTAAGTATTATATACTTTTATTCTAACGTGATACGCCTTTGTTTAAGAAATCACCGCTACAATTTAAAAAAGCTGTTGCGATACTTTTATAATAGCATGAGTTAACATTATTATTCCTAATTTTCTTTTAAAACTAGCTTTTTTCGCAGTGTTCTTCAAAAAATGTTCAAATGCATTATGCATTGGTACGAGTATCATAAAATGCCCGATAAGTATGCCCTATTTTGACAGCGATGAACTTTCAAGACTTTTAGCCTACTGCGAGAATATTGCGGAAAAACGAGGTTAAGAGAATAAATATCTAGGCTACAAGAAATTTTGAGAATAGAATTTTAATTGTCTGTCGCGGCGTGCTCGAAGGACCGAGCTATAGGTTATAGCTCGATCTTTCGAGACATTTCTATATATCTATATGATATTAACTATAAAAACTTAACAAAATCGTATTGTCCTTGTTTCCTACTCCAAAATTGTACCGATGGTATAATTGAACAATTTTAGTAATTTTAGGAACTGAACAGTTTTAGTAATTTTCCTAATTTTAAAAACAATTTTTTCTATGATTTAATCATAGAAAAAATCAAAATGGCAATAGTAGGTATAGATTGTAGCGTAAAAAATATTTACTCTAGTGTCCTTATCAATGGATATAACAGAGGAAAACATTTGTATGATATCCGTACCGGCGAACCGCAAAGCTAAAGCAATTTTGAGGAAAATTTCATACCGTGCCAGATTCTGTTACATAACATTAAAACTTGCTTCACAAAAAAACGGTCAAGCGTATGCTAGACTTGCACAGAAGAGTAGGAAACATTCATATGTCTGTCAAAACGTACTTTTTTATTTATTGCGTAGTAATGAAAGAAAATAACAACATAATAGTTTTTTGTCCTAGAATACATATTTGTAGTAAGGTAAAATCTTATTTGTATTTTTATTTTATTTAACGTATGACAGAAAATAGTCAAGTTTAGTCACTTTAAAAAGGGCAAATACAAATGATATAAATGATATCATTAGAATTTCTATAAAAATTGATTGCGCTAATAGATAGATTTGGTGAGGAAATTTTGCCTATGTTTCAATCCTCGTGCTAACTATTCAGAATTTAATCATCTACATGAAGTAGATTCAAAGATAAAGATCTTTAGCAGATGGATAGAGAAGCAAAATAGACTAGATTCCATAGGTTTTCACTAAAATATCTATACTATAACGGAAACCAATGTTTGCTTAAACTGAAGTTCTGGGATCAGTTGCTGCATGATTATTATCCGTAACGTCCATAACGTTATGTTGACGTTATGTAGTATGGACGTTTTTCAAAATTTGAAAGCTCAAGTAAACAAAAAATTGTGTTTAAGTCTCCGTGTTACTTTGGTCGTCAGGTTACGGACCACTATTCACCATTAGTTTGGAAGGTATATGTAGGTATCTATAGGTATGTCTTTAGGTACAACACACCCAGAGATAACTACATCCAAAAGATATATAGTCACTAAGTTTTATAGACGTCTATTTTCAAATAAGAATCATAATGCGGATGTGTTTTCGCCCCTGATGACTTAGATGGAATGTTTGTTACCCATATAAAACGCAATAGCCTTAAACTGCTCTTTTACGGTGGAATTCCGAGAGAGCGTGGTCCTGAGTTGACATAATCATGCTGTGTCATTAAATAGTTACATCGAAAATAAGATCAGGGTATAAGCAAACACACATTTGAACTAACGTTATACTGCAGTGCAAACATTTAAGCGTCACTCATGTGTTTTTTTAAATAAATTAACATAACTAACAAGCTCACGGTCTACTTGATGGTAAGTAGATGCTAAAACTCTTTGTCACTCTAACTTAGACGACTAAAATGAAATACCCTATTATAAGTAAAAAGAGTCTCCGTCACACTTCAAACGAAACAGCAGTATTTCTACAGCACACGTCTTCGTCTAGCTTCAGAACTGACTATGAAAGGCATCAGCCGGCCGGAATAAAAGGCGACATTCCCTTTAAACCGGAAAATAACAGTGTCTCATGCTGAATGCTTGACGAAATAATACTTAGTACAAACGAAGGGACTAATCAACAGCCCTAGACAACGGAATTCTGTCGGGCCTTCTCGGTAGAGAGTAATTGTGTTCTGTGGTCTGAACCGTATACGGACGGACTAAATGTCAATTCAAACAGGCTGATATGGTAATATTTTATCTTAAGAGGATACCTTGAAAATGAATTGCAGTTTTAGGGGTGTGGCTTATTCCTTTGTCGGTGAAGCTAACGGACGACTGCGGGATTGTCAAAATGAAAGTGATGCAATGACTTCATCGTACGCAAATTATGAGATAGACATACCGAGCAAGCGTTTGGAAAAAAACTAAGTAAGCGCCAAACAACATTTTTATTTATTTTAACAAAACTTCGTTATGGATTAAAAAACTGGTTTATGAGAACTTAGATATGATTATTTACTATGCCTTAAAAATAATTCCATGAAATTATTTGTAAGAACATTGTGGTGTCATCGAGAAATGTAAATAATCAGAGCCTACTTTGCAATTTTTTTCTATCGAGAAAATTACGTGATATAGTGTTTTTATTTTATGTAATCCAAGGTCATATAGTTAAAAATCATAAACCAAAATTTTGGTTTGTAATCTACAAAACTTAAAAAAATATGTTATATAGAAAAACCACCAAATTTTCGAGGTATCACCAAAAATCTCGTGTAAACTATGTTCGTTCACGCTAAACTCAACCAATTTTAATGAAATAAATGTTGTGTATTGTTTGCTCCAACTTGAGCGATAGAATAATTTTTATTTCGATAAGTGACCATCAATATTTTCATTGCGAATTTAAGGTTTTTTTTTAATAGGGCAAAGGGTCGCCGGAAGCGACAGAACAATATTTACTTGGCCAGCTAGTTTAATGTGAAAATATGTTATATTGTTGCAGGCGCGATCCCGATGGTGACAGCGACGGTGTACTGCGCACCAGCGCCGCTGCGCTATACCGCGCTCGGAATTTATTGTCTCGGTAGCCTGCTTGGCCTCTACAAAGTAAGACTATTATTTTTATTATTATAATTACTGACCAACTTTGAATTACATTTTATTTTATAGAATAATTAAATCTATAACAAACAAGCGGAAGCGATTGTGTCCTCCACCTGATGGTAAGTGGATACTGTGATGTAGACATCTACATTTATCCTCGATTAAGAGTCAAAATGCAATTGAAAAAGGTGACACTGATGCTTAGCGATGAAATATAACGCTTCTCAACGAGGCACCATGAGCTGATAGATAGGTTGCAGTGGCTATCCTGGGTGTACCGACGGACCCGACCTACCTTTCTTATGTGGTAAAGCCACGCTGCAGCTATATTATAGTTGCAGTGTGAATCAATCGGCTCGACCGAGGCGGTACCACGCTCTCACAGAATACCAGCGTAAAATAGCAGTGTAATGCTGCTGTGTTACGTATGGTGAGTGTAGAGAACCGGAGGTTTTTTACTGGAATCGAGGCAGTCCATATCAGTACTCAGGGGTGACAACGCATTTGCATTTTGATTCTTGATTGAGGATAAATGTGGATGTCTGTGGGCCACAACATCCACTTACCATCAGTTGGACTGTTTGCTCGTTTGTCACCCAATGCTAAAAAAAGATATAACTTAATGCAGATACGTTGTGATCGCTGAAGACTAAGATCAGAGAAGATAACAGTTATGTTGTCACCCCTGAGGACTAAAACGGAATGCCTCGTATCCAGTGAAAAGGTTCTCCGATTCTCTCCACTCACTATATGCAACACAGCAGCATTAAGCTGCTATTACACGCTGGTATTCTGTGAGGGCTTGGTCCTACCCCGGTCGGGCAGACTCGTTTGTGCTACAACCATAATATAGCTGCAGCATGGCACGATCACGTATAAAACGTACGTTTCATTACTTTACACGTATTATTACTTTAAAAAAGCCTTTAGGGATTCTCTTGTATCGTGGAAGTGATTTATATATGCATTCATAATTGCCATGAAATAGATGGCTATTGGTGGCAGAAAACCCGTTAGGTACGGGAAAAAGAATATCCCAAAAGAATATTTTGTAGATACACGTATACAAATACATAATAATGTCCTCCAGACCTAATTTCGGTCATTGTTCTCTGTCTCAACGGAGACTAGCCATCAGCGCAGGTCAGGTTTATAATGGACGAGTGTATGCGCAAGCACAGGTGCACTCTCGATTCCCACACTCTCATAGTCTAATGGGACGATATCAGACAGGGCTGGATCGAGATCAGGCCCAAGACGAACGGCTTTACGTACTGTCTGAGGCACTGAGAATTTCTTGACAGAAAACCAAATAACTTATTTTGGCCCGACCCAAAATTCAAACTCAACACCATATAATCAGCAGTCACGCTTTCGACAACGAATACATGCTACGTTCGGGAGTCAAACCAACGACCTGCAGCGCCACAACTAAACGCTTAGGCACTGCGCTTCCGACTGTACAAATGTAGTGTGCTAAGTGGGAATATTCCAGAATCCATTCACACCTACATGCGATTCATTGGTCAATCTTGCACTGTGCTTGCAAATGAGGCTCTAGAGACCTCCTGTCGAAGCTAAAGCTCATGACATAGTAACAGAGAGCATTACAGTAATAAATGACATTACTATTGAGCTCTTATGATGATAAGTATGCGAAACTCTCAACAAATGCGTCATTTCAAGCGTTTTTTAAGGGTCTGATATAGCCAATAACAGATTGTAAAGGCTGTAAAGGAAAAATATATAAATGTGTGAAAGATACAAATCCATTCCAAATTAGACAAGTGTTTTTTTTTTCTAATCGACTTAACAGCCACGGTGGTACCGGATATGGTCAAAGGTGGCTTATATATATTATAAAAATTTTATTTGTGTGAAGTGCAGCGCTTGTGACTACTATACGAACAGGTCAGCTATAGGGGGTGAGGTCCTCGCTTGCACAGAATAACAGCGTAAAAAACTGCATAAGGCTTATGTTTCATAATATGATATTACAAGAACAGACGACCTGTTTTACTATTACCAGTTACTTAGTCTTCAAGGTTGACAATGCTTCTACATTTTTATATTTAATCGAGGATAGATATAGGTGCCTATGTAGCATAGTATACTTCTTATCATCTTGTGGAACTGTGTGCTCCGCGAAGCAAAATTTGTCGTCCCCATAAAAAGCTCTTAAGGAACAAAATAGTCGGGTCATCGGTCTTTGAATTTTTCATCATCAACATAACAGCCCTAAACAAATCCACTGCTGAACAAATCCCTCAAAAATGCTACAAATCACGGTTCTGAGCTTGACTGAGGTATGCCTCCTTGGTTACCGGTTGTCGGTTCCTTAAGATATATAGCCGGACCATTGCCACTAAAACTTATTGATCCGTTGGGCTATGTCGATTACTCTACCTATGTATGTCGATTCGGCTGTGAATGTCCTCATTACGAAGAATATCACGCAGAAAATATGTGAGCATAGACCTCTCCATACTCCGCTGGCAAATCCGCGGGCAGGTATCGAAGTAGACGTTTGCGTCCAGCCCCTAATTCCCCAAGCTACTGTGACTATTATAGTATGTCGCTTAGAAATGTAAGGCCCGTAACATGTGGCATTACTTTTAAGAACTAAATCAGGATTAATTAAACAGGCGATGCGCGCGTGGTCTCCATGGGAACGTCGCCTGTGCTTCGCAGCTCCGTTTTGCATGAGGCTGGTTCTGGCTGGTGCGCGCGCGGCACATCTCGGTGGAGGAGACCCTCACGCCATTCTTCACGTATTCTTACAAGTAAGTCGACTACTTAAAGACCCCTTAATAATGTTATCACTACATTACGCTATCAAAACTGAACTGCTAAACATAGGCCCAAGGTTGGACCATAGGACATCATTCACTATAGTTACTACGCTTGGCAAGCGGGCAAAAGCCGTGTTTTTATTTCCCTTTATAATAGGAATACTCTGCTGTTCATCTCATATTTCATTACCCCTTTCCCCTCTTACAACATCAACGAGATATAGGGTAGTGGATGCTGTGGCCCATAGACATCAACATCTATGCTCAATTGAGAATCAAAATGCCCATGCGTTGTCACCCTGAAGACTAAGATTGAATAGACGAGGTATTTCATCTTCATCATCCAGTAAAAGGGGTCTCCGGTTCTCTACACTCGCCATACGAAGCTCAGTTGCTATTTTACACTGGTATTCTGTGAGAGCGTGGTCCTTCCCCGGTCGAGCCGATCTCGCTAACCGATGTGTCCTAGAAATATCATCTTAAGCGCTTACTACATTATACAATTTTTAGAAAATCTAATTAGGAACCTAAATTGGAAGCTAGTGATCACATTACACTAAATTGAATTCTAAATCGTGACGAAGCGCATTCGTTAAGTAGTATCGACGGGGTTGCACGTTTGATCGATGGCGACGTATTTATCAAAACAGCAGAAAATAGGACTTGCCTAAGCCGTGGTGGGAATAATGGATATTAAAAAAAGAGAAAGGAGTACTTGTCATTGAGAAAAAAAAACTGTCCAATATGAATATAATTACATATATTTTAGATTCTAAGCAGTTTTTTTCATAGGATAGGGTGACAAACTAGCACACAGTCCACCTGATGGTAAGTGGTTGCTGCGGACTATGGACATCTTCATCTATCTCCGATTACAAATCAAAATACAAATGCGTTGTCACCTGTGATGACTAAGATGGAATGCCTCGTTTCCAGTAAAAAGGGTCTCCGGTTCTCTACACTCGCCATACGAAACACAGCAGCATTAAGCTACTATTTTACGCTATTATTCTGTGAGAGCGTGGTCCTTCCCCGGTCGAGCCGACCCATTCGTGTTACAACTATAACATAGCTGCAGCAAGGCTCTACCACGATAATGTCGTGCAGACTCTTTCGTGCTGCAGTCAGTCTCTGCAGCGTGAATGTCGAAACAAAAGTTTATATATATATATATAGCCTTTTGGCTATTGGGTTATTATTTTGGCTTGAATATGGTTGGCTAAGTTTTTTGCATAAATTAATATTTGCATAAATTAATTTAAACGAGTTTATCGCGTTTAACTTTAGCCTGTGGTGTTTCAATTGCTAATGTTATAATTAACTCAGGTTACATTCAGCATTTTAAATATTTTAGTCCAATCTACGCAGAAATATTTTGCAGAATCTTGACGTCAAGCAGATGATATATCCAGACATTTTCTCCGTTGAAATTTGTTTTTTTTTAACTTCAATAACCTCACAAATTAAACTAATAGTACCTGTTGTTCTTTTGTAGGAATTTGCGTCTATTAAATCTGATGTAATAAAGGGATAGACCTGAACATGTTTACATACAGACTTCCTGGAGCTTCACGCTGTTCTTAATCTGTATTGTGCGGTAATTACGCATTATTAAAAAAAGTCTCGAATTAATTATAAATTAAAATTAAACGCAATTAAATTCGTAAAAATAGTTCAACCAATAAGATTTCTATACCGAACCAAAATAAAATACTTACAAAAAAGCAAAAATAAACCGTTAACAATATGTATTTGTTTAAATATAAGAAATCATTATGTCTCGTCATTACTTTCATATATTAGTAATATTAAGTTGTTAATACTAGTTAAGTCGATATGTTTTACAAAAAAAATATATAGTAAAATCCGTTGACAAGTATCCGCCTGATACATACGTGGTAGAGCCATGCTGCAGTTATATTAGTAGTATAGTTGTTGCACGAATGGGTCGGCTCGACCGGGGAAGGACCACGCTCTCACAGAATACCAGCGTGAAATAGTAGTTTAATGCTGCTGTATTTCGTATGGTGAGTGTAGAGAACCGTAGACCCTTTTTACTGGAAACGAGGTTTTCCATCTCAGTCCTCACGAGTGACAACACATCTGCATTTTGATTTTTAATGGAGGATAGATGTAGATGTCTATGGGCCGCAGCAACCACTTACCATCAGATGGACTATGTGCTCGTTTGTCACCCTATTCTATATAAAAAAAGATTGTTACCCTTGCCTCGTTTCCAGTAAAAAAGATCTCCGGTTTTCTACACTCACCATACGAAACGCAGCAGCATTGAGCAGCTTTTTACGCTGGTATTCCGTAAGAGCCTGGGCCTTCCCAAGTCGAGCCTACCCATTCGTGTCACAATAAATAATATAGGTGCAAAATGGCTCTACCACGTATAATATAGCGACAATATGGCTCTAATACATAACGCGTACCTTGTGCTTCAGCACCACCAAGCGGGAATGGTATTCTAGCACTGGCTTATAATTAAAGTTTAAAAAAAATATTTAAATAAAGAATACGAATATGTTAAAGGGCTGCGTATCTAGAAAGAAAAAATAATGCAAATCCTCGCTAATGTGAAAGAAGCCACGTTCGGTAAAGGATAATCTTTGAGCTGTCGAGAATAAGGATTGAAGAGTTTTGGCGAGAATTTGACTGGCGGCGGTTTGCTGATCTTGTTTTATCATTTAAATAATGGTTTGAAGTAGATTTGGATACGTTAAAGTTATGTGATTTTGTGTAATAGTTTACCTCTACAGCCTATCAAATGTCCCGTCACGGGAGAGCTAAACACATACATAGGCTCCCCCAATCGTTTGCCTCATAAGGACCATGTGGCCATGTGGCCCACATGGTTGCCAGTTGCCCACACTTGGCGGGCGGGTAGGCGACCGCATTTCTTTGTTTTAAAGTTATTAGGAAGAAGTTGCTGCCCCAACTCCTATGGCAAATCCTATGGCAAACATCCCCCTTATGTGGCGTCTTAGGGGAGGCCTATGTTCAGCAGTCGACTACAGAATAAATAAAAATAATTAAATAAAAAAGTGAGATTTTGAAAGGCTGTAATGATAATAATGATAATAATATAATAAAGCGTTTGATGTAATTTTTGGCTGAAGGCCCTGTTTCCAATGCCACAACAAGTAAAAATAGAGTGAAATGTACTTAATAAAGAGATGTTTAATAAATAAAAAATCTATTGATGTCAAATTTAAAATGTTATCTTACCTCAATAAAATATACTAAGAATTGTGGTTAAAGAAACTATTATTTTTTTTTATTAAATATATTTAGCGTGTTTGATATAGAAATGGAGCCATGTTAGTAGTTTTTACAGCACAAAGTCAAAACCATATAGTCATAACATAACATCATACACTCAAGAATTAAAGGAACTTCAAACTGCATAGCTTATATTTCCAAAAACGAGTGTACATAGGTATTAAAAACTCTGCAGCCTAGTGAAGAAATTTATGAGCGAGATAAATAAAGGATGTGCGGCCGGAACCGACCGGCATGACGACGCTTTCATTAAAATTTCATATCAGCATTAAGCAACTTACCCCACTAATAGGATTACGTTACTTTGCCGTTAGTTTTAATATTTAAATTTAATTACAGGTTTAACATTTTTGCTTTGTTTTACTGCAAATTTAGGTCATATAATGTTCATCACTGCTATTAGATATTTAGACCATAAGACTACAGCCGAGCAATACTAATTATCAAACATTAATGTAATAAACTAAAAGTATGGCCGATAATCGGTTTCCCTTATATTGGTTGATGATATATTGTTGATAGAAGAAATTGCAATAACACAATCTAATAGACCAAAACTTACGAGTATAAGCAATTGAATGTAATGAAGGTGGTCACAAGCTTACCTACAGATATATGTGACACAAAGCATTTCATCTTTGTCCTCACGGATGACAACGCATCTGCATTTTGTTTCATAATCTAGGATAAAATTAGATGTCTATGGGCCACAGCAACCACTTACCATCAGGTGGAATGTGTGCTCGTTTATCACCCTACCCTATAAAAAACTTAAGTACATAATATTTAATAAGATACAAATTTTAGATCCAATCTTTAGGCGATTTTTTTCGATTTCGAATACACCAACTCGTGTATACGCACCAGAACACTCACTGGTTCTAATTTATAAACAATGTGACGCGATGGAAGTCGTTTTCCAGTAGCAATAAAAACTATTCCACTAGCCGATTTCGAACACCGCAGCATCTTTTGATTTATTTTTAACTACTAACCTTTACCTAACTTTGCCTATAGCTTTCATTATGTATGAATACGGTTTATAATATTTGTGGTAAACACTATGCTATTGTTATATGTATCAACAAAAAAAGATATCTTCGGAGTTTCTCTCTTGTTCTCTTTTAGGGGAACATCATTTAATCGAAACTATAGTAGATTTGAAAAATCACATATTATGACAAACGAAATCTTACTGTACTGTCTTACGTCGAAGAAAAAATTTATACCATTGAATTTAATATCACCCTTCTTTTTCTACATTATTAGCTCGCCCAAGTCCGTTAGCAGGATTCGCCTTAATTGCTACGTTTGGCAGGTGAATTTGCAATAACAGTAAAAGACGTCTCACAGCTTTAACCTACTTACTCCTCGTGGTCGGTTCAGATAATGTACGTCTAGTGTAAACGAGATGATAATGCCGCCACCTTTTACAAGCTATGAAGGCTGTCCAGGGTTTTCCGTGGTAGTACACTCATACGAAACCCACCCACGACTTAATTTTTTGGGTACTGGGCAAGTTTACGCCCTACTACCAATCTACTTTTATTCGTTATCAGCTACTTGGTGGCAAACGAGCAAACAATCTACCTAGTATTGAATGGAGGCTGTAGCTCATAAACAACTATATCTATCCACCTCTGAGGACCGAGGTGGGCTATCATCCTACCTTCTCACATACGAACCAATTATTCATTTACATTCATTCTCATATTTTATAAGGTACAGCCACTCTGCAGCTATATTATGGTTGTAGCACGAATATGCCGGCTCAACCGGGGTAGGACCACGCTTTCACAGAATAACAGCGTCAAATTGCAGCTTAATGTGTTTAGCATGGTGAGTGTAGAGAACCGGAAAACCTTTTTACTGGAAACAAGGCATTCCATCTTAGTCCTCACGGGTGACAATGCATCTGCATTTTGATTATTAATTGAAGACAGATGTAAATGTCTATGGGTCAATTTATCCACTTACCATCAGGTGGACTGTGTACTCGTTTGTTACCCTATACTATTAAAAAGATCTCACATACGAACAATTAACAGTACTTAAAATTCAGAAACTGAGTTTAGCGGTACATTGAACACTAAGCCACGAGGTAGTCTCAACTTCGCGATTATTATACTTTCGATAGTAATATATCTGTTCTGGTTTTACCGATGAATCATTTAACGTATTATACATGTGGAAACGTAGTTCATTTAATTTTCAGAAATATTATATAATTTGTTTTACTCTACCATATCTCACATAGACATATCACATCGTTACATATACATCTTCATTACGATTTATCAGTGAGAAAGAGAGCAAGCTTAAATATTTTACATTTCTACCCGGCGTCTGTTATTACACAGCAAATCTAATGAGGGTCGATGAACAAAATTCGGAGGTTAATTGTGAAGATTTTAAAGAATATAGTGTTACTAAGATTTTTTGTCAATAACATGAACTCATTGTAAAATATACGAATCATCATCATCATTACAGCGCTTAACAAGTCCACCGTTGATCATAGGCCTCTCCCAAGGAATGCCACAAAGCACGATCTATTAACTTCCGGCATCTCTTACCAGGTCATCACTAGGTCTGCGAAGGCCAACGTACACTTGGCTAACGTTACGAGGCTGCTACTCAAGAATCGTTCTTCGTCATCGGTTGTCGGTCCATCGAGCTATATAGTCAGCCCACTAACACTTCAGCTTCCTGATCTGTTGAACTATGGCGGTTACTCTGGTTCCACTACGGATATTCTCCTTTTCTAAGTCTATCACGCGGAAACTCCGAGCACAGCCCTCTCCATAGCTCGCTGAGCGAAATATAGGAATATAGAGTAGAGAACGCTTAAGAATAATAATTGATAAGCAATGATTACAAAAGTTTAATTCTCCAAGCGATACGGGTTAGATTATGTGACACATGTTATACTGCTCTATGTGTAATTAGCATTGTACACAGCTTATATTGATATTTACGAATTCGAATGATTATAATCAGCAACCTTCAATGAAAATCTGTAATTTTTGTTCATTAATCAGCCTATTTTTTATCAAAATTAAAATGAAAATCACCTTATGGTGAACGACAACTGCAACCTATGAACAATCCGCACAATACTTCAAGCAAGATGTAGCAGCAACACACATTTTGCATCTACTAACGCAAATGTGCAGCACAAGGGTAGTAAATATACAATCTAAAACAGAAAAGGCTCCACATAGAAAAATTGAGAAAAACCTTTGTATAACTAAGTGCAAGAACGCAACAACCCATGTATTTAGTTTTGGGAACTCAGATGGTTAGCGTTCGCTACCTGAACCTGCATGTTTGAGAAATAAGAAAAAATTATATAGAAGACATGTGAAGTTCGCCAACACGCAATGCGGCAGCACAGCGGACAATTTCTTGCCATAAAACCCTCTCATAAATGAGCGGAGGCCTGTGTCCAGGAGTGGGACGTATATAGGCTGTAACTTTTAACTTTAACTGTATTTGCTGTACTTAAAACACTGAAATAACAGAATAACAGGGTAACATTAAGCAACACGGGCTACGACTATTTTACGGCTTGAGTGACTGTTAAAGAATTTATGAAGTCTTTATATTTTAACTACTTCCGTACGCCATTGAGTTGCAAGTTGCAAGCCACTTAGATGTTCTCGAGACTTCTAATGTACTTAGAGACTTAAGTTGACTTAAGTATTTAGCGAAGCCTCATGCATAGATGATTCATTATATTATGTATCTATAATACTAAGCCAACAGAATAGCGAAATCAAGTTGATCTGGACTGCGAAAACACAATAGCTCTACTCGGAAATGGGCCTCGTCCAGCACCAGACTTTTCGCACCTTTCGCTTTGCACACACTTAGCGATCTGGAAGTTTTATATGTGGCGTAAACAGCATGGTTTTTTATATCATCTTTTCTAGCATGCATAGAAGACATTAGATCTTTTCAAACGCCTCATACACACATGTCAAAATGGGTTTTTTGTAGCGCCACCACACGACAAAGAAATAGGGTACCTAGAGGCTATTTATTCTGTAAAATCATTGAAATATTTTAACTGATTTACTACTCCTAAGGCGGTAAAAGAGAAAATCGTGAGGAAATCTGCATCTCTAAGAAATAAATAAAAAATGGAAGACATGTAAAGTTTCTGGGAGAACAAGCAATATATAATTTTATAGAATTAGTATAAAGACATTAGAATCAGCATGGTAACGATCGCCTCACTCCCAGGGGTTATTATCAATTATGTACTCTTTACAATTATAAGAACACTTACTAAACAGTTTTTGCTTAACAAATATTTTAAACTTTTTGATAGATAAGGCCTGCATGTTTTCTAGGACTTTGTTTTAAAAGCGTACACATTGCCCCATGAAGGAGTTACTGGTTCTTTGGAGTCGAGTAACTGGTATAACTAACTTGTGCTTGTTCCTAGTATTTACAGAATGTACATCAATATTTTAAAACTATTTTTATTTTTGTATACAAACATTAAATTTACGTAAACATATTGAGAGGCCAAAGTTAATATATTTATTTCTTTAAATTTTTCTCTAAGGAATACTCGTATCTTTTAGAGTTTGGTGAGTGTAGAGAACCGAAAAACCTTTTATTGTTACGAGAAATTTTATTTTAGTCGTCAGGAGTGAGAGCGCATCTGCATTTTGATTCTTATTTGATACATGTAGGTGTATATGGGCCTCACCATCCACTTACCATCTGGAGTAGTGTGTGCTCGTTTGTCAGCCTTTCTTCAAAAAAATATTGTTGCGCGGCTAAGTTACATCAGACCCCCCCCCAAAACGGAAGAAGAATAGCGCCATCTAGTGTCGGGTAACAGAGCGAAGAGAGAGCTTTCCAGAAAATGACATCACTAATCTTTCAACCTACAGCGCCATCTAGTATCGAATTGAAGAACTAAGCTTTCTGGAAGCCCCAAACTCGAACTTTCTGCGCTTGGTCGGTTGGCGCGCGTATTTACTCGAATATTCTGGAATATTCTGGATGTTTTCGTGGAAGAGCCCTATATAAAGGCGCTGCAATACGCGATCGGAGTAGTATTGAATTTGGCGAGACAAGCGAAGCTTCGGAGCGGAATAAAGTGAATTAGTGTGCTTAATTATTGGTGTTTTAAGTTTAATTTGTGTAAAGAAAGTTAAAGTGTTAATTTAGGTAATCCTATCGTCAATTTTTATTGTCACGAACCTCAAGCTCGTAACAATATTTCACTTCAAACCCGCGGGCCGTAGTACCACACCCAAACGTTTAGACAGTACGATAGCGAGCACAATAGCTTTTATAGGTTACGTAGATTTAGGCAACTTATGAAGAAGACTATATTCAGTATTGGAATCATGATAGCCTGCTCTATTGATGATAAAGAATCAATCGTGTAGACGAAGAAAAACTTTTCTGTTTTCTAGGAATGTTTTTCACCGCCAGACACGTAGTAAATGTTCATTTCAAATAGCAATTAACCTAAGCATTTAAACATTTAGCTAGTCTTTCTGTGTACTTTATTTCTTGGTTTAACCACGTACTATGATATTTTATGGTGTGCGCTTATTGAGCTACTGCGATGACTACTCTTAATTAACAATCAAACGATGTTACCTGCACCATATGGTTTCTGATTATGAAACTCTTCATTCTTTATCCAGTAATTCATACGCAATGGTAACAATATAAGGTTTAATTACAACCGGACGGGAGGGGATAATTACAAAATATCCATTCCAGCTGGCAATAAATTACGTGTCACGTAAATATTGACTATAGCCTCAGCAAGATATTGTATTACTTCGTATTAATAACTTATCATGTGTCTTCATCTTCTTGCTATAGCAGGTGACTGTGACAATGTATTATTTTTCTCTCAACAATAAAATAAATATTTATTTTTACTTTTGTCTTCAAGATAAACTCCAAGTCCAATAAAAGCGTACAAGACGTATTAGGTACTTACAGAAATAATGAAAATTCAATTTAGTACAATACAAAATAAATAGATCACCTATTTTATGCGGTGGGATATGTGATGTCACCAGAAGAAGTGATGTCAAGTATGTGTCTGCGCTTGGTCGACAAACACCATTTGATAGATAGAAGTTTTCCCGCTAAAATTACGTATCGCCGTATTAACTATAAAGCGCGTCAGGAAAATGGTACAACGCATTTTCAATAACAAGAAAAAAGACGACAACAGCCAAACTATTATGTCTGTTCTTTCATTAAATAATGAACTAAAAGGTGTTAGAACATTTGAGTAACAGTATCAATTATTATCAAGCAACTTAATTCTTCTAGTAAAAAAACCTAAATTTAAAGCGATATCACAATCCTTTCGTATTCAATAACTCAATTGAATCGAGAGAAGAAAAGTGTAAGTATTTAGAAAATCTAAAAGAGCACGCCTCATAAGCCTTTCATTATTATTATAAACCTTCGATGAAAAAAATTACCAAAATAAATCGATAACACAAAGTATAAAATCGATATAGGCTGTATGGTACATTTGTCCTTTGTCTATCAAGGGCTGAAAATATAAAATGGAAATTATTAGGTAGAAGGAACATTTATACAAAATATTAAAAAATGATTTTATTATCAAACTACGCGTTCTAGGCCATTGATATGAAATAGGAAATCAGTTGATGTAATTCTGAAGCAAATAAAAAAACGGTCTCGATACGTCATTTTTTTCGGGAGTTATCGTGACCAAATACAAAATCAGCGTACAGAACTCCGTACAGTTCAATTCTAATTCAAAATCAATACTAATGCGAGTCCTGCTACAGAGAACACAGAAAATGTCTCTTTTCTTGGGAGGAGGGGTGAAGTGGGACTATGTGCTGATTTACAACACAAAATATATACAAAAAAAGAAAATACTAAATACGATGATCTAATTACCAACAACATAGTTACTTCATACTTCAACATTCCTTGTACTTACATTTTTGGAGATCTGTGCCATATTATGGCAAACATTCTTTGCACCATACAACGCAGGGTAATGACTTCCCCCGGTGTGGGCGCGTGGTTTGGCGCGGCTTGCCGTCCACCACCTGAACGCGCCCCAAAGGGTGATAGCTGTGAAAATGGTTCGCGGCTACCGCACGATCTCCCGCGAGGCGGCGAGCCTCCTTGCCGGATTGCCGCCATGGGATCTGGAGGCGATAGTCCTCGCGCGCCTGCACGAATGGCGTGCGGAGGCACTGTGCCGTGGGGAAACCCCGCTGCCGCGGCAAGTTGTCGCGCAGCGGACAGACTTCCGGCACGATCTCATGGCGACATGGAGACAGCGACTGTCGCAACCCCGTGCTGGGCACGCCACTATAGCGGCGGTAAGACCCCTCTTTGAGGAGTGGCTTGCGAGACGCCACGGCATCCTAACCTTCCGCCTGACGCAGGTCCTCACCGGACACGGTGTGTACGCCCGGGTGCTCCCACTGCGAGGATGGACCGGAGGACACGGTGGAACACACCGTGGAGGTGTGCCCTGCTTGGGCGGAGCACCGCCGTGTCCTCGTAGCGGCGATAGGCGGCGGCGACCTCTCGCGTCCGGCCCTGGTCGAAGCCATGGTCCGGAGCGAGACGGAATGGGATGCCGTCACCACCTTCTGCGAAGCAGTGATGCTAGCGAAGGAGGTGGCGGAGCGGGAGAAGGAGAGAGCAGCAGCTTTCCTCCCCGGCCGCCGCGGGAGACGCCCCGGGCGCGGCGAGCAATGGGTAGCTCGCCGTCCGTCCGTCTAATGACGACAGGCCGTGTCGACGGCGCGTTTTGTTCCACGCGCGCCTCAATGAGCTGTCAGCAGCGTGAAGGGGCCCGCAAGGGCCGACGCCTGCCGGGGCTGCGGGCTGTTCGAAAGAGATACCGCGGCTCCGGAACGTAAGGGCACTGAAGGAACACGGATGGTTTTTAGTCAGTAAAAGTCTGACACTCCATACGCTCCACGAAAGGGGTCATTAGATGATTTTCCATCCGCAAAAAAAAAAAAAAGGGGTAATGACTTAAATTCATATAATGATTACATACTTTCCTATTCAGAAACTTATTTGAATGAGACGAGGACCTATATCATTTTACGATACGGATGAAAATATAATCGAAATTCACAATCCTTTTAGCAGATGACAACGGGTTTTCATTAAATGAAATTTCATTGAAAATCTTTAATATAATATTCAAATTAATTTTCCCCAAATGTCATAGCTCCATTTCATATTTATAAATTCGTTATATATATATATATATAACGAGTTATAAGTACCTTTTTATAGTTTTATTTCGGGTGTTAAGTAATTACTTATTTGGAAAAATAATATGCATAAGTTAAGTAATGAAATCGATGCTGTTTCTTTATCACTGGCAAAAACAAGTGAAATTGATATGCGCAAGGTTTATCTCTTCAAACCGGCAAATTCTTTTACTATTTTAACACAGAACATTCGTAGCATTAATAAAAAAATGGATAATTTCTATATCCTTCTTCGAAGATTGAACGCTGACTGAGACGTTATGACATGACATTTCTAGGCGACACTATTGCTTTAGAAAACAACTAATGAAAGTCCTTTTCGTGCAAATTCTCGATGTCAGGGTATACTCCTTCTATTAAAATTTCTAAATTCTATTTGGTCTAGAGACTCGTCCAGATGGACGTCACAATTTCTGCGTGGGTGTGAAAAATTTGTTCTTCAAGATTTAGCAGTTCTTGTGGGCAATCAATATCTGTGATTCCATGAATGCGAGCGCTCATATTTGTCCATAATTTTAAATTTTCAATCGAAGTCCATAAGGAAGACGATTTCAAGCGTACTTTGATGATATCTGCTCGCGTACCTCTATTAATGACGGGAAGAGACTTTGAAATCTCCTGCAAATACAAAAGTGATCCCGCCCATGGGAGCAAAGGAGTTTCCAAGATCTTTTAAGGTTCTACCCACGGCCTCTATATGTGCTCTATGGCTCATCGTGCACTGATCCCACATAATCAATGAGGCGTCTTGTAGTAATTTACCAAGAGGCCCATTTTTACGGATAGAACATGTAGATTGTTGCTTAAGAGTTACGGATAGAGAAAGCTTAAAAGTGGAATGAGTAGCTTTTTCCATCCTTTAAGAGAGTTGCAGCAATTCCTGACGAAGTAACTGCTATCGCTATCTTCCCCGATTGTCGTATCTTTACAAGTATCAAATGGGGAGCGCGAACTTCGAGAGGCATCAACACGGATTACTGTTGACTAAACAAAGTTTTAAGAAGTGAAAACTTTTGCTTAAATTACATCGTTAATGTAATTGGTGGTTATGGATGGTACAGGCACTGTAGTACCGGCGCTACTATTGCATATATTAACACGAAAAAGTAGTTATTGTGACACAACTGTAATAGTTAGATATAATATGGTATCGCGGACTTTTTTGTAGATATTTATATTTTTTACAAAACTGTATTTACGTTACTCTATTGTCAATAGTTTCCGTCACGTACGCGATATAAGGATTCTTTTGGTATTTTTTTCACGCCGTGGGTTACATTAACGAAGTTTTTATACGAATTTCTATCTTTTTGAAAATATACTATAGCCTATGTTCATCAGGGGTAATGTAGGATTCCAATAGTTAAAGAATTTTTCAAATCGGTCTAGTAGTTGTGGAGCCTATTCTATTCCAAAACAAATTTTTCCTCTTATTGTATAGTATATATATATATATATATATATATATATATATATATATATATATATACATACAAAACAACCTGCCATCACTGCCAGGATACAATACTTTTAGTAGTAAAACTGCTAAAATATTGTTGCGCGCCTAAGTTGACGTCATGTACCCGGCACTAGCGCCATATGTGTCGGGTAACGGAGCGTGGAGAGCTTTCCAGAAAATGACATCACTAATCTTTCAACCGACAGCGCCATCTAGTATCAAAACGAAGAACTAAGCTTCTAGAAGCCCGTCACTCGAACTTTCGGAGCCTAGTCGATTGGCGCGCGTATTTACTTGAATATTCTGGATGTTTCGGTGATAATGTGTATTTAAAGGCTCTGTGAGATGCGAGCGGGGAAGTATTGAATTCGGCGAGACAAGCGAAGCTTCGGAGCGAAATAAAGTGAATCAGTGTGGTTAATTATTAGTGTTCTAAGTTTTTATTAGTGTAAAGTGAATTAAAGAGTTAATTTTGGTAATTCAATCGGCAGTTTTTATTGTCACGAACCTCAAGTTCGTAACAATTGGTGTCAGAAGTGGGATCAAATCATGCCGATTTTACCGAAGGAGGAATCGGAGGGTGTCCGTACCCGAAGTCAACGCCAGCAGGAGACGGACCAGAGGAGATTTGGTGGTGCAACGCCGCAGACGTCGGAGGGCCAACTGCCCGCCACGGAGGCTGCGTGCCCGTCAGTAGCTCCTACATCTGCAGCACCTGACTTAGGTGCTCTGATGGCGATGCTACAGGAGCAGCTGCAGCGCGGACGAGAGGAACAGGCCCATCTGTTGAAAGAGCAGCAGGAGGTACAGGGTCGCCGACAGGAGGAACAGGCCCGTCGGTCGGAAGAGCAGCTGCGCGGTGGACAGGAAGACCAGGCCCACCGACAGGAGGAACAGATGCTTCTCATGAAGGATCTTCAAGCTACCTTCGGGAAAGAGATAAGGGAGGTGAAGGATAAGGTTGCTCAACATGACAACCGCCTGTCGGAAGCTGAATCCCGAATCGACCAAGTGAACAATCGGGTTGACAACGTAGTGGCTGACATGAAGAAATCACTGAACGAACTCAAACTGGGGGATGTCATTACAGCTCCTGTAGTAGCTACTACACCTTCGCTACGTGGGTTCAAGGTGCCGCCGCTCGACGGGACTTCTTCCTGGTCAGCCTACAAAATCCAGTTTGAGGCTGTTATGAAGGCGAACGGCTGGAATAAAAGTCGGGCCATGACTGCTCTCACACTAAGCCTGCGCGACCAGGCCTTAACTGTTCTGGAAGCTCTCGGTGAGGAAGTGACTTATGAGCAGCTCCTTGAGGCATTGGAGGCGAGATATGGTAACGCTGACCTGGAACACGTCTTTCGTGCGCAGCTTAAAGATCGCGTGCAGCGCATTAACGAAAACTTGCAGCAGTGGGATCTAGAGGTGGTGAAGCTGGTGCGAAAAGCATACCGGTCTGTACCTGCGCTCATGGAAGGGAACCTGGTGTAGACATTCATCGACGGCATCCGCGACCTTGAAGTCAGAGTTGCTGTGAGGCTCGGGCACCACGAGACGCTTAAGGACGCCTCGGCCCATGCACTGGAGGTGGAAGCCGTGCGGCAGGATCATCGTTCCCATCGCGTCAGGGAGGTTGCAACAGCTACAGTTCGCGACCGCAACAAAGAATACAGCCCTAGGTACTATGGCTGTGGGGAAAGGGGCCATCTTCGATCCAGCTGCCCTAAGCGAACCGTAGAAAGGGAAGTTGATAGACCTCGAGAGGGTAGTGCAGCTAACGGCACCGCCTGGCGGTGGCAGGATCATCGTTCCCCTCACGCTACGGAGGTTGCAGCAGTTACGGTTCGCAACCACAATAAAGGATACAGCCCTAGGTGCTATGGCTGTGGGGAAAGGGGCCATCTTCGATCCAGCTGCCCTAAACGAACCCTAGAAAGGGAAGGTGAACGATCTCAGAAGGTAAGTGCGGCTAACATCACTGCCCAGCAGCAGCCGGGATACGACTTTACTATCAGACATCGCGGCGGGAAATCTCATGGCAACGCAGATGCATTGTCAAGAAGACCTTGTCCTGAAGATTGGAAACATTGTACTAGGCAAGAGAGTAAGGAAGTGGTATCCGTGAGGATGCTCAGGACAGACCACCTCAGCAACGAGTGAAGGGCAGCCTACGACATGCCCAGAGACTACAGCCGATTCTGGAATGGATGAAGGCACGTGCTACCAAGCCTAAGTGTAGCGACGTCTCAGCGATGAGTTCAACCACGAAAAGCTATTGGGCCCAATGGGACAGCTTGCTGATTCAGGATGGAGTCCTGTGCCGTAAATGGGACAATGGTCGAAGAGACAGCTGTCGTTTGCAAATGGTTGTCCCTAAAGCTAAAGTGCCGAATGTTCTACAGCTGTGCCATAATGGTCGTTCAAGAGTCCATCTGGGAGTTAAACGAACTCTACTGAAGGTCCGAGAACAGCTTTACTGGGTCCATTATCGTGACGATGTCGAGGATTGGTGTCGTACATGTACAAGTTGTGCGGCTGTGAGGGGACCTCAGACACGTAGTAGAGGAGCATCGAAATTGTACAATGTTGGTGCACCATGGGATAGGACAGCCCTTGACATTGCGGAGCCGTTACAGAAAGGCGCAAGAGGGACTCCTAAGATCGTCCATGTGGATCGCCTGGCGCGTTATTATGGGGCCGATAATGCTTGGGAGGAGCATGTCTTAGGAGGGGGCAGTGTTGCGCGCCTAAGTTGACGTCATGTACCCGGCACTAGCGCCATCTGTGTCGGGTAACGGAGCGAGGAGAGCTTTCCAGAAAATGACATCACTAATCTTTCAACCGACTGCGCTATCTAGTATTGAAACGAAGAACTAAGCTTCTAGAAGCCCGACACTCGAACTTTCGGCGCCTAGTCGATTGGCGCGCGTATTTACTTGAATATTCTGGATGTTTCGGTGATAATGTGTATTTAAAGGTTCTGCAAGATGCGAGCGGGGGAAGTATTGAATTCGGCGAGACAAGCGAAGCTTCGGAGCGAAATAAAGTGAATCAGTGTGGTTAATTATTAGTGTTCTAAGTTTTAATTAGTGTAAAGTGAATTAAAGAGTTAATTTTGGTAATTCAATCGGCAGTTTTTATTGTCACGAACCTCAAGCTCGTAACAATATATATAAAAAAATTGCGGTCAAACAACTAGATAATATGCTAGATTGTATGATGAAGGTAGGCCATGAAACTGCAATCCTTGCTGTCTACAGACCTTGTGGTTTTTAACAATCAAACAATTTTATAACGTCATTAAGCAATACACCTAAGCAACTTTCGCCATTCAAAAATATAGTGTTAATGGGTGATATGAATATAGATCTCAGGTGCTGATGGCGGAGCTAAAGACTACCTTCATGTCTGTGCGTGCCAGGGCCTGCTCAAGCACATTTGCTTCCTACTCACCTCAGTCTGTTTAGATCACACTTTGCTAAAAACTAAGTTACCACCTAAAACCCTTGTCACCAATCCTATAGTAACCGTACATGGTGCCGTCGTTCTTAATTTAAGCCTTAAAATACCTAAACCTAAGTGTATATTCTTCATTCCAAAAACTAACATGAAAAACCTTGAACATGCAACAAACAAAACATTGACTTTAGCCCAATTTACAAAATTGATGACTTTTTTGCATTTTTCTGCCTTACTTAATAAATAACGTACGAAATACCATCGTTAGAAATAAATACTTCGTATACCATGGTAGCTAAAAAATAAATGACCTTGGATTACAGCAGGTCTAATTAGGTGCATGTGCATAGGGACAAACTACACTTGACGGCAAAATCTTCTTCAGATAATTCCGTTTTACAAATTTCACATAAAAGATATGGGATTTTTTATAGTAATTTATTAAAAAAATTGAAGTATAATTATCTTACAAGGTTTGACAGCATGTAAACAATTTTGCATTTATATCCAAACAGCATGAATCTTTAAAAAATTTTTTTTTAGAAGGGGAAAAAACACCGAGTGGCAACCCCGCGACCAATTATAAAATCAATCCTCGCTCCTTATGTCAGCAAATACGGTGAATAATTACTTCGTGATCGTCGGTAAAAATCTTTCTGAGCAAATAATAAAACAATCCTAACAATATTCATGGAAACAGGACCACTGTGTCAACTCAAAGATACTGCCAATTAAGCTCGTTCGCATTATTAGATATGGTCGCTACTAAGGTAGAAAGGATTATAATGTGACTAAAAGAATCGAGCGCGGTTCATTGGGACGATCCGTCATTTTCTTATGCGCAGTTCAACCCAGCATGTGATAATTCCAGAAATTTATGCATATCGATGTTGCTCATTCATATCTTGGAATAATTATAGATTCTACTTTTACATTTAAAAACCACATAGATCATGAGATCAAGATCTGTGTTGTTTTTAAAAATATTCGTTCTTTTGCTGATATTAAGGTAGTAAAGTAATAATATTTCGCATTATGTCAATTGGTTCTCACTTAATGTATACATCATGAAGAGGAGCAGCTAAAACTACACTGCTACCACTAGAACGCGCTCAAAGAGTTGTATTAAAAGTCGCAACATTCCGCCCTACACTATTCCCGTTCCGTCTCTTATATAAATCCTGTAATGTTCTCTCAGTGCGCCAGTTATTAGTTATGAATATATTAATAAAGTAGCACTTAAGATAAAGTATGTAATACTAACATTAGAATAATGCATTATTTCATGCATAGGTTTTTAACTTTCCTTGGTCCTTTTCTGTATAATCAAGTCAATGCCATTTTGTACATGTATCCATTAAAAATGGCAGATTAGTCAAAGTTGAAGATTGTTTTAAGTTAATTAATATCATAAGTAAATTAATGATAATATATTATTTTATATTATTCATATTATATAAGAAACAAAAAATATTTGTTAGTATATTTATTAGCACAAACACATGAGATTTCACGTTTATTCTTCTAGGTAACTGTAATTGTAGACTATTATAAATCAAGACATTGTTTAAATTTATTGTACAGCTTATTGAAATACAATTATATGCCTTAATTGTTCGTTGTGCAAACTAATTGTGTTTTAAAACTAATTCTAGGACTAAGGTATATACATACTAGTTATATTGTTAGATCAATCATAGATATCGAGACTGTCAAGAACATAATAAAGTTTCATTAAAAAAGCGTTTAAATACGTTTTCGCCATGTTTCGCATTAAACCAAAATAGCTGTGCCTAAATAACAATTTCGTCATGAACTTTAAACTCCGCATCTAACGTGCACTATTGAAATTATAAGATCTGAGAATCCGCGAAAGTGTTCAAATAATCTGTTTTATATATTTGTATAAGTTTTATTTAATTAAGCATTAAATAATAAACTAAATATACAACTTACTATGCCAAACAGAAAGAAAATTATACCTAACCCGGCCCATAAGTGCAACAGTAAAAACTGTCGCGTGGCTTTACCACTGTTACAATTTTAATCATGTTTATATCAATCACATCGGCCTAAACTAGTGCTTTTACGTGCAGTTTGTACGTCGTGGTACCGGGGTAGTACCACGACCTCACAGAAGACCAGCGTTAAATAAAAGCTCTGCTTCTACATTTCGTCTAGTGAGTACAGGTGGCCGGAGGCCTAATCCCTCCCCCTATTAAAATTGTAGCGGAGCTAAAAACAAAACTACCCCAGGAGGATACCAGTACCCCTGGTGACGGAGAATCCCTTGCTGAGCATCCACGCCCAAGCTACCCTACTCTTCCTGCGCGTGGGTGCTAAGACTGCCCAGCGTCTTCGGGGAGGATGAAACTTCCGCTCGAGACTAAATCTGCTTGGGGCAAACGGAGCAAAAAAACAAAGGCAGCGGCCCCTCCACGATATCCGTATTCGAATTTCTGCAACATCAGAGGACTTCATTTAAACCTTAACCCTATCCACTACCATTTGGAAACGGCTGAGCCGGCCTTGCTCTTTCTGACCGAGACCCAGGTGTCCTCACCGGCTGATACTCCGTTTTTCTCCTATACGGGGTACAAACTGGAATTGCGCGTAGACAGCGACGATCATCCCCGCGTTTACGGGTGCCTCTATAGGTCCCATTGCGGTAATGCCGACACAGACCGACCCATCGACCACGTCCAAATGGCTGCAGACTCCGTGCTACAACAGGTCCCATCCGCAGAGATCGTGATTCTTGGTGATTTTAACGCCCACCACGCTGAATGGCTTGGTTCCCGTCTAACCGATTATGCTGGTAGATTCGTTTGTGACTTTGCTTTGCCAGAGTGTGAGAAGAAGTACCTTCTCTGTTGGGCCTTCTGCTGACCTCTCATCCGGACGGATATCAGGTCTTCATCGATGCTCCTCTTGACTCCTCAGAATATTATCTGATCCGGAGTACGCTGCATCTCACGTTCCCATCGCGGTTGCAGCCTACCCTTGGAGGCGGGTTTGCTTCTCGCAGGATGATCCCAGCGTTGTTGCTGATTCTGTCGGTGATGTGGTGCTACAGGGAATGGATCTTTTTATTCCATCATCTGTGGTACCTATCGAAGGCAGAACCCATGGTTTGGTCGCTCCTGCAGAATTGTATTACGCTATGAGCAAGAGTGCTACCAGGCATGGGCTCACGCATCGACGTCTCGGGGTGCAAATACATGCGCTGTTAAAAAGAAGTATGATTCCGCCTCCAGGTCCTTCAAAAGTGTCATTGCCAAGACAAAATCGGAGCACATCGGCAGAATTGGCGAGAAACTAGTTTGACTTCCATCGGGAACATGTGCATTCTGGTCTCTAGCCAAGGCTCTCCAAGGAAACTTCTGTCAACCATCTCTTCCATCTCTGCACAGTGATAGCGACTCACTAGCCCATTCCGCAAAGGACAAAGCCGATCTGCTGGGCTTTCTCTTTACATCCACGTGGCCCGGATGGGCCGGAGTTGGTACCGGTTTTAATGCGTCTTTTCCGGTACTCCTACTCCCTAGGCGTAGTCCTTAAATCATTAGAGACCGCTTTCATGCTTTCCAAAAAGCTTTCGTGCACCAGATCCCAAAAAAGGTAACCGCTCTGATCCACCCAACTATAGGCCTATCGTCATCACCTCCTTGTTCTCTAAAATAATGGAGCCCATTATTAACAGCCAGCTCATGCGGTACCTTGAGGATCACCAGCTAATTAATGACCGCCAGTACGGGTTCCGTCGGGGTCGCTCAGCTGGTGATCCTCTGTTATCTAACTCATAAATGGGCGAAAGCAGTGGAGTCCAAGGGGGAGCCTATGGCCGTTAGTTTGAACATAGCGAAGGCCTTCGATCGGTTTTGGCATAAAGCGCTTCGTAGTGTTCTTAGGCTTCCCGAGAAATTGTGAAATTGGATCACCAGCTTTCTTGCATATCGGAGCATCAAGTTTGTAGTAGACGGTGCATGCTCCAATTGCAAGTCCATTAACGTTAGTGTTTCACGAGGCTGCGTGCTATCACCAACGCTGTTTCTTCTGCATAACAATGATATGTTGCAAGCCGGTAACATTCATTGCTATGTGGATGAGAGCACTGATGATGCTTTATACACCGGCCGTACCAATAATTCTCGGGAAAATGTCGCCGAGTACCGGGACAAACTTGTGTCTGAAGTCGAGACTTAGTTGAACAAAATCTCGGACTGAGGGCAACTAAATCTAGTCCAGTTTAATCTACAAAAGACACAAGTTTGCGCGTTAACCGCTGAAAAGAACCCCTTCGTCGTATCTCCTCAGTTTCAAGGCACTCCCCTTGTTGTCTCAGCCAGTATCGGAATCCTCGGCGTTGACATATCGAGTGACGTGCAGTTTCGTGGTCACTTTGAAGAGAAGGCCAAATTGGCCTTTAAAAACCTTGGCGTGACCACCAGAGCTGGACAGTATTTCATGTCGGCTTACCGCCTGCAACTTTACAAGGCGCAGGTTCAGCCGCACATGGAACACTGTTCCCATCTCTGGGCTGGGGCTCTCCAGTGCCAGCTCATTCCATTTGATCGCATACAGCTCAGAGCTGTTCAAACCGTCGGCGACCAACTTTTCCGATCGGCTTGACTCACTGGCACTGCAAAGAGATGTTGCATCTTTTTGCGTATTTTATCGCATTTACCACGGAGAGTGCTCTGAGGAATTGTTCGGACTAATTCCAGCCGTACAATTTCGCACAAAACTCGCGATACTATTCATACCCTCTATATGACTGACGGTCCACAACTGTGTGATTTAAAAGAAGTTTTCTCCCTCGCACAACTTCCTTGTGGAATCGACTACCACTAGAGATTTTTTCGAACCTATACAACTTCAACATCTGCAATTCCGCTAGTGTTGCAATTGTTCATGGGTGCCGATAATCACTTACCATCAGGTGAGCCATATGCTCATTAGGGGATAGGGACATACGTGCATATGCGGCTCATCCGATGATAAGACAAAACCGGCGCCTATGAACAACTGCAACACCAGGGGAATTGCAGGTGAGTTGCCGTCCTTTTAGAAAGGAGTAAGCTCTTATTTTGAAGGTCCGAAAAAATTGCCAGTGGTAAACGATTCCATAAAGAGGTAGTACGAGAAAGAAAACTCCTAGTAAAATGCCGCCACGGACAGCCAAGCATTCAGATTATATGGATTATATAAACAGAAATTTCTCAAAAACGAACTTGTCTTTACATCTCACAAATATAAGCATTTCAGCTTTAAATTTAAATTGAACTATGCTCCAAAATCCGCTATTCAACTGGCTGAAGTTTCCGAGAGTTAATTACAATGAAAATCGATCAGTCTAATTGTGGAAACATGTACCAACAACTGCAAGCGACACTCTTGATTTATTGTTCGAGGCGCTTGTTACACACTCTTGCAATTATTAATTAAAGCTCCTATATGTGCTACAGTCAATTAATTATCCACTACTAAGTAGAACATATTTTTTGTAGTATATCTTTGAAGAAATGTCAAATATCTCATTAAATTTAAAATGCAACTAAGTTATTTTACTAACAACTTGTCTTCTTCTTCAAATTTAAGAGCTACGATCTTTGTTCGTATTGTAACTGGCTTATTTTTCACTTTAAAAGTTAACAAATTATCATGATAATTCACGCTCGTTATAATAAATGATTACACCAACACAAAGACTTATTTTAAACTATATATAGTACATGAGGGAAATATGGTTATCCGGTTAATATGGTCACTATCTTATAACTAAAAAACTACAGCTTTGCTTGTATACATAGCTTTGCGAAACGATAGTTCTTCATCAATCAATCAAATAATAAAGGATCAAAAGGCGCTGATTTATCCACGCCATTTTGACAGTTGACATTATAGTAAATATCTTGGTCGATTTTAGTATGGTGTAGTTTAGTTAGATTTTTAAGTTGATTTTTCGATGTGTTCATTGTTTTCATAATATATTTTTTTTAAACAAACAAGCTTTGCCAATAATTGCAGTACACGACTTTGTGTTTTTGTCTCTGTCCTCCACCTAGTATTGGTTTTATATGGCGGCAAAGCTTAAGGACCATATTACCCTCACGTACCTTATATCTACACCACTACCATTACAGCCTATAAAAGTCCACTGCTGAACATAGGCCTTCCTCATAAATTGCCTCATTTTGCCTTAATTACCACGCTTGGCGGGCAGATTTTTTATTATTTTGATTTGTTATTATGAAGATGCTGCTGCACGTCACCTATCTCAATTTCCCCCGTCACCTCTCACGACACCCACGGCACGATATGGGCTAGTGGATATTCTTACGCCGTCACTACACGGCGTTTTATATCTATACTATAAGAACCATACAATATAATTGAAAAAAGTCACTATCATCCCCCTCACCCCACAACCCACGGCACGATATGGGCTGTTGGATATTCTTACGCCGTCACTACACGGCGTTTTATATCTATACTATAAATTGAAACCGTATCAATATTAATTGAACAGTACACTAAGATGATCACTTAGATTAATTACTAAGGCCTTACAGGATTAACATAAATAAAAACTTTGGAGCCTGATTGAAATATACTGAATGACCTTTTTTACCACCTGGAAAAAAATAGGGCGTAACATTTGAACGGAGTAGAAATGTTAGATGCCGCCTATGGTACTGATATTTTACAGAAAATAAAAACAAAAATTTTGAATTAAATAAATAAACTAATTAAAATCTATCGAAATTCAAATCATATCCATCCTAGTGTGCGACCCTGCGAAGTGACAAGGTCAAAGATGCCTACTAAATTTATTGTTTTATTGCCGTTCGTAAAGTAGGGTGAATATTATTTGAATTTCGATAGATTTTAATTAATTTATTTATTTAACTCGAAATTTTTGTTTCTATTTTCTAAGCTTCGATTCCGTTCACATGTAAATCCTATGCTTTTCCAGACGGTAGAAAAAGTCATCCAGTATCAAAATTAATTTTTGTTTGTTCGTATATAATGCGTTGCCATACCGTTCATCAAATTGCGGTAAAAAGTCAACATATTGCTTACATTTCTGCGAAGTTTGACCCGATAGGTTGGGCTCTTGTAGAATCCAGATATCACCCGTGCGAAGCCGGGGTAAATCGCTAGTAGGTTACAATTTAAAGCAGTCAAATAAAAAATCTTATAAGTAACTTACAATTGAAAATTGTAATAATAATCCATAGGTACATAACGATATGTGTCATAAATCGATGGATGTCTTTTTAAGTGTAATAAATGGGATATTTAAAACTTATAACATACTTTTTTTAATGAAGTGATTAGGACAGTATTAGAGCTGACACTGAAGAAAGTAAATTGGAACAACTGCTTACTGATGAATCTCACAAGTGAACTCACGAACACTTTTGCGATTTCTTAGAGAGATCTATATACCCCATTGATACATGTGTCCTTCTACTTATTCTCTGTGACATAACGCAGCACTACTATATATATACTTTACACACATACAAAACTTTCTTTTTACTTCTTTACGTACGTAGCGCTTCTTCTATCTTCTTTGTTTGTACCTAACCTAACTTACTTCACTGCTTAAACCATCCGATTGCTAAACTTAAATTTTGCTAACAGCTATGAAACTTAAAAATGAGATATGTTAATAGACTAGAACCGATTGAAATTAGATTTTATAAAAACCTATTTAATTGCAATTATTACACCCCTGTTTTCATTTAAGTGTTAAAGGCATCTAAGTTACCTCTTTAAAAAGACGGAAATTAGCTGATATTGCGTTAGCTATTCGTAAAATTACACTAAATCGGATTAATTCTTCACAGGTCCTAACTAAATCTAAATTTCTGTAAGGCAATCAATACATCTCGATGTTCGATTTACTCTTAGTTCTATATAAAATAGACAAGCTTTAGCGAACAAGCAGATTATTTAGTATTGATATGAAAAAACAAAAATTTTAAAGAAATTAAGCAGTGTATCACCATCTGCTTTTGGAATAAAATAAAATATAACGACCTAAGCATTCATTTCCTTTTATTATTGTTTACTAGCTGCTGCCATTTAGGATTTTTAAAATTTGTAATAATTTACAAGATATTCTATTAAAATCAATTTGGCACTTATTAACCCTTCAAGCGCCATAAAAATCCCATGCAGTACCGTAGTACCGCACCCACCCACAGCACTTAAAACCATTAAAACTTATATTTAGAGACTACTTTTCTATGAAGAAGTTTAGCATTATAAAATCTATACAAAATTCTTTATGTTGTGGCCTAAACAAAAGTCAGGTTTTACTTCATTACAAAAAGATTTTATTGTATTTTATAACAAAAAAAAAACATACCAAGCGAATGTCTGCAACGTGAAAATCTCAATTATTTCAATATATATTACTCGAAATTATTTACTTAAAAAGATAAATAATATTCAAACTGCAATTTAAAACTAAAACGCTAATAAAACACTAGAAAAATCCAAACATCAACACAATAACATTCACGCGAAAATGGCGCACGACATGAACGTAGATTATAAATAAATATTCATAGGATAACAGTTTTTTTATTGCACTAAAGGATACAGTTTTTCATATTGATTATATAATGCCAAACTTCTTCATAGAAAAGTAGTCTCTATATATAAGTTTTATGTGTTAAAGAGCTGCGGGTGGGTGCGACCTCATGAGACCGCTAGGGATTTGACGGAATATAGCTGAGGTCTCATGAGACCGCTAGGTGGTTGAGAGGTACGTATGTATGTATGCCTATTTTGTCATGTTAACCTAAACGGCTTTCTGGCTTTTAAATTAGGGGTGTCGTTGAACTCATCTTAGTTTTAAGGCACAGGTTCGGTCTCTAGCGCAGAGCGGCTCGAATCGTCAACGACCGATTTATCTCCGATTGGCTCGATTCACTGGCGCTGAAAAAAGATGTTGCAGCCCTTCGCATTTTCTATCACATTTACCGCGGAGAGAGCTGGCATTGTGAAGTTATTTACGGACTGTAAAGTTTGAGGTAGACTCTTCACCCCGGCGATGAACATGCGATTACAGTAAAGAAAGAAAGAAACTAACCCTAACTGACAATCCATAAGGATAAGTTACACTCTTGTACGATCACTAAGTTAAGGGGAAATATAATGTCAAATGGCTTAGCAAGATCCTTCGTTATGCCGAAAATATTGCAGCATTAATTTTGAAATAAATATATGGTAAAGTTGAGGATTAATGTTAATGATTATGTTAGACGAAAACACGATTTCGTAAAATTTTCTCGATAGAAAAAAAATCCAAAGTTACCTCCAAAATAAACAATAAACCGCTGTTATTCATAAAATACTTTAAATAAGATCATGAAACTTTGCATACTAACTGAACTAACTATAAAGCAGTGCTTATGTTATTTACTTTTTTTAAAATACCATTATTTTCACTGTAAAAAGAAATTACCTAAACTATCGGCGTCTTGAGCTTGATTCCAGTCGCCCCGTTAGTATCGCTTAGGCTTTTGAAGGGAGAAGTTGTGTCGCTTACGATCAGAATATACATTACGCAACAGTACGACGTAAAATTAAAATGGGAAATAACCGTGATAAAAATAAGAAGCGGCTGGCTTGGCGTTAAGAAACAGGCATAAATATGATAAACCTAATGAAATAAGTGTCTAACGACCTTTCTACTTACAGTATTAGTGATTACAAACATATCTGTACATAGCATACGACGCGCGGGGAAGTGGGGGCGAAATTAGAATTTGAGCTGACTTACTCTATCCTCTTAAGCCTGAGCGATACCTCGGGTACGTGTTCATAACTCTTGTAAAAAATGACTGCAACTGCACGCACTTTGCAGCTTTTTATTATATTGAGTTGTCATTAGGGAGATGCTGCTACCCATTTCTTGACCTGCCAACACCCATGAAACGAAATGGGATTGTGGATGTTTTTACACCGGCATCACACGGTCAAGATGGCACAATAACTATTTATTTTAATGTTTTCCAATTTAAATTATTGCAATTTATATATGTAGAAATATTCCTCAAATCTTTTAATAAGGTAAATTTAAAAGAAAATGGGCCTTTCTTTACGTGGTTAGAATAGATCAGCTCGACCGGGGTAGGACCAGATTTTCACAGAATATCAACGTAAAATAGCAGCTTTATATTGCTGTATTTCGTATGGTTAGTGTAGAGAACCGGAGATCCTTTCTACTGGAAACGAGGCATTCCATCTTTGTCTTCAGGGGTGACAACGCATCTGCATTTTCATTCGAAATTGAGGATAGATGTATACTCGTATGTCTATGTTCCACAGCAAACACTTACCATCAGGTGGACTGTGTGTTAGTTTGTCACCCTATCCTTTAAAAAAAAACAAATATATTCCAATACTTAGTTGGTCGCTGTATTTAAAATATATGTATATCAGTTTATTCAATAATTACAAAGAAAAAATTTTGAGTCACTAAGTTTTGCAATAATGACCGAAACAGTTTTAGGTTGCGAGGCACAAGGTGAGTGTACAAAATCTCCCTGGCTCGATGCCAAATGATGATAACATGCTACAACGATAAGAATACAATTCTAAATACAACTTTTATATTCTGTCTGAGCGACACACGCGTTTAACGACGCAGCTGAACCTTTTATACAATGATATTTTTAGCCGACTTAAAAAAGAGGAGATTCTCAACTAAACTGTATGTTCTTTTTCTGTATGTAAGTTATGCGATATCTTCGTCAATTGTTAACCGATTTCAATGATACTTTTTTAATTAAATAAACTAGTGATCCGCCCCGGCTTCTTAAGGGTGATTTTTAGATCCGCATAACAGCGCCCCTACCGGGACCAATTGTGAATCTAAGCCTTCCGAGTCCCCGGAACTAGGACTCAAATACACACTAAGAAATTCATCAAAACTAGTCGAGTGATTCTCGAGTTTTAGCAAGACTAATGGACAGCGATTGATTTATATATATAGAGATTATGGTTCAAGAAGGGTGATCCAATATTTGAATAGTTTGAAGATAAAATTTCACCTTGAGGTAGGAAAAATAGGGGAATAAATTTTAAATGGAACTACTTGGGGTCTGTTCACACCGAGACGTGACACGACGCGACGCAGCGCGCACTGTTTAAGATACTTATACAAAATTTAACTTTATTTGATACACAAAAAGTTACACATTTTATTGAGATAATTCGTTAAGCTACGCTCCGAGGCATCTCGGATGTAGCCGTGCTTTGTCAAAAGGCGCAGAGTAGAAAAGCGGCGATTACATTTTTTTTTCTCACGAATAAAATGGTTGGAGTGCGACTCTGAGGCTTTGAAGAAGTTCTCAGAGAGTTTTTTACGGCGATTACACAAGTCACCTCACCTTTTATACACGACGCGATGTCGCGATGCGTCTCGCGGCGGTGCGCTCCGAAACTACTGGCCTCTTCAAGCATCGTCGCGTACCGTCTCTGTGTGAACTGACCCTTAGACGACATTCAAACTTGTAAACCGTGTTTTCATTATCAGGTTTTAATTTTGCCCTTGATTTTTAATAACCCGTTTTTGATAACCCTTTGCCCTAAATACCTCAAATTATTCTCCGAAAATCCTTGATTTAGGGAGTAAAATTTAAAGAGCTAGAAATAAAACAAAAACTTGTTCTTTTTTATTTTTATACGGCGATTTTCCACGACAGTAAACCGTTTTTACTTGAGGACCTATACTACCTTAAATGGCTTAGCAAGATCCTGAAAATATGGTAAAGTTAAGCATTAATGTTAAGTACTATGTTAAACGAAACCACGATTCCGTAAAATTTTCTCGATAGAAAAAAATAATATATAAACTGAACAATAAACCGCTGGTATTCATAAAATACTTTAAATTAGATCATGAAACTGCATACTAATTGAACTATAAAGCAGGGCTTATGTTTTTATTTTTTTAATTACCATTATTTTCACTGTAAAAAGGAATTACCTGAACTATCGGCGTCCTGGATCTTGTTCCCTGCCGCCCGGTCAGTCTCGCTTCGGCTTTCGAACGGGAAAGCTGGGTCGTTTACGATCAGAATACACATTACGCAACAGGACGACGTAAAATTAAAATGGGAAATAACCGTAATACAAATAAGAAGCTACTGGGTTGGTGTAAAGAAACAGATATAAATATGATAAACCTAATGAAATAAGTGTCTAATGACCTTTCTACTTACAGTATTAGTGATTACAAACATGTCGGTACATAGCATACGACGCGCGGGGAAGTTGGGGCAAAATTAGAATTTGAACTGAGGTAGTATAGGCTCTTAAGTAGTAAACAATTGATCAAAAGAAGAATTAAACGGTGAACAGTATGATGCTGATGTTAGAGTTGAAGCACTGACTTTTGATTTTGTTTAGCTACATTCACCATAGCATTGTCGGATTCTAAAATCAAGCTTATAATACCGAGTTTGCTGTGCAACAAACCATTTAGATTTTCATTATGGAGCCCCAAACCCCAATTATCTCAATAAAATGTATATCTTTTTATGTAGTAAATAAAGTAATATTTTGTATTACTATCTTATAAAATGTCGCGTCGCGTATCGTCTCGGTGTGAGCTGACTCTAATACACTACGTCTTAGAACCGACATCTTGCCAATCAATTGGAGGTATGTCCTTTATAAAAAAAGTAAAGTGACAGCCTATATACGTCCCACTGCTGGGCACAGGCCTCCCCTCATTTCTGGGAGGGTTTTAGGGCAAGGAAGTGTCCGCCGCGCTGCCCCAATGCGTGTTGGCGAACTTCACATGTCTTCGAAATATTTTTTTCCTTATTCCTCAGACATGCAGGTTTCCTCACGATGTTTTCCTTCACCGCCGAGCACGTGGTAAATCAGCACTTAAAAATTACAATTAACAATTTCATTGGTGCCGGCGGGGATCGAACCCGGGTTACTCGCGTTCTTTTATATTTACAGCGAGTGTTAACCATCTGAGCTACCACGACTCCTTGTCCTTTATTTTCTTTCTTTTTAAACCCCCGACTAAAAGACAGAGGTGTTATATGTTTGTAGTGTGTATCTGTGTATGTGTTTTGTTTTTTGTTTTTGTTTGAAAGGTTAATCAAGATTGTTCTTAAAACCGATTTACACTTCGACAAGTACAGTAGCGAGTTAACTTGCGAACATGGCGAGTTAAGTGTGAACCTCGTTTGAACGGCAATAAGCGAGTTAAGTAGCAAGTTAACAATTAAATTGAACGGGATAGCCGGCCGAGCTATTTTTCGGCGAGTTAAGTGCGAAGTGCTGCCCTCCCGCGCGTCTCCCGCCACCCGCAACTAAACTCGCCGTTCGTGTAAACGAGCGAGTTTAGTTCAGTGCACAAGTTGACAAGACTCAACATAACATTTGCGCGCCAAAACGTACGATCGTACTTTTATAATGAAACTCGCCACAAAGTTTGTACGATACTGTTTACTGAAATTATACTATAGTAATAATAAAATGGGCGAAAGATATCACGTATAAATTCGTACAGGAGTATTTAGAACACGAATGTTTATATAATAGTAGAAGTTCAAATTGTAAAATTAAACCTGCTCGAGATGCTGCACTCATGAAAATTCTTAAAAACTTCTTTAACAACAACCATTAATACTTCTCTGACTGTATCGTTTAATTCTTGGCGTAATTCTATAACCATGTTAAACGAAAACCATAAAAATGATGTAGTCTTGAAACGTCATAATCCAACGAACTCTATGAACTAATGTCCTTAACTAAACTAGCCACGAAGACATTGTTTGAACGCTACAGGTACAGCCCACTTAATCGTTTACTGTCAACTGTCCTGTAACTAAACTCGCTACTGTATTTTTTTGTCTTGTCTTGTCGAAGTGTAAATCGGTCTATAGCTATGTTTCAGGAAAATCTTTACAGCTGTTGGAAGATCAGCTCTTTTTGTTTCGAGGGTATTTAAATGTTTAATTTAAGTTATATTATTACTCAACTTCATGTTCAATACAACTGTAATATAATATTAGGTACCTTTGATCAAATTAACCCGTGATGTCATATTATATCAATAGTAAAACACCATTTAATTTATTTATAGTACATACATGCCTACATACATTTTCCCATTCGATTTGAACACTTATATCACCTCCGAAAATGACACACAAATAAAAATATATGCAGTTCTCACCTTTTCAAAAAAAAATTACAAATTATGTTTATATGTTTTCTTTCTCTTTCTTCAAGTCATAGTTTCATTGAATAATAATTTTTAAATATTATAACTACGAGTACTTTATTCCATAACGACAGTAAATTACCGTGATACTTATTATAAGACTAATAATTTTTTTATTAAAAATGAACATTGAGCTAGTATATTATACTTCAATGAAAATAAAAATGAATATTAATGAATACCTGCTACAGAAATAAAAATTAAAGTAACAAATACCACTACCCCATATAATCCCGTGGGTGGGAAGAGAGTGAGATTTTAAAACAGGAGATGGGCAGCAGTATCTTCTAGATAACAGCACAAGATAATAAAGAACTGCGGTTACCAACCTAACTGCCCAGCGTGGCAATTATGGCTTACGAGCTCGCATATCCCCCTAATACATAAGGCAACTTTGGGTTTCCTATGTTTAGCGGTGGACTTCGATAGACTGAAATAAACAAATAAAAATTCAATAGCAGACAGTAATAGACCGATTTTCCATGTTTTTATATTCTGTGCTTTCCATAAAAGCAGAACGGAGCACATAAAATGTTAACGAGTAACATAAAATATAATAGATCTGATGTGCAATACATTTGGTCGTTTTATAGGATACTTATTAAGTTTTATGGATGGCCAATTCATAAAATGTTTATGATATGTGCGTTCATTTGCATTTAATCGACACCTTTGTTTCCTTACAAACCAAATTAGTATACTATATAATAACAAACTGTGCTATGTTGTAACGGCGTAAGAAAATTAACTACCCCATATTATTTAGTAAAAGGCTACAGGGGGAAAAGAAATCTTCCTACTAAGTGGGGGCCAAAAGCATTTTTTTTCACGCTTTATGTGGGCTGTTTAGTCGGTCCGCGCGCTATTCAATTGCACAATATTTATTTGATATTTCTTTTTAAAATTATATAATATACTCTTTTATTGAAAAATAAACCCATAATTCACTCACGTATTTACTGGTGAACACATATCCTGAATTTAATTAAAATTGATTTCATTACATTCGAATGAAACAGCTTTTTCACTTAATGGACGTACCTAAAATTGTAGATTTTGAGAAAACTTTGCGATCTTTTTCTATCGAGCCAAAATATGTTAATCATGTTTTGGTCGAAATAATTGACTAAGAAAAATCTTTATCTTTCATAATTAAATTTAAAAATGTGGATTCGTAGTTTTTAGTGACAAAAAATTGCTTTTCTGCGCACCTATAAAGCGTGAAAAATCTGCTTTTGGCGCCCACCATCACCTTAAAAATAAATAGAAAAACTGCGTTACAAACCTTTCAAAAACGTAACCGTGGGTAAAAATCCCTCCTCGCAATCTATGGAGGGGCCCATGTTCAGCAGTGGGCCCTTGATAGGCTATAATAACTAATATAATACTCATATATGGTTAACAATTTAAAACAGTACTATAAAATAGAATCATGCTATTTTTGCGCGCCTAAGTTGACGTCATGTACCCGGCACTATCGCCATCTAGTGTCAGGGACGAGAGCGCGGGGAGCTTTCCAGAAAATGACATCACTAATCTTTCAACCGACAGCGCCATCTAGTATCGAAACGAATAACTAAGCTTCTAGAAGCCCGACACTCGAACTTTCGACGCCTAGTCGATTGGCGCGCGTATTTACTTGAATATTCTGGATGTTTCGTTGATAATGTGTATTTAAAGGCGCTGCAAGATGCGATCGGGGCAGTATTGAATTTGGCGAGACAAGCGAAGCTTCGGAGCGAAATAAAGTGAATCAATGTGGTTAATTGTTAGTGTTTTAATTTTTAACTGGTATTCGGTAATAAAAGTGTAAATTTTGGTAATTCAATCGGCAGTTTTTATTGTCACGAACCTCAAGCTCGTAACAATTGGTGTCAGAAGTAGGATAAAATCATGCCGATTTTACCTAAGGAGAAAACGGAGGGTGTCCGTACCCACAGTCAATGCCAGCAGGAAACGGACCAGAGATGATTTGGTTGTGCAACGCCGCAGACGTCGGAGGGCCAGCCGCCGGCAACGGAGGCCAGTCCGTCAGTAGCTCCTGCATCTGCAGCACCTGACTTAGGTGCTCTAATGGTGATGCTGCAGGAGCAGGCCCGTCGGTTGGAAGAGCAGCTGCAGCGCGGACGAGAGGAACAGGCCCGTCTGTTGAAAGAGCAGCAGGAGGAACAGGCCCGCTGACAGGAGGAACAGGTTCGTCGGCTGGAAGAGCAGCTTCAGCGCGGACAGGAGGAACAGGCCCGCCGGTTAGAAGATCAGCAGGCGGAACAGGCCCGTCGCTTAGAAGAGCAGCTCAAACGCGACAAGGAAGAGCAGATGCTTCTCATGAAGGATCTTCACGCTACCTTCGGGAAAGAGATAAGGGAGGTGAAGGATAAGGTTGCTCAACATGATAACCGCCTGTCGGAAGCTGAAACCCAAATCAACCAAGTTAAGAAAACGCTGGATGAACTCAAACTTGGCGATGGAATTGCAGCCCCCGCAGTAGCTACAACACCTTCGCTACGTGGCTTCAAAGTGCCACCGTTCGACGGGACTTCTTCCTGGTCAGCCTACAAAATCCAGTTTGAGGCTGTTATGAACGCGAACGGCTGGAATAAAAGTCAGGCCATGATGGCTCGCACACTAGGCCTGCGCGAAGGGCTTTCCTGGACGGAACTTGGATGATGGAGAGAGTAAACCTTGCCAAGCGTGCAGCGCATCAACGAAAACCTGCAGCAGTGGGCTCTAGAGGTGGAGAAGCTGGTGTGAAAAGCATACCGGTCTATACCTTGCGCTCGTTGAAGGAAACCTGGTGCAAACATTCATCGACAGCATCCGCGACCTGGAAGTCAGTGCTGCTGTGAGGCTCGGGCACCACGAGACGCTTAAGGACGCCTTGGCCCATGCACTGGAGGTGGCCGTGCAGCAGGATCATCGTTCCCATCGCGTCAGGGAGGTTGAGCAGCACAGTCGCGACGCAACAAAGGATACAGCCCTAGTATGCGGAGAAAAGGCCACCACACCCAGAGAACCGGGGCATTTAAAGAGCCCCAAGGATCTCGATCTCACAAACCCCTGATGGAACGTCTAATCATCAAGGGTGAGGTCAACGGAATGCCGTGTAAACTGACCATAGACACTGGAGCCTCTCGTACGGTTGTTAGTTCCCAACTTATAAGTCAGTTCCTTGGGGACTCCGCATACAGCCGAGAACAGCCACCGGTCAGCGTATACCCGTTCGTGGAGAGAAGGAGATGGAGTTGAAGCTAGGCAACGTGATCTACCTACATAATGTCATCGTGGCTGATATAATGGACGACTGCGTCCTTGGGCTAGACTTTATGAGGAATAATTATTGTGAGATCGACGTTAAGCAAGGTGTTTTGAAATGTGGACAGGAGGAACTTTTTGTGGAAGGTGCGTTACCAGGGAACGTGTACGTTAAGAAGATTGTTCTTTCGCCGAGATCGGAAACGATTGTGCCGATTAGTCTTCCTCAAAACGCTGGGCAAGCTCACCGTTGTATACTTGTGGAAAGGGTAAACAATGACCTTCCATGGAAAGTAGCTCGAACCTTGGTCAGAACCACTGACATCTCAGGAGTACGTGTGCTGAACCTTTGTGACCGGGAACAGATTATAGAAAAAGGCACGCTGGTCGGAACTTGTGAGGAAGTGGATTGGTTCGGTGCCGATATCTATCGAGTGAGACCCCTAGCAAGGATGCACAAACGAGAGTGACCCCACTTTTGGAAGACTGTCGCAGCGTTCTCTCCCCGAACGTAACGGTCAAGGCAAAGAAGTTGTTACTCAAGTACGCCGATGTATTCTCATCAAACGATGCTGACATAGGAAAGACTAGCTTAGTTCAACACAAAATAAACACAGGAGAAGAATTGCCTATCCGTCAGCGGCCAAGAAGATTGCCGGTAGCACGTGAAAAGGAAATAGAAACCATGATTGAAGGAATGGTGAATGATGGTGTTATTGAACCTTCCTCTAGTCCATGGTGTTCACCCGTAGTGCTGGTAAAGAAGAAGGATGGCAGCATGCGGTTTTGTGTTGACTACCGCCGTCTGAACGACGTTACGAAGAAGGACAGCTATCCCTTGCCAAGAATTGATGACACGCTGGACATGCTTAAAAGAGTAAAGTAGTTTAGCACGCTGGATCTAAAAAGTGGATACTGGCAAGTTGAAATTGACCCTAAGGACAAGGAGAAAACTGCGTTCTCGACGGGAAAGGGTCTGTGGCAATTTAAAGTAATGCCGTTTGGGTTGTGCAATGCTCCAGCAACGTTTGTAAGGCTGATGGAACTTGTACTTACCGGGCTAATTGGCGATGTCTACTTGGATGACATCATCATCGTGGGCCGTACGTTTGAGGAACACCTTCAAAACCTGGAACGCGTGCTCATGAAGATTCAGAGTGCCAACCTCAAGTTGAGTCCGAAGAAATGTTCACTATTCAAACGGCAAGTCAACTTTTTGGGGTATGTAGTGTCGGAAGAAGTATCCGCACGGATCCTCCGGATCACAGTTTATGCTCCTATTACCGGCAATTTGTGAAGAAATTTGCAGATATAGCCAAACCTCTGCATAAGCTAACCGAGGAGAAGAGACATTTCTGCTGGGATGAAAGTTGCAATATCGCATTCCAGGAGCTCAAGAACCGTCTGTGCAAAACACCTGTTTTGGGATACCCTGATGCAAACAAAGAATTTATAGTTGACACAGACGCAAGCGATATAGGACTTGGCGGTGTGTTGTCTCAACGGAATGGTCGTGATAGCGTACTTCAGCAAGTCGTTGTCAAAACCGGAAAGGAACTATTGTGTCACAAGACGCGAATTGCTAGCTGTGGTAAAGTCGTTGCAGCATTTTAGCAAATATCTTCTGGGGCGAAAATTTCACTTACGAACTGACCATGCTGCACTAAAATGGCTATTGCAGTTAAAAAATCCAGAAGGAAAAGTTGCGAGGTGGATTGAACTACTGCAGGAATACGACTTTAAGATCGAACATCGCAGCGGGAAATCTCATGGCAACGCAGATGCATTGTCAAGAAGACCTTGCTCTGAAGATTGCAAACATTGTACAAGGCAAGAGAGTAAGGAAGTGGTATCCGTGAGGATGCTCAGGGCAGACCACCTCAGCAACGAGTGGAAGGACAGCTTACAACGTGCACAGCAGGAAGATCCGAATCAAGCTTAATGGATGAAGGCCAGTGCTCCCAAGCCCAAGTGGAGCGACGTCTCAGCGATGAGTTCGACCACTAAAAGCTATTGGCCCCAGTGGGACAGCTTGCTGCTTCAGGATGGAGTTCTGTGCCGTAAATGGGATAATGTTCGGGGAGACAGCTGTCATTTGCAAATGGTTGTCCCTAAAGCAAAAGTACCGGATGTTCTACAGCTGTACCACAATGATTATTCAGGAGGCCATCTGGGAGTTAAACGAACTCTACTGAAGATCCGAGAACTACTGGGTCCACTGTCGAAACGATGTCGAGGACTGGTGTCGCAAATGTACAAGTTGTGCGGCTGTAAAGGGACCTCAGACTCGTAGTAGAGGTGCATTGAAGTTGCACAATATTGGTGCACCATGGGAGAGAATAGCCATTGACGTGGCGGGGCGTTTCCGGAGAGTGACAGCGGTAACAAGTATTTCATGGTTGTGATGGATTACTCACTAATGGCCAAACTTCGTCCAATCAAGAAGCTTCAACAGTTGCAGATAAACTAGTTCATGAAGTCTTCTGTCGTTTTGGAGTACCTTTAGAGATTCATAGCGATCAAGAAAGGAATTTTGAGTCTCAAATATTTTAGGAAACTTGCCGAGTTATGGGTACTCATAAAACAAGAACGACTTCTTATCACCCGCAATCTGATGGAATGGTAGAACGATTTAATCAGACATTGGAGAGGTACCTAGCAAAAGTTGTAGACAGTCGGCAACGAGATTGGGACAAGCACATACAACCGTTTTTGTTGTCATATCGAAGCGCTGTTCACGAAAGTACAGCAGTGATACCAGCTTTCGCAAACTTTGGAAGAGAATTACGGCTGCCTGCAGACCTGATCACCGGGATACCACCTGATGCCCCACGCAGTATAACCGATTATGCAAATGACTTGCGGAACAAAATGAATGACATTTATGAGCACATCAGACAATCGGGCCAGCAAATGTCTGAAAAGATGAAAACCCGGTATGACCGCAAACTGAACAACAAAGGGTTCGACGAAGGTTCACTAGTGTGGTTACACAATCCAGTCCGCAGCAAAGGGAAATCTCCTAAGCTTCAAGCTAAATGGGACGGCCCGTACCGGATTGTAACCAGGATCAACGATGTAACCTACCGGATACAGAAAGGCTTAAGAGGGACTCCTAAGATCGTCCATGTGTATCGCCTGGCGCGTTATTATGGGGCCGATAATGCTCGGGACGAGCATGTCTTAGGAGGGGGCAGTGTTGCGCGCCTACGTTGACGTCAGGTACCCGGAACTAGCGCCATCTAGGGTCGGGGACGAGAGCGAGGGGAGCTTTCCAGAAAATGACATCACTAATCTTTCAACGGACAGCGCCATCTAGTATCAAAACGAAGAACTAAGCTTCCAGAAGTCCGACACTCGAACTTTCGACGCCCAGTCGATTGGCGCGCGTATTTACTTGAATATTCTGGATGTTTCGTTTCACACACATTATCCACGATAATTTCCACTGTGTATTTAAAGGCGCTACAAGATGCGATCGGGGCAGTATTGAATTTGACGAGACAAGCGAAGCTTCGGAGCGAAATAATGTGAATCAGTGTGGTTAATTATTAGTGTTTTAATTTTTAACTGGTGTTCGTTAATAAAAGTGTAAATTTTGGAAATTCAATCGGCAGTTTTTACTGTCACGAACCTCAAGCTCGTAACATTATCATAAGTATAACGCGTTCCTATTTCTATAAATCTTTTTGTTGACAAGAAAGACATACGTAAATAGTTAGCAAAACTAATATATTTTTAAAGATGCTGGCTATATTGTGAGGCTATTAAAAAGTCCTAAACACCTAAAAATATAAAATAACATAATAATTTGAAACACTGTGTTTTATTAATTTTTTTCGCCATTAACCTACTTATATTGTTACAAGCCCCGAAATATACAGGGTTATTTTTGCAATAACCTGCCAAATTTGCAAAGACGGTTCATGTAATAAGTAATGTAGGCAAATGGTGAAGAAAAATTAATAACGTTATTGCCCATAAATCACAATCAATTTGGGATAATTTCAAATAAAAGTAGAAGCCTTATTTACTCGTATTTTCAAAAACTGCAACAAGGTATATCGTTATTTATTTATTTGAACTTAAATTTAAAATTTGGCTACTCTGAAAAATAATCCAGTATGTCTTCTTAATATATATTTGTTAATTATATATTTGTTTGTTCGTATTTTATTCGCTGCCAGAGGTACCATTTATCAGATTGCAGTAAAAATTTTGTCAACATATTGGTTGCACCTCCACGAAGGTTATAGGTACAGTTAGACCCGGCAGGTGGTGCTGTCGTAGAATCCAGATATCATCCGTGCGAAGCCGGGACAGATAGCTAGTGATATATGTAATAGATTGGAGGTTTCACTTGTACATATTATATTGTTTTAAAAAAATGTGTTATGGTTTCCACTATATTCCAAACATTCTCAACATTTGGCAAGAGATTACAGCCAATACAACAATTTTTTGATTTTTCGTTATTTTTTCCAACCTATCTACGTGCATCACATAAATAGTACAGGGCTAATTTCTATAAAATTAACGTATATGTAGGTATAGCTAGTTAGTTAACATTTAGTCTAAAAAATAACAAAGTTTTATTTCAGTCGGTTTAGAATATGCAAGGTTACAGCTTATGCTCCTCTGTATTACGGTCTAAGTATATATAGCACGGTGTCGTACACTTATATAATATTTTGTATATATATATATATATATATATATATATATATATATATATATATATATATCCTTTATATTCCGTAATGATGTATTTTTTGTGTTATTCTACACAAACCCACTATAAAAGGTTGTTTCAACCGGGACCACATAACGGCGTGTTCAGAAGCTGATTGGCACTCAGCCAAATACTAACATACAATAAAATACATTGCTGTCAATGTCAACATTTTGATTCTTAGTCCGTTTTTTGCTCATTTAATTTACTTGGTATAATATTATATTGTAGACGTTATATAATAGATGGATTTACGAAAACTAGCTTATATTGTACGACACGTTACAACAGCGAACAGTGCCATCTAGTTTGGTTTGTGGAAGTTTATTATGTAATGTTACAATATCATTTTAATAACCACATTATGTATACCATTACTACTACCACAACCTCTTAGGGATCCTCCACCAACCTTGCCAGTACAATTCTGCCACGAAAGATCCTTTCTTTGCCATTGGTCATCGGTACTTTGAGCTATATGGCGTGCCCATTGCCACTTCAGCTTACTGATCCATTGGTTTATGTCAGTTACTCTTGTTTTTTCTGCGGGTATCCTGGTTATAATACGTATGGATAATAATATGGGCTTGTACCTATATTATTTTTTATTTTATTATATATTATTAAAAAGCGAGAAAGAACGGATAAGAATGATACAAGAATATCGGATAACTTCCAGGAAAATACTAAATGTTCTAAAATCTCGTAAAAACTACCAGGGGACATTCAAAACAGCCTAGATTGAATGAGATACGAGAATGGCTGTAAAGTAGGTAAGGCAGCCGGATATGATAGAATTTCACTCGAAATGCTAAGGACTGGAGAGGAAGTGGTGGCAGGCCTGTTTTTTACTTGCTGCATTAAACAAGGTGTACCTTGTTTAATTTATGTTGGGAACTGAAGCGGGTACCTGGAGACTGGTGCAAAGCCGTGATAGTCCCAGTATATAAGGGAAAAGGGTCGCAGCAGGACTGTAAAAACTACCAGTGTAGTGTCAGCCTTCTTAGCATTGTGGGAAAATTGTACGCTAAGGTACTAATGGAAAGGTCATGAAAGTGACAAAGCAAGTTTACGTTACATTAATGAACGGCAGAGTCGGAAAGGGACGTCCTAGGCGAAAGTTTATCGACCAAATTGGCAATATATTGAAAATGGGCTAAATTAGGAGTACCCTTAACCGACGAGCGTGTATGCGTAGATGTGGAGGAGGCGAGAGATGTGTGTCATCATCGTCATCATCATTACAGCCCATCACAAGTCCACTGCTGAACATAGGCCTCCCCCAAGTACCGCCACAAAGCACGGTCCTGAGCCACCTGCATCCATCGACTTCCTGCATGTCTTACCAGGTCGTCACTCCATCTAGTGGGGAGTCACCCTACACTACGCCTACCGGTACGAGGCTGCCACTCGAGGACCTTTCTTCCCATCGGTTATCGGTTTTTCGAGCTATATGGCCGGCCCATTGCCACTTCAGCTTACTAATCCGTTGGGCTATGTCGGTCACTCTGGTTTTACTGTGGATATCCTCATTTCTGACTATATCATGCAGAGAAACACCGAGCATAGACCTCTCCATAGCTCGGTGAGCGACCTTGAGCGTCCTCATACGGCCAGCAGTGAAGGACCACGTCTCAGATCCGTAAGTCATCACTGGCAACACGCACTGGTTGTACACTTTAGTTTTCAGAGATTGAGATATACCCGACGAGAAGAAGTGTCGTAATTTCCCGAATACTGCCCAGCCGAGTTGAATCCGTCGATTGACCTCTCGGTCGAAGTTGGACTTATCTAGTCGGACTATTTGTCCCAGGAAAACGTACTCGTCAACAACTTCGAGCATAGTGCTCCCAACAACTACCGGCATAGGTGTGACATGGACATTGAACATGATCTTTGTTTTGTCCATGTTCATCTTAAGACCTATCCGTTGGGAGACACCATTGAGTTCATTGAGCATAGTGCTAAGGTCCTCCAGCGATTCTGCCATAAGGACTATATCGTCGGCAAATCGAAGGTGAGTGATGTACTCGCCATTGATGTTAATACCGTATCCTTTCCAGTCCAGTAGCTTGAAAACGTCTTCCAACGCAGCGGTGAAGAGTTTTGGGGATATAACGTCTCCCTGTCTTACACCACTCTGCAGTTGGATAGGTTTCGAACTCTCGTTCTGTACTTGGATAGCCATCGTAGCCCTACTGTACAAACACTTCAGCACTTCGATATACCGACAGTCAACTTGGCACCGCTGAAGGGACTGTAGCACCGCCCAAATTTCGACGGAATCAAAGGCTTTCTCATAGTCCACATATGCCAGGCAAAGTGGCAGATTGTACTCTTCGGTCTTCTGTACAATCTGCCGCAGGGTATATATGTGGTCTATGGTACTGAAGCCTTTTCAGAAATGGAAGTCGTCGAGTCTACGTGCAAGACGATTCGTAATGACTCTCGAAAACAGCACGTAGACGCGGCTCAGAAGGGAAATCGGTCTGTAGTTCTTCAAGAGAGCGTTGTCGCCTTTCTTAAAGCACAAGACCACTGCACTTCTGCTCCACGCCTCCGGAGTAGTGCCACCATGGAGGACGGAATTGAACAGCTTCTGAAGAACTTTAAGTACCGGTGTTCCACCCGCTTTCAGAAGCTCCGCTGTAATTCCGTCCTCGCCTGGGGCCCTGCCATTCTAATCTCGCTCAGACTGACGTCCGGGATATCATCGGAATAGTGTCGTATAAGACTTGCTCTTGGATCGTTACGCACACTTGCGTGTGGCTCCAACGAGGATGTGTACAGCTGCCCATAGAACCTCTCAATCTCACTCAAAATCTCAGGTGTCTCGGAAACGATGCTGCCACATTCAGTCTTCAGCTTTGACAGTTGGCTCTTTCTGGCAGAAAGATCTCTGGCAAAGACTTTGAAACCCTGGTTCCGCTCGATCGCTTCTTTAATACGAGCAGTATTAAAGTTGCGTAAGTCTCGCCGCATGCATTTGGAGATCTGTGTTTTTGTGTTCTTCTGCGGCGGGTCTTGCAAAACTTAGCTCCAACCGAATGGACAGTTTACACGATCTTGTCATTCATATCTTCATCTGCATTGCAATCTTCTAGGCACTGAAAGCGGTTACGTAACTCGAGCTGAAAGGTTTCGAGATTCTGGATTAGAGCACGAAGGGGACGGAGCGTTGACTTCATTAGACGAGACCTCTCCAACTTAACGTTTAGGTTCAGTATGCCTCTAATCATTCGGTGATCGCTGCCAGTTTTCACCCTTGCGATCACTGAGACATCACTGAACAGTTGGCATCTGATCATCATAATGAAGTCAATCTCATTTTTTGTCGAACCGTCGGGGCTGGACCAGGTCCACTTCCTGTGGGGCCGCTTCTGGAAGAAAGAGTTCATCCTAAAAAGTCCCTCTTTCTCCATAAAGTCGGCCAGCTGCCGGCCCTTTCGGTTCCGTTGCCCTGCTCCAAATTTCCCTAACTTCTGCTCACCGCTTTCTCTTGTGCCTAATTTTGCGTTAAAGTCTCCCATCAACACCGTGTAGTGGGTTTTGTAGGAATGCATGGCTCTGGAAATATCCTCATATATTTCCTCCACCTCCTCATCGGGATGTGTCGAGGTTGGTGCCTAAACCTGTATGACCTTTAGTGAATACCGTTTGGTGATTCTGAGTATCAGGTACGCGACCCTCGTCGACACTCTCCCAATCTTTACAACGTTGTTGACGAGAGACTTGTGAAGGATAAATCCGACACCTCCTTGGGACGGATGGTCGCCCTTCCGGTGATACAACAAGTTGCCGGACTCGAGGATTACCGTATCCTCACCCTCTCTTCGGACCTCGGATAATCCAATAATATGCCAGCGCAACTTGTCTATCTCTTCTTCCAGCTCCAGTATCTTCTCGTCAGTCCTCAGGGTGCGTGCGTTATATGTTGCAAGGTCGAGTCGTCGTAGGTGGCAACCGAACCTCCACCGGAGATTCTTAGAACCCCCTGCCCCGCCGTTACCATGGTCGCCACCGTAGCCAGGAATAGCGCGGCCGCCGGGGACTGGGGGCCGTTTATTTGCGTCGTTATTCATGGGGGGATATTTGCCATAGTTGCCACGCTTTGGCACGCACGGATTGGCAACCGCAGTTTTTTTATAATATCGCTGTTGTTATCAGGAAGATGCTCCTGCCCATCTCCTGCCTGTCTCCCTCTGTCGCCTCTTACGACACCCACGGGAAGATATGGGGTACCACCACTACACGGCAAGAGGTGTGTCAGGATCGTGCCAAATGAGATTCTGTAGTATCTGCTTGGGTGACAGGCGGGAGTGTTTATGTTAAGGACGTTTGGACGACGCAAAAACAACAGCAGCGCATTTTGCAGTTGCTTTTCTTGCTTGCCTTTCAATTATTTAAAATAAATACTTTTATCACTTTAAAATATGTATATCAAAATTGATACGAATTCGATAGTCTAGAAAAATATTTTTAATGTATATATATATATATATATATATATATATATATATATATATATAATATATATATTGTTAAAAATATCGACGATAAGTGTCGATATATTTGCGAGAAAAAATGTATCGATATTTTTTATCCAAGCCTTATATAAGGCCATCAGTTCTTCTGACCTTTCTTATAATTTGTTATAAAAAATGAAATCTACTACACCTATGGGATAAAATGGTACATATACACATACATTCTCTTAATGCTATCACCAACACTATTATTTTTTTTTTCATATTTTGCGTTTAAATAGTACATCACTAATATTTTTATTTCAAAGTAGGCGTGTGTAAGTGTGTACTTTGGACTTTATAGAAAGGTGTGCTAAAACGCTTATTTGTGACCCGAGTCTGATTAAAACCAATCTCACCAGTCTCGTACGCAGACGAAAAGTAGCCAGCCTTTCAATTTACTACAAGATGCATTTTAGAGAGTGTGTGCAGGAATAGCATAACTTAAATCCTCCTTCTTGCTTCTATCATCGGACAACCGACGCTCTGCCAATCTCCACCCTTCCGTGTTTAACTTACCACGCATTCGAATTCAACGGTTTGCTTCATCGCTCGTTATGCGTACAGCAATTTAGTGGTATACGTTTTCACCATCTGTCTTTCCATCCGATTGAAATGGGGTAAAATGTCTTCAAGGCAAGAGTAAAATAGACTTTTGTTAAATCACTGCGTTTCACCATCTACGGCTGCATCACCACTTACCATAAGGATCATAGTTAAGCGCTGCCTTAGAATTGTAAAAAAAAATTTCGCATTTTCGTAAATACTTATAGCCAGCAGTGTTACACAGTTGAAATAGATGTTTAATTACACAAGCACAATATCTATTTTTATCCTACATATTAAGATGACTCTTAACCTCCCAAATGCTTACTTCAGATATATGTAAATGTCAATATGAGTTATCGGAAATATTACAAGCATTTGTGCATTACTGTCCTCCACATTTCTTGTTCACTCACTTGTTCTTCATTAAAAAATTCCCTAGTAACTCTTATTTCTTGATAATATTTTTTTTAATGACTTTATCGCGTATGTTATTACAAACCGATATCTACGCGCAACGGATGAGTATGTGTGCCTATATCTATTGTCACACGAATACTCGTCCAGTATCAGCTGTGCATACCACTGTGAAATATGTTCAGATACAATTGAGAAATTGTCACAACCGATACCCTTACACTTTTAATACTGTATTTCATCACCAGCCCAGTAATTTGAGTTCAGCTTTAAATGTATTTTTCTTTGTCAGTTGTTTGCCAAAGTCTCACCCATCAATAAGCAAGATGTTTCGCGTGCAGGTTGTCATTAATTATATTCACGACTTCACCCCTGTCTGATCTATATAATTTAGAATATCTATGTAGTTTAAATTATTAAGAGTTTTTATTGATTACAGCTTATCAAAAGTTCACTGCTGAACATAGGCCTCCCCCATCATAGATTACCAAACAAGAGGTACAGAAAAATATACTTGTATATCATCATCATTATCATCATCATTACAGCCTTTCACAAGTCCACTGCTGAACATAGGCCTCCCCCAAGTAATGCTACAAAACACGGTCCTGAGCCACCTGCATCCATCGACTTCCTGCATGTTTCACCAGGTCGTTACTCCATCTAGTAGGGGGTCGCCCTACACTACGCCTACCGGTACGAGGCTGCCACTCGAGAACCTTTTTTCTCCATCGGTTATCAGTTCTTCAAGCTATATGGCCGACTATTGCTAGTTCAGCTTACTAATCCATTGGGCTATGTCGGTACTCTGGTTCGACTGCGGATATCCTCATTTCTGAGTTTATTACTCAGAGAAACCCCCGAGCATAGCCCTCTGTGCATATAAAAGTATAATGCACCATCTGCACGCTTGACATAGTTTCAAATAGTGGCTATACAAGTTCCCAATAGTCGAAAGCTATTAAATGTGCAAGATTTATTTAAATGCAACAAGAGTACGTTTATATACGGACCAGTGCCCGATATAACTTTTATGATATAAAGATGGGTTGTTAAAAACAAACATAGAAGTTGTTGCAAACTACAAATAGTAAATTAACTTTTTCGACCTCAAGTAAGCATATGATTCGGTAGGAGTTAGGCATTTATTATTTCATAAATATTTGTTTAGGCGTTATTTAAGCCTTTCATATTAAACATCAACCTATGTAAACAAGTTAAAATTCCGAGCCAATTTTACATTTACGATTCATTTCACATTACATAATCAATCAAACAGATGTTTTTCCCAGAGACTGATATCATCATCGTAATCATCATCCATCAGAAGTCCACTACTGCACGTAGGTCTCCCCCAGAAAATACTACAAAAGAATATGTTTGACATAAACGATTAAAATATTTATAGTAGACTTGGAACGAATATTCGGCGATTATTCGGTATTCGGCCTATTTAGCTACTTTTCTAAGGTCGAACACCGAATATCTAAATACTATTCGGCCAAACGCCAAATATTTAAGTAAGATGTTTTATTATAGTCAGATAATTGGTGAAATGAAAATATTTATTTCATAATAATGTATTTTCTTATAATCATTAAAATAATAATCAACTTCCACATAATAAAAGTTAAAAAAATATCAGATAAATGTCTATGCACTTGAACTATCGTAATTTATGCAGTTTACTCCTTTTCTTCTCGTAAATTATTCCAGATTCAGAGAAAAGACGCTCTAAGCACTACTTACTTCTCGGCTGAATACGTTTGCCTAATATTTGGCTATTCGACCAGTAAGCCTGATGATGCAGAATATTCGGTATTCGGCGTGTTAGACTTGTTAGACTTGTTGTTAGACTAATTTATAGTTAAAAAGATAAAAGCATGAAGTTCAGAAATAGGAATTCGTTTTTTTTTCAGAGAGATCAGAAGAGATCATCGTGTCAATTAAAAGATCTTCGAAACACTATTTCAAAAATGTGGAATCCATTACTTTGTTCTGTTTTTTTATTAGGGTTCCGTAGTCAACTAGGAACCCTTATAGTTTCGCCATGTCTGTCTGTCCGTCTGTCCGTCCTCGCTTAATCTCTGTGACCGTTAGCACTAGAAAGGTGAAATTTGGTACCAATATGTGTATCAATCACGCCGACAAAGTGGTAAAATAAAAATTGAAAAAAAAATGTTTTATTAGGGTAGCCCCCTATATGTAAAGTGGGAAGTGATTTTTTTTTTTAATTTCAACCCTAACGTGTGATATATTGTTAAAAAGGTATTTAAAAATGAATAGGGGTTTACTAAGATCATTTTTGATAATGTCAATAATTTCGGAAATAATCGCTCCAAAAGTAAAAAAACAATGCGTCCCCCCCCCCCTCTAAATTTTGAACCATAAGTTTAGAAAATATGAAAAAAATCTGAAAAGTAGAACTTTATAAGGACTTTCTAGGAAAATCATTTTGAACTTGGATGGAAAGTCGGAGCGCCTGCCGCGGAGCGTGTAATGTTGCACGCTCCATGTTCGCGCACGTACCCACTACCGGGAGCAGTTGCAGGAGCGCGGAGCGCTGCTGGAGCGCGAACATAATGGATACCCACCTTTAAACTCATAAGTGGGAACACTTATTGTGACGGACGGGAAACTATGGAACCCTACACTGAGCGTGGCCCGACACGCTCTTGGCCGGTTTTTTATTAATATTATGAAAATATTAATATTACTATTGAAAAAGTTGCTTTAAGAGTGCTTTCCCCCGTACTAATATAAAAAGCCGAGACAAAAGTCATGAATCTTGATTGTATTGATGTATAACATTAATACATTGGAGGAACATTCAGAATTGCGTTACTATTGGCAGTAAAATGACTGTGACTTATTTTTTTGTGTAATTTGTGCCAAAAAAAGCTAAGAGCCGTGGTAGCCCAGATGGTTTGTGCTCGTTGTAAATTTCACAGTATGCGAACAACCCGGGTTTGATCCCCGCCGGCACCAATGAAATCATTAATTGCAATTTTAAGTGCTGATTTACCACGTGCTTGGCGGTGAAGAAAAACATCGTAATGAAACTTGCATGTCTGAGATAAAATAAAAAAATATTTCGAAGATATATGAAGTTACTTGCCCTAAAACCCTCTCAGAAATGAGGAAAGGCCTGTGCCAAGCAGTGGGACTTATATAGGCTGTAACTTTAACTAACTTTAACTAGCTAAGCTAAGGCTAAGGACTAACATAATTTTGGACTGTATGTGGATTTAAAATAAATAATTATTATGATTATAAAGAAAAAACAAGCAACCTCTCACAAAAACGTGAAAAATTGTTACAAACGTGAGCTATGATGACATGGAACGCTTGTTGTGCAATGACAGTGTACACTCTGGTTTTTATATCTCCGTATTCAAAATTTAGTATATTTCACGTTACATTAATTTGTCTGAGTTAAACAAATTTCACGCCTCATGATCCCCGAGGATTTAGTGTGAGTTAAACTAGAAAATTGGCACATTGCCAAACGTTAACAAGGTTAGAATACCGGTAACTTTGGACATTAGCGACACAACAGGTAAAGTCATGTTTTCGTTAATGATAATACTTTCTATATATTCAACCCCTTTTTAAGGTCAATTCAACGGATTTTGGTTAGAAATAAAATGAATTCTTAAAACAGGAATTTATATATACACGATATTGGCCATTGTTTATTTTTAAACGGATTGCGAATACATACAAGTTTAATTACGTTACTACATTTTTTATGACTGATACTAATTGGTTAAAAGTATTAGCTATATTTTAAACTAGCTTTTACCCGCGACTTCACGTAGAACTTACACAAAAACCCAGTTCTTAATGGTGGTCTTTGGGCAAGTAGTCATTTAAATTATTGAAAAACCATTTTAAACTCATTGCTTTGCTGTAATCTCGAAAAAATAGGCAATGTAGGCAAATATAAAAAGGTCTTATGGCCTGATTTTTGAATACTAATAGTTTTGTTGTAAAATAGTGTTAGGGCAAAAAATGTCAAAAGACGATTTTGCAGAGTGACCTTTTTTCTGTAAAACGTTTATGAGATAATCATCAAACCTATTCATTTTAACACTGTTTTGGTTTCACAAAAAGTCGTTCTTATTTTTCAGATAAAATATAACCTATTTTTAGTTACTCGAACTACAAAAAAATGATGCAAATCAGCCTGATCTGAATCAAAATAATTAACAGTTAACATTTTTCCAGGATGCGGTGTCGCTAGGGGGTGGTATTATCGGCGCAATGCATATACCGGAGAAGTGGTTTCCAGGCGCCGTGGACCGCTGCCTTAACTCGCATAACATAATGCACGTGCTCGTCGTGTTGGCCGTGTACTCCATGCACCAGGTGAATCTCTCCTTAACCTAATACCTAAATGCTCCCATTTACCGATCTGTTCCTTCTTATTCAATCCACAAAAAGCCCACAGAAGAAAGCCCGTAGTAAACATTGAATGGGATAATGTGATACAGAATTATTGCTAAACGTATACCTGTTAAAAAAGCTTCCTTTTTTGAAGTCGGTTAGAAAAGCATTTGTATCATTAGAAAGCCTATTTCACCGGATAAAACTCTCACAATCATCTCTTTGACTTTATTTTGACCACGTGAAAAACCCACATCGCGTCTAAACAAACTAAGCGACACGACCATATGATCGAGACTTATGACTAGCTGCGTAATATTCTATACATAATATGTATTCTTTTACAAATGTTATTTCGTAATCATCATCATCATCATCATCACAGCCAAACAAAATACCTCTGTTGAACAAAGGCCTGCACTATACAATGCCACGTAAGGTCCTAAGAGGTTATTCATATTATAGCTTATTTTATTTAACTGAGTCCTCTGGTGCACTCTTAATTATGAATGAATAGAATAGAATGATTTTATTCAATATAGATTATTACATAATACTTATTGAAAGTCATTTTTTATTTACCACTGGTTCAGAAAATACCTCTGTTCTAGGAAGAATTAGCAAGAAACCCAGCGGGATTATTTTTTCTAACAATAAACATATATTACTTTACATTAGTTTTGTATAATTTTTAAATGAATTTTAATAGAACCGACAAAGTAATGGTTACCTCATTCCCAGTGGTTAGTTTCATTCATGTATCCCTTGAGATCATTATAACCTTGTTCCTACAATTTTCAATTTCAATTTTTTATCAATAAAACTTGTTTATTGACAGCGTAGATGTACGTGTGCTCCAACTCCAAGGATCAACATTAGGACCAACTCTTTTTAAAATGGATAAGATCTTCCTTTTTCGCCTAAAACTTACGTAAAACTATATTGTTTTCTGATAAAGCCTAGAGTTTTTTTTTTAAATTAATACACATAAAAATTCATTTGATGATATAAATTATGCGTTATCTCAAATATTAGGTTAACAAAAAATAACTTTCTTCTAAATGCTAACAAAACGAAATACATTATATTTTCTTTACCTAATATAATGTACCACTCTCATTATGTTGAGAAATTAAACACTTGAATCACTAGATTCCTCTTTTTTTGGTATAACAATAGACTTTCGTCTACAATGGAGACCTCATATTGAACCCTTGTGGTGGAGACTTGTTACGCTCTGAATCCAGTTAAAAAGTAGGACTTAATTTATATTGATACAGCAAGATTGGTTTAATTTTGCTATTTTTATAGTATGGTATCCTTTGGATTATTGCTGATCGGCACCCGATATTGAAAATATATGTTTATATTTGTTAAATTTAATTTTACTGAAAAAACGATTCGGATCATATAGAATATCAGACCAAGGGACTCACTCAGAAACCTTTATAAACAAATTAATGTCTGAACTGTTTCTTCACAGTCCGTATATTGGCTAATATTTTACATTAAATTAGAAACAATTTAAATACCCTTTACGTTATCGTTATTTATTACGTATAATTGAGGTTATGGTCTCCATAACCTTAATTAGACATAATACATAAATTTAACTTTCTGTTCTTAAGTACAGGCTCTACAAAACTAGCGGTTCTTTTTCGTGTAAATGACTATTTTAACAAGATTCCTTGTAATATACTGAATAATATTGCAATATTATCAAGTTGCCTTTGCATAAATTCAAGGCGCATGAAAAAGCATTCTAGTGAAAAAAGGTTACTAAATTAGATGATTATTTAAATGATAATATATAATGAGCTTCCTAGAATTTATTAACATCTTAACTGTTGCTTCATAGTTCATGTTGGCTAAATAATAATATTTACATTAGAAACTTGATGTTTGATAAAATAAGTGATCTCCATATAACATTAATTCACTTGATAATTCTAAACTTGCTATTCTAAAGTACAGTCTTCAAAAAAACTAGCGGCTCATTTTTGGGTAGATGTATTTTTGTGCTTTTTATGTTGATAATTCCTTTCTAAAAGTTGCCTTTGCATAATTTTTTACCTCGAAAATGCATTGTAATGAAAAAAGGTTATTACATATTAGATGATTATAATGCTTGATAGATTTATATTTATTTATTTTTTTAGATTGTTAGATTTTATTGACTTTAGTATTTTTAATAGATTTTAATCGACTTCAGAAAAGGACGACCTCAGAACTTTCTTCTAGGTGAACCGATTTTGATGATTCCATTTTTTTTTTTTTTGGAAGCTGGTGCTTCTCGTGTGATCCCATATATAATATATAGATCAAGATCTGACCAGTAGTTTTTGAGTTACCCTTAATAATGTGTATTTAATAGATTTCGAATACACTGATCATGTTCTCATTTCATTTATATTGAAGTTGGTTGTACAATTTTTTTAATTTTTACCACTTGTTATTTTAAAACACTAAATTGTACCTTTTGGGAGAAAAATAATCTACTTGTGAGTTTCTTGCCGCTTCTTCTCACAAGATCTTCCACTCTAGAAAACTGTTGAAGCAATGGCGTAGCTTTTTGACTTCCAATAAGTATTTTGTAAAGGCCAATTTTGAATAAAAATATTTTTAGTTTGACTAAGTTTTCTCATACTTCCCTTGTGGTCGCGGCGAAGGTGAAATCGTCAAATCCTATTTCGTTTCGTGACCGACGTTCAGATATGCAAGAAAAATCTTGTAGCTTCCGACAGACGGCAGTATAATCAATCACCTCGCTTATGACAATCTTAAAATGCCGAGAATGCGTGGCGATGATGGCGAATTTTCTTTGAGAAGGGTATGTTCATCAGTGAACTGTTACGGGCTGGTGAAGAAGATGAAGATGCCGTACGAATGTAATAATTCAGATTGTTACGTTGTCCTACGTGTGTATATCATTCATCCATCATTGATGTAAAGAGTTATAAGAAAGATATATTCAAAGTTATTATTGTACCACCCTAAAAATTAAAAAGAAATTGTATAGTATCTTCTTGTTATTATCGACATCTTATTTTCTTTTAGATTTGTTGTGTCTTGAATATATTGTGGAATTTGTGTTTATTTGACAACAGTTAAAATAACGAACCTCGGTAACAAATAGGGATCAGACCACAAAGTACATTTTTACATCACAGTATATTAGAACAATATTAACAGCATATTACATAATACATAAACACTCACGCTTGTCATTTTCGCTATGTTTAAAAACTGTCCGTAACCAACATTGTAGATTTTATGAGTGATATAGTTTCATGAAACGTGAAAATCATGAAACTGCGCAAGGCAGTGTAAGAACATCCACTATCCCATATCATCCCGTGGTCGTAAGAGGCGTCAGAGGGAAATCAACAGGTGGTGAACAGCACCATCTTCCTGATAACAACGTAAAATAATAAAAACTGCGGTTGACAACCCGCTCGCCAAGCGCGACAACTGTGGCAAAATCCCCCCTACGCGGCAATTTATGGGGGAGGCCTATGTTCAGCAGTGGACTATAGGCTGTGATGGATGAATGGATAGTTTTATGGCAAATAATCCTATACCTATAAACGAGCAATTCTTGTATATATATATATATATATATATATATATATATATATATATATATATATATATAATCGGAATCTCGGAAACCATTTTCATAAAATTTGTGTGCAGGGAGTTTCGGGGGGCAATAAATAGATCTAGCTAGGATTTATTTTTAGAAAATGTCTTTTTGTCCGTGTTTTTAGGCAATGAAAAACTGCTACAATATCGTTAGAATAAGAAGGTAAATTTTCAATTAATGTTACATAGTTTAATCGGTATAATGGGCGGTCACAAAATCGTAATACCGTGGTTCGAGCCCAGACCGACTGACTTTTTTTAATTTTCTTTTTCAAGATCTTTTCTTTTTTGAAAAAATCTTTTCGAGCCCTTTTTTTAGTATTTTTTAAAAACACGAAAATTTAAATTAAACTAATTGCACTCATGATGTTTTATTCAAATAACCACTTCAGTTTTTTCTATTATGTCGCTAAGATCAAAAAATATTATTCGTATTTCATCAGTATGTAATTTGTATCTAAATATAATTTCCAAAACACACGAATTAAAAAAAAACCGAGCGAAAAATACCGAGCAAAGCTCGGTCAACCGGGTACTATAGATACTACTATAGTTACTATAGATACAAAGGTTACACTCGTTACAGCCTACAAAAGTCCAATGTTTAACATAGGCCCCCCTGTAGATTGAGGGAGGATATTTTGTCATTGTTGACACGTTTCAGTGGGTCCACAAGAGCAGTTTTTTTAGTTGTCAATCTCAAGGTTGTTGTTGTCAAAATCCCCTGGTTTGTTTCTCTCCGTCGCTTCTCACATTACACGGGACGATATAGTCGTTGCAGATTATAGCATAGAAAATTAACGTTACCGTTACCGTTAATACCGTTACCGTTAACCGGTAACGTTACCGTACGAGAGGTGAGTATGTGAGTGTATCTTCTAAGAAACAATAAGAAACTTAAAACAAACAGTACTATTATTTATTCTGTGGCGTAGCTCCCATTAGATGGAATAACGGCCTGTAAGACATGCAGTAAGTCCATACATGCAGGTAGCTGAGGACCGTGTTTTTCAGCATTCCTTGGCGGAGGCCTATCTTGAACAGTGGACTTGAGAAGTGCTGTAATAATGATGATATTACGTGTGCCTACATAATAGTTATACTTATTACAATAATAAACACTTAATTTTATTAGTGCTCGATACACTTGACGCGGTGCTGATATCAAGTCAAAAATAGCTTGAGTTATTTGCAATTAATACTGCTTACAAAATGATATCAAATTAGTAAATGAATTCCGAGTCTACTAGACCCACAGATTTTGTGACTAGACCACAAAAACTGTATGAATTATATAGATATATATTACATATTATAATACAATATATGTATTATATATAATATGTAACTAGCGACCCGCCGCGTCGTCATCTGCGTGGGATCTATTAATGTGGCGTTATTTAGATTGAAGATAATGATTTAAGACTTGTCTGAAGTGGTGTTTACCAAACACTCCATTATTTTTAAAAAAGTGTTTTCGAATAAAATATAGCCCAGATCACACCTGGCATTGTTCCCTTTACGATACAATTAGTTCAGTCATACCGCAGATTAGCCCAGACTGAGAATTTTTTTTAAAATGGCATTACTTAATGTTACATTCCAATAACTCACACGGTTCAATAGAAGTCAGTTATTTCGATATTACGTTACAGACACCCACTTCAATTTTTATTTCTAAGTAACACTGTATTACGTGAAGATAATATGGCCATCCGATTAATATGGTCACATTCTTATAACTTAAAAACTACAGCCCTGTTTGCATAGATAACTCTGTGATACCAGCTATCTATGCAAACAAGGCTTTTTGATATGATAGCTCTTCATCAGTCAATTAAATAATAAAGGGTCAAAAGGGCTCTGCTTTATCGACGCCATTTTGACAGTTGACATTACATTAAATATTTTTGTCGATTTTAGTATTGTGTGTTTTTTTTAATTTGATTTTTCGAACCGGTCCAAACTATTTCCAAAACTCTTTTGCTATTTTTTCTCTTAATATAATAGTTATAGTATACGAATTTGTGTTTTGTCTCTGTCATCCTCCTAGTTTTGGTCTTATAGGGCGACAAATCTTAAGGTGAGCATATTACCCTCACGTGCCTTAGTTATAAATAACTTCATTAATTTAAATATTAATATTTGCTGCCATATATACAAAATAAAAATAGGTATTATTTGAAAAAACTTAGCAATCCAATTACAATATTACTTAAAAACCCCGCCACAATATTGTCATGTTTATAAACAAATATTTGTGTAATTTGAACAATTCTTACACAGCTATTACTCGGTAAAGAATATCCACTTACGACATCTACTGGATGATACACGTGTATCCAACAGGTAACAGGAAATAGACAGCATCATCTTCCCGATAGCAGCTCAAAATAAGCGCGACCGCTGTGGCATATACCAGGCACCCTATCAGGCAGTCTATGGGGGCGCCTCTATTCACCAGTGGACTGAAAATGTGCTCTAATGAATGATGTATGAATGAATTTTAAACAAGCTTATGTTGCCGGCTCCGTGACGGCTCCGTGGCGCAGTGACTTAGCAATGAGTGACTGCGCTGGGGGTCGCGGGTTCGAATCCCGCACGGAACAAGTATTTGTATGGCTTACAAATAATTGTTCTAGGTCTTGTGCAAATTATGTTTGCAAACTGCCTCCACGATGCAGGAGAAAATCCTAGTGTTTTTAAAAAAAAAGTACAAAAAAAAGTTGCGCAAAAGTTAGGAATACTATGGCACATGTCTAACTCTCTTTGTACATAATATATACATAAACACTCACACCTGTCACCCAGAGGGGTAGGCAGAGACTACAGACTTCCATTTAGCACGATCCTGACATACCTCTCTCGCCTCTTCCACATCCATATACCTACGCATACATGCTCGTCGGTTAAGGGTACTCTTAATTTGGCCCACTTTTAGTATATCGCCAATTTGGTCGACAAACTTCCGCCTAGGACGTTCCTTTCCGACTCTTCCATTCACTTCTGCAACATATATTTGCTTTGTCAGTCTTTCCGCATTCATTCTTTCTACACGACCAAACCACCGAAGCATTCCTTTCTTAATCCAGGTCACTGCATCTTGCAAACCACACTCTTCTTTTATCACACAGTTTCTCACCCTGTCACTCAGATTCAGCCCTAACATACTCCTTAGCGACCACATTTCTACTCCATTTATTCTACTCTCGTGCTTCTTCTGCCACACCCAACTTTCACTACCATATGTTAAAGTAGGGACTAATACAGCATTGTGAATTGCCATACGTGCCTTTTTTGACACATTCTGACTTTTCACAATGGAGTGTAGAGCCCCATTTACTTTATTTCCTACATTCACTCGTCGTTCAATATCCTTATCATATCTCCCATCCCTGCTGAATACACATCCCAAATATACACACTCACATACCGTTTTGCTTTCTTCTCTTTCAAAAACCATCACTTTCGTCTTACTTGCGTTCACTTTCATTCCCCTTTCTTTTAATGACCTGTTCATTCGGCGTACAAAAGGCATTTGATGGTTAACTCACTCATTCTTAACCCGCATTCTTCAACTTTCAAATTTTCCAAACAACTGTCCACAAATAGGTTGAACAGCCACGGGGAAGCTACACAGCCCTGTCTGACACCTTTATGGATGCCAAACCAGTCCGACTAGACCCCGTTGATTCTAACACAATCACTCGAGTCCCTATACAGAGACTTTAATGCCTGTATTAAACCAGCGCTCAACCTAAATGCGTTCAGCGTTTGCCATAACACATCCCTGTCCACTCTGTCATAAGCCTTTTCCAAGTCCATGAACGCACAAAAAACTTTTTGATCATGCGCATGGAAAAGACTTGATCTGTACACCCCATTCCCTTTCTAAATCCCGCTTGCACATCCTTAGCACACAGTTTTCCCACAATGTTAAGAAGGCTGATACCACGGTAGTTTTTACAGTCCTGTTGTAACCCTTTTCCCTTATATATTGGGACTATCACGGCTTTGCACCAGTCTCTCGGTACCCGCTTTAGTTCCCAACATAAATTAAACAAAGTGTACAGCAGGCCTGCCACCACGTCCTCTCCAACCCTTAGCATTTCGAGTGAAACTCTATCATATCCGACTGCCTTACCTACTTTCATGCTTTTCATTGCTTTCATTATTTCATCTATACTTATCTCCCTATCCCTATCGTATTCTTTCGGAATTTCATTTAGTTCACACGTCTCCTCACTCATAAATACGCTTTCAAAATATTCCTTCCATCTCTTTAGACTCAACACTTCATCATTTAGAATACAGCCATTCTCGTCTCGTATCGCATTCAATCTAGGCTGTTTTGAAAGTCCCCGGGTATTTCTTACGAGTTTCCGGAACATTTTAATATTTGCGTGGAAGTTATCCGATATTCTTCTATCATTCTTATCCGTTCTTTCTTGCTTTTTCCTTTCAACTAATTCTTTTACTCTCTTATTTAGACGTTTAAACTCTGCCTTTTTTCTTTCAATCTCATCATTCTTACCGCCAGAATTACCAGCTTTGGTCGCTAGTAAATCTAGCCATGCTCTCTTCTTTGCTTCAACTTCCATACGTACCTCATCATCCCACCATAACGTATTGTCTTTCCTTTCATTCGTTCTCTTACTAACACCATATACTTCGGTAGCTGCATCCACTAAACTTTTCTTAACATTATGCCACACATTCTCCAAGTCTAACTCATTCACACACAACTCATTCAAATCACTTATATTTTCTCTCAGTCTACATTTGTACTTGTCTTTCACATCTTCATCTTGTAACCTCTCAATTCTTATACGCTGTAACGCAGTGGTAGACACAGATGTCCGATGCCGCCAACGTCTGAATAAACCCCTAATTCGGCATAAGACCAGGTAGTGATCCGTCCCTACATCGGACACCCGGTAAACCCTTGTATCCACCACTGCGCTTCTTACATCCACAGTTATGAAATCTATCATGCTTCTATCATCACCTCTTTGCCACGTATACATGTGAATCTTCTTATGACGAAAGAAAGTGTTCGTCACAAAAAGATTCCTTTCCACACATACGGTGAGGAGGCTTTCACCATTCTCATTAATACTTTCACCACCAAACGTTCCCAGTACCCTTTCATAGCCAAGCCTCCTCACCCCAACCCTTCCATTAAAATCTCCTAACATAACAATATTTTCATTTTCCTTACATTTCATTAACACCATCCTTACCATCTCCCAAAACTGCTCTCGGATATAAGTGGGCTTAGACATGTCTGGGGCGTAGACCCCTAGAACAAACAACTTCTTTAGGCACACTTTTATTCGTATCCATAGCAGTCTCGGGCTTACACATTCATACTCTTTCACACATTGACCCATTCTTTCTGAAAGGATGATACCGACTCCCTGGCACGCTCACTCGGTCTCGTCTACACCGGACCAGTACGCGGTATATATGTCATGTGTAGTGACTTTATCCCTCCGCTTCGTCTCATTTACACATAATACATCTATTCCTCTATCATACATCATATCGCATATTTCATCTATCTTATCATTCATTGCTCCACACACATTCAGCGTAGCTAGACGGGCCTCCGCAATCCTCTTTTCGCCCCCTCCGGGAGACAGAACGTGACGGGTGGCGAACCTCGTCGCCGGTTTTCCTCCCGGAGCTTTCGCCTTTCCCTGTGTGTTTTTAAAAATAAATTTAAATAAAAACTCTCTTTGTGTGTTATTAAAAATAAATTTAAATAAAAAAAATAAAGAGTACCTACTATACCCCTATGTTTTAATATTAAACTTAGGTAGGTATGTCTGTAGGCGAAAGCAGCTTTAATGATCAGGCATTCACGTTATATATTTTTCAACAATTTTTTTATTTACATTACAGGTGACAACCTTGGACTTGGCATGGATGTCTCAAGTGGACTGTTGCACCCCACTGAGTCAACTCTGACGTCGACCACCGTCCTCCCTACCGCTGCCTACAATTTAATTCTTCCAGACAGGCTAACCATTTCCATTACATTTCAAACTTAACATTGGCTAAAGCTTACTAATTTATTTAAAATATTTATATATTTAATCACTATACATAGGAAATACGAACCCGCGTCAATTTGAAGCATCATCACGTCATACGCAGGCGTATCAGTGGTTGAGCACCGGGGAATGCTAGGTGGCCATTGCTGCAGGCGGCAGATTTTAGAGCGCAGTATTTTGGGAAAGAAACTTCAAAAAATCTATAAAATAGCTTTTTAATGAAGACATTTTATTAAAATATAATTCCATTCATAGTTCATAAATACATACAGTCATGCTTTTAATCCTCAAGGGTGTAAAGAGAGTCCAAAGAATCCAAAAAATATGAGTTTATAGTGAAAATTGTAAGGGATAGGTGGCTAGCCTATTGCCTACATAATCACATATCCAATATCCCATTAGGGCCTGCGCTCACAGACGGCACGGCGCGTCAAGGAAGTTTTTTCATTGACAAAGGATTTTCGACTTTATTTTAATGAAGTTAGCACTGACATTCCTTTATTTCAACACGAATAAACGGAAACGTCTCGCAGGACACCGCGTCATGCTGCGGCACGCCGCTGCATCACGTGAAACGTATAAGTTACTTCATTTTGCTAGAATAATGTGACTACTAAATATTTGTAACAAGATTGAATCCAGCCCGTTGCGGCGGCAGTCTCAGTGACTCGCACGAGCGCTCGGTACACGAGTGCGTCTTCGGGATGCCCCAGAATCATTCGGCATATCGAAGTATGCCTTGTCACGCCATGCCATGCCGTGCCGTCTATGAGCGTAGGCCTTAGTCGCATTTTACCAAATGCTGAGCACGTTATACGGTAAGAACCTTCAATACTTTAAGTACAGTAAAAACATGGACCCTATGACTCTCAGACTAACCTGAGACGAAACGAAATTCAATGTGAGTAAAATATAATTACAGCATTAAAAGTATTGAAAACAAAAATAAATGCATACACATTGTTTATTTAAAGAAAGAATATTAAAAGCTTTATTCATTTTCATATACTATATACATATACCGCAACGGGCAAACAAATTTTAGAATGGAATGGGAAACCCATGCTATGCCACTGGGGACTAGTGTTAAATAATATATACAAATATGATCAGATGACTTTGGCATTTGACAACCAAGAAATTAAATATTCATCCCTTTATCAGCAACACAATAGCCTTGTGTTATTTAAATTCTATAACAAGCCACCAGTATCAATGTACTTGTGGAATCCATAATTATGTGGACCGGAAAACCTACATAAAAATGTCAGTACGATGGTTTAATCAACCGGTTAATAAAGGGCGAGTCATTTATTTAACAGCCAGCATGCTATTGAATGATAATTAGCGAGTGACTGAAGAAAACTAAATTTAAGCAACTTGGGTCTTTTGATTCGGTTGTATCTAAAGGGCTGAATTTAGATTATTTAATGCTATACTCGCCGTTGTAGAGCAACTAGAAGACTAGGCGTTTAGTTAAATGTCGGCGTTTAACTAACGGCCTAACTGTACATTTAACCAATTGAATAACCCTTTGGGCTGCGACAAAATTATCCTTTCCTTAGAAGTAGAAAGTACATTAGTAGGAGTCGTCACGGAGCTTCTTCCTTCATACTTCTATGATCCTTTCCACAGTAAGTCATCGATTAAAACATAGAGATAAGAAAAATCAATCTTTGAATAAAAATGAATCCTCTTAGCGAATCAATTAGACACATCAGCTAATGGATCTTTGAAAAGAAAACAAGAAATTCTAATCGGTACCGTGATATAGATATTTAAAATAATTTTTACGATGATATTTTAGGGATATAGTACCAACAACTTTCTACAGTAGGTATGTGGTTGGAAACATAAATTGTTGAACGACAATATCACGGCCTATGAACAGGACATAATAACGTGTTAATGCTTTTAATATTTTTGTGTAAGTGACGATAATACTTTCATTTTATATCGATTAATACATTGTTAATTAAAGTAGTCATTACGATAGTTACAGCTATTAATATAGGTATGATATTAGAGGTAAGATTGAAAGTACAATTAAAATTGAATGATTTAATAGAAAAAATAAATTGTGAATTCTGAGTTTTAGATAAATTTCTAGTTAAATGTTTTCCAATATACGTTGACCGTTATTCCTTAGATTAAATTGTACATTATTAGTAGTAGAAGGAACACAATTTAAAATATTACAAACTTCGAAAGCATAATGTGAAGTAAATGCGTAGTGTGTTATTTATAAGAAAGAAATCTTAAAAGTTAATTCTAAATCGTTTTAATATTAGACAATTAAGTATTTTGTTTAATCACCTTTCAACCATTTCGATATGCTTGCCATAACCTTAAAGGTATTAGAGTTAAATTTCATAACATGTAAAACATATAACATGTATGTATATACATACACATGAACAAAATTTCTCCTTACTCTATCTTTATAATCGCTTATATTTTAACCACTAGAGCTTATTCGTAATCAAGAAAAAAGGTAATACGGTCAGGTTAGCACTTGAGAAGAATGCTGTTTCTGTTATGGGATTATGGTACTCGTATAAAATACACCACAGAATTTTTTTCTTTCTCCTAAAACCTAATCCTATGACAGTTCCTAAAATTAAATATCTATATTTTTATTATATTTTTAAAAACCTATATAAAACTTGTATCAAATAACTTAATTAAAAAATTCAGTAAATGGTGCCGTTAAAGCCTCTTGTCTAATAGCATAAAAAAACCGATATGTATTGTACAATAATACAATATGTACTCAAAATATACTCGTACCAGACCCCACCAGGAACTTCGTGATGTGTGATATGATTTGAACCTTAAAGGTACATTAATATCAGTTAAAATTAAATTTGTTTTTAAGATTATCTATATAAAATTCAAATTGGAATCAAGAAGATTTAATATATACGATTAACAAAAACCATATTTTTTTTTACTAAAGGTAAGAAAAAAATATAAATTTCTTGTTTAATTATTTATACTTTATTGTAAACATATTAATAAAAGGATACGTTCTTTAATATGTAAATTATTTATTTCGGATGGAAAATGGTTTTTCATTCTAGGTCTTGATTTGATTATTAATTTAAAATGTTAAAAAAATTGATAATTAAATCTATAGGTAACATATAATTGAATCTGTGGAAATAAAAAGTTGTTTTCAAATATTCCTTGGGAAAACAAGTCTATACTAGTGTACAATACATCTGAAGCCAAATTAGTAATTTTTAGAATTTTTGTCTGTCTGTCGTGTATTAAGAACCACACAAAAACTGCTGAACCGGATTGTCATGAAATTTTTTATGTAGTTAGTTAATGACACTGGTTAGCATGGGTTACTTTCTATCCAACTACAGAAATAAATAAGAAGAGTTATATTTTTCTCTCTTTATAAGCTTATTTTCTGCTTTTTGCTTGCTGATTGTGAAATAATGAAGAAAATAACTTAGAGTTAAAAAATACATATTTAATTTAACGTCTACGATCTACGTTGTACTTTTATAAAATGGTAACATCTATTATAAAATGCAAAATGTGATAAATTTTCTTTTTAATAAATAAGTATATTATTATAAATAGTTTGTACATTTATAACTGCTTTGACATTCAATTATTATATAGCGGTATAATTTAAATAGAAAATAGCGAAATCTATCATGAATGCAAAAAGTCTGATGTATTTATTGAAATTACTAATCTGTAAATAAATCGATAAATATAAATTGATCTGCTTCCAATTATTGCATAAAAAGTGAATTAACCGCATAATTTTAATACTTGTTTGCAATTTTGCCTATCATCACCTATTGATAATGGCTTATCAACTGATAATAATTAACTGATATGGACATAGGATAAAACATGTTCGACTAGCATAATATATAACCTAACCATATCAAAGATTGTCAGATCTAATTTACACAAAAATAATTCGCAATATTCATATATATCTATCAATATATATATATATATATATATATATATATATATATATATATATATATATATATATATATATATATCAAAGACAACAAACTTTCATACTACTACACAAAAAGCTCCTCAGTTGACTATCAATTATAAAATTATATATTTATATGTAAAAAATTTTGGGGGATAGTTTGGCTTGGAGCTTAATCACGGATTAAAGTTAGAACAATGTCTTTATTTATATTTTCATAATTTGTTCCATAGCCGTGAAAATACTTCTTTTTACTTTTCCACCCTATGAAAGTACAGATACTTTTCATAAAATAATTGGTTCATTGAAAGATTTATTTGCACAAGAAGTATTTAAATATATGAACTATGAATTTTATCTAAGCAATATTAATGAGGATCGTGTTGCTCATGGAATAGTACTTGGCAAAAATTTTATAGTACTTGCGTACCGAGTTTGATTGCAGCGAGCGCCAAAGAAATTTTTTGTTACAATTGCAAATATTTCATGTGCTCAGTGAGAATGTAAAAAATAAATAAATATCTAAGTAGGATTTCATAATGATAGACATCAATTATATTGCCAGGAGACGTTATTTTGCAAATTAAAAGAAAAATAAAAAAAATAAAAACAAAAAGATTAAAAATAAATTTGAAGCCTTTAGCGAAAAACAAAGTGAAATAAAGCACAAAATTTAAAAATTGTATATATTTTACTAACTAACATAGCAAACGTTGTTTTGCCATATACATTATTTCTAGGAAATATTTTTTTAGTTCAATAAAAAATAGCTAACACTATAAGTGTGTGGGGATGTCATTATAATTGAAAGAGGAATGAAGCGTTGTAGACAATTAAAGTATACTTTATTTAAGTCAATAAATTATTATTTATTAAAGTAACAAATATATATTAAATTACAATTCTCGATAGCTATCTATACATCGAAAACAATTATTCATATTTCTGCTAATAATTATGGCAATTAAAAAATCAACAAAGATTAATCTCTCAGCGCAATGGCGTGTACAATATTTTTGGTCAGTCCGTCTTTATTCAATACAAACAAACTGGATGGTTTTCCAAAAATTTTTCCAAAATTCTAATTTTAATCCGCACGCTCTTATAGTTTTTAGTTAAAAATTCCCTGAAACAAAACGTCTGGGACGGACAGATAGACACCGAGGTCATTTTATTAGTGCTCCGTTTTGCTAATTATGGCACTCTAATGGCTAAACTGAAGTCCACGTGAGTGAAGCTATAGGAAAAATATAGCATATAATATATCCCTAATATTTTTTTAATAAAATTAATGTGACAAACGAACTAACCTTCCACCTAGTCGCCACTAGCTCATGGACATCTGCAATCAAGTTCACACCAAGAAGAATACAGATGCATTGTCACCTTTAAGTCCTAAGATGAAATCCATCACAGCTTGTCATTATACTGGCTCTCCATATCCTCTAGTCCAGAATACAGCAGTGCCAGCACTGCTACTTGGCATCAGAAATAGGTAATAGGGCTTAGGAGCCCCACCACATAGTGAATACTAAAACTAAATCTTATTTTCTCAACGTTTAACTACTTATAATAATGTACTGCATACTACTATTCACGTTGAAATAAACATGACATTACATGTTATTGAGTTAAGAACACCTCCAACTGCAATATTTAAATCTTAAGTCTTACTAATTCGTAACAAACAATCTCTAACAATTATATTTTTAGAACATTTATCAAAGCTAAATGCAATTAATTTATATAATACATTTTATTTTGTTTCAATATAATTTATGTACTTAACATAAGTTTTTTAATACTAATCAATTTAGTATAATATGTTATGTTACATTACTCTATCAATTTGCTTAGTGTTTGGAAAATGTACTACTCTAAAAATAGAAATAAAGAATATTTTTATAAAATAACGGTCTAGTTAAAATACTATATGTTTATAAGATTCCCATTTAATGACTTTTACACTAGTAATCAGTTGCATTTTATATTAATTCTGAATATTTTATAGAAAATATTTTTAAGCAAAACGCAAAACGCCTACAATTTTTCTATTAACCAACATTCATCAAGGTTGTGTTATAAAGAATTTTAATAAAAGCGTTACATGCGAAACGTTGAAGACTAAGAGACGATTCTATTAGATATTAAAATGCAGGATTACAACATTGAAGAATAATGGTCATACGTTAGTTATTACTTCAATGGGTTATAAATTTAATTACGATACTACTCATATAATCTAGAACATTTGACAGCTTTTTCTCTGACTTTTAGATACTTCAAATATTTTTGTACCTAAATCTTTATGACTAAAGCGCCTTATTCACGGTCCATCTTGCTGAACGTCCCGCCAAGGTCATGCACGACGCAAAATGCAAAACGACAATGAGTAGATTTCACGTACGTCAATAATATTCTTGCTGGACACGCTGGATGAATTCCGTATCCCGGAAGGCAGCAGCAAGCCTCATCACTACTTTTCGTGTCGTACTGGTGGATAATACGTCACCGCCGGACGTACGTACGTCAAAGCTGTCGTGCGTCAAGAATGCTAAATCATGTGGATACTGGCTGTACAGCCAGCTTCCGCGAATTCCCGGCGACATGATAATTAAAAAAATAGAAAACTTTATTACGTGTTATCATTACATTATCAACAAAAATAGCTTAGGTATCCCTCTAAATATTTAATTTTAAACAAAAAAAAAACAAGGTTAAAACTAATAATTCACTTAACAAAATGCGGTAATAATAAAGTAGGTTCTCTTAACAAATAAGATTACGTTGTGTTTTAAATATAATAGTCTAATAATTGTGTTTAAAATCCATAATCATAAATAAAGTTCTCCCAAATTTTTTTTCTTCTCAGCTGCTGCGACAACATCAGAAATCTCCCATACGTTGATAAATTGATAATTTGATTGATTGAAAACTGATGGCATTTTAAATAAATAAAACACGCGCGCTCATTTTGTTCATTCGATTACGTCTTGCACGCTGGACGTGCGCACTATAATATGTTTGGTACGTCGTTAAGCAGACGTACAGCAAGATGGACAGTGAATAAGACGCTTTAGGGCCGACTTTTCAAATCAGAGATATAATACAACATAAACAAATCAAAACTATAGTTGGACGAGAATTGTACGAAAAAAATAATTAAATTATTTCACATTTGACCGATAACTTTTGTCTAACGAATGAATAGGCCCATAGAATAATAACTTATGTCCATGAAAAGCTTGAGTTGAATAAGTTAGCCTAACTCTTTTAATTTAAGTAACATACTATTATGTATATCATAATTCCAAAAGAAATAAATAGTAAAAAATATGTTACTTTGAATTTGAGGAAATACTTTAGCATATTTTTTTTAAATAAAAATATCAAAATAATAAAAAAATCAAATACAAAAAGTAAACGTGATTCATGTTGACCAACAACAAAATATCGCCTATATTCCTTCGAGGTGATTTTGCTAATAAATTATTTATATTAATGTTATGTCAAATGTCAGATATATTGTAATACTACAGCAGATATAAAATGATTTTACTCGTTCATATACTTCGAAACTGTATTCCCCGCCAGCAACAACTAAAGATATAGAAAAATTCTCTGGACGAACGAATGAGACCAATCTGTAAACGAAGTGACATAAAAGTAATTTATACCAGTAAAATAACTTGAAGTTTTAATGGCGTCACATATAGGTATTTACAGAAGTTCAGAGAAATAAGAATATCGAATAGGGAAAAATCGATTTTATATCACTTACTAGCGTTTACTTTCGTCTATGTCCACGTAGAGACAGAGACATTAAGACACAGAAGCCAGTTGTTTCAAAACAGACAGGCACTTTAATTTTATTTATATGTTTAGATTTCTTAATTTTCAATTACATGATGATGAATCTTTACAATTACACTGTATCTCTACACTAATACCAATTTTTATTTAATAATTTACTCCTTCAAAATAGAGTTCAAGCCGTGTGTCTACGCTACTATAAACTTTGTCTTATGTCTTATGTCTCATGCTATTATCATCAATATTACTCTGTACTGGTGAACCCCATAAATTGCCCATAAATTGCCACTAAAATAGTTCTAATATCGTATCGGAGTTGATGTAGAAAGTTTGTTAACCTTTGCATACCTCATCACTTAGGTCGTCACTCTTCTTAAAAGAAGAGTCTCTTCTCACTAACATACTAAATTCGAGTAACAAAGTTCAATTTGTTATTACATATATCAAATTACACTTTTCAAACTAATTACACGAATCTTATGAATTCCTTAAAAATTAAATATTTTAGTAATTTCATGCCACTATTTTCATACGAAAATTGAAAAGTAGCACGAAAATCAATCAGCATCCGCGCATTACAAATTGTTGGGTTAGCGAGGTTAGCGATAACTACCGCCTTAAAACATTTAGTATGTAATCCTAAATCGAGTTATAAAAATATGCGGCATGTTGTATAATTAAGCAAATTTAGCAATAAAAATGTTAAATTGCTTTATGGCTTAAAATAAGTATAACTCAGAAGCAATGGACATGCAGAATTATCTTTAAAAGGTAATCTTCAACTTCCAAGCTATTATTGTTATTATTATATGAACGCACGCATACTTGATATATATATTCTATCAAGTATGCGTATAAGATATTATTAATTCTGAATGATAATTTAAAATGGCTTAAAGCCAAGTCTATCCATATTTACCGCAGTGAAACTGAAGGAATATGTTTTAAGTTCGATAATATATTAAATTATTACACTTTTCATATTATTTTGTGGTCAATGATCATACAAGAAAATATGCTTAGTATAATAATATATATTTAGATATATCCGACTTAAATTTATTTTCATTTTTGAGTATTGAAGGCAATTAAATAAAACAGTTTAAAATTATATTAAAGCATTTGGTTACATATACCTACAACATTGTTCTAACATTTTAAGTCATAATATAATGTGACGGCGCTTTTTTCTATTTTTTAACAAAATCAATAGTTTTTGATAAAAAATAGAAATGCTAAATTTCGAACTATCTCTGTTTGCTAAGCACGAATTGTAATAAAATGTCAAATAATGCGTAACTGTTCATAAATCCACTATAGTTTATTCCATATAATATGAAGTCAGGGTGAGACGGATGTTAGTCTAAGAAAACTCTTCGCTAGTTTTGTTTAAATTAATGAGAGTATTATTTAAATTTAAATTTTAATAATCCGGTTGTCGATTACTGTTATTAATAATTTGAATCGAATTAGAGAACTCAATAATGTAATATTTTTTTAAAAAATATTACATTATTGAGTTTAACATGTGATAAATATTGAAACTTATTTTACAGTGACAATAACTACTCGTTTATTGTAGACGTAGTTATTGGTTTTGATTATTGTTTACCTTTTAATGTGTATAATACGTAAAAGTGTGGGCACATAATATTTTTTTACACTTAATTTGTATTAGGTATTACTTATTAGTTATTTTGTTCGTCTATTACAAACATTAGTAGATTATAAATAATCTAATTAAAAAACTGCTCGCGCCTTCCTTAAATGTTTGACAGAATTTTTCACTTTTATCATGTCAAATTATTGTAATATAAATGCTTAAAATCTACTACACTTACAATAGAAAAAACGCGCAAATTTACGATACTTAATACGGCAGTGTGACAAAATCCACAAATACGAAAAGGATGTGTGCACTTTTAAATTACATCTACATAACATAATGTCGCCGTTTCAGTCCATGACAAAGTCTTGCCGGATTGTTCTTCTTTATCAGTTCTCAGCGTTTAGCAGTTTTCTGCTGGAAATTGACCTCTACAAAAAGAGGAGCCTTCCATAATCACCACGCATACAAGGGAAAGATTGAAGATCGTAATTTGACACTGTGCTCCGTCGCCGTTCTAGGTATATCGCATCGGGTATAATATATATAATATATACAACATGCAATAAAAACATTGTGGTTTCCGCCGAGTGCGTTATCAGAATCAGTATTCAAATGTATAGAAATAACTTTTTTCAGAAAACTCGACCATTAAAAAAATTATTTAATCAAAATAAAATTTTATTTACAAACTTTAAGGTTGTTTCATTATCTCTAACTGACACGCGCATCGGTGAAGCGAGGCCTTGGACAATCGTTTTACTCTGTATTATGTATATTTTTTTTTTACTTTTAATAAAACCACATACAATTTGCAAATTAAAATTTATTAAATTAGGTTTAAAAAAATTGTCGACAAGTTTTCTAAAAAAAAGTTATTTCTATACGTTTGAATACTGATTCTAATTATAACGCACCTAACAGGAACCACAGGGTTTTTGTTACATGTTGTATATTACATGGTTAGATGTTAGATACAAGTAAGATGGTTATACCGCCTTCTATCAGAGGCCATAAGATCTCCAAAAATCTTCGATATCTATGGGAGGATAGGATTAAGAAGATAGAACTTCCTTGTTTATCAGGCCATGAAAGTCCACAGATGGGCATAGGCAACATTCATTGTAGGATTGCCTTAATTGTCACGCTTGGCAAACAAAACAAATTCTTTCTTCTAAATAATAATTAATCGCTTTTAATTTAATTATGGCAAAAAAGTAAAAAACAATTAAATTTAAAATATACGCTAATAATTATTATTTTAAATTTTATACCTTAGAGTAGACATAAGCAAGCTTACGAGTACGTATACTCTTTTTTAAGTTTTTTATCGTAAAATAATGTGATGCCAAATAAACACATAATTTTCTTTTTTATTTTTTATTATTTTTTACTTTTAATTGTTTACTATCATCTGTCCATGTGCGTTTAACAAAACAAATTTCCGGCAACATTACATCACAGACCCAAATAAATCGATTCAACCAAGGATCTAATTTTCACTCCTATAGGTTTTGCGAAACTAAGGAAAAAAGTGCATTGGTTAAAGTTTTTACTATTAAATCTTTTCAAAGAACTCTCCACCAGCTTATATGCAAAATTTCATACGACCTAACCAATTTTTAAACACTTTTCCAGCCCGCCTTGGACACCTCTTCTACGGCCTGCTCGTGTATCTTCCAGCAATGAAAGCTGTATTCTTTTTAGCATTTTTTATTTTATTTTATAGAATAAAAAAGTCGCATGATACCAAATCAGAGCTGTTAGAAGAGTGACCCAAAGACCAGAAGGCTTAACCGGTGTCCCATCCAGGAAAGTCCCCGTTTTTAGCGTTAATTGCGCGGTAGTGTTATCATGGTAGTGCACTCGCCTGCGGAGCCCCATCTTCAGTCGCTTCTTGCTCAAAGCACTGAAAACTTCGAGCAAGCATTTAGTAGTATACCATTTAGCATTAATTCTTCTTCGATTTGCTTCCGTAACAGCCGACAAAAGGCGACCACTTAATTTTTCAGCTTTCAAATTCGACCGTGCTTATTATATCAGCGATAAAATTTTGCCTTGGCCAAAGCCTTTTTCTATAAATGTTATTTGAAATGTATCAAAGGATTCTTCCCTTAAGACTTAACATGTCTTCGAAATATATTTCTCTTTCACATTCACCGCCAAGCACGTGGTAAACCAGCACTTAAAGTTGCAATTAACAATTTCATTGCTGCCGGCGGGAATCGAGTCCTAGTGGTTGCTCGCGTAGTGTCTTTTTAATTTTACATGAAATGTGATATTTCGATTTAGCCCGCAAAAATATGAAGGGAAATTTGAAATTGCAACATTCGTGTTTTATCTTTAAAGGCATATTTTTGAAAAAAAAAGTACAAAAAAACTTTTTTCGCTAAACTTTTAGTGTGATTTTTTTTGGGCGGCTTTCATTTTTAAAATATGCCAACCCCATCATTCCCTATTTAAGAGGCACAAATCTGAGGATTTTAAAGAGCTCTTAAAATACCCTAGTGACAGTATAGACTGGGCAAGCTCACGTCGTTGTGGTTATTATTTATTATTTATTTATTTCGCTGACATTTTATACGATACATCAACAAATATTTTCTTCCTCTAATATGCAACACTGGAGCGGATATTGTCCCGAACGAAGTCTTTAAGTTAACTTTATATAATTTCTACATGAGTGACAAATTGTGAACTAAATTTACTATTGTAGTAAAAAAGAAATGTCAATTGTTATCTTATTCCCTAATATTTAAGATGATTTATAATTTTGAAGTGTAACTAAAAGTCGAAATGATGTACATTCCATAAAAAATTCATTCAACGTATTCATAATTCAACTTTCAGAAAAAATTCAAATGACTTTACATTATGAATGCAGTGACTCAGATTACTGTAAATGAATAAAGTTAAAATATTATAGAGTGATATTTGAGAGCAATATATCAGTATTTTAAACTTAGTGTTTGTTTGTTGCGCATCAATGAGAAGCTGTTACGCGTTATTGCACTGTATTGATTTTTATGGACGATGATCAAATGAGGTTCTCAAATTGTAGACGTTATTAAAAGTATTAAAGTTTATTTCCAATCCATATAAAACGTGTTTTATTCCCCCATATAAAACTAATTTCATACCTACATCTTTAAATCCACTACTGTAGCCATTCCATAGCATAGCTAGCTAGATGGCAAGTTACATGGAAGCCTAAGACCTTATGGAGTTGTTTTGGCGACCCGTATGGAGCTCTAGAGCTATGGAATAGCAGAGCAATCGACATATATCGACAGCCACTCAGAACACTATCTGTAAGCGTTTGTCTTGCACGCAAACGCTCAGAGTGAGGAAATAGAGGTACACCTGTGCTTGGCCAACTTAGATTATGAAGACTCGTGCACCGCAAATGACTAGTCTCCGTTGAATATGGCTGGCATGTTGGAAATTCGAATTATACGACATTATTTTACGAGATATTTTATTATTAAGATTGAAAAATTTGCCGTTTGGTGACAATTAGACAGATGGATTTCTTAACCGCCACTACACTCGCCGTGTAGTGGCGGTTAAGAATATCCACTACCCCATATCTTCCCGTGGGTGTCGTAAGAGGCGACAGAGGGAGACAGGCAGGAGATGGGCAGCAGCATCTTCCTGATAACAGCAACTGTACGACAAAAAAAAACTGCGGTTGCCAACCCGCTCGCCAAGCGTGGCAACTATGGCAATATACCCCCCATGAACAATTACACAAATAGACGGCCCCCAGTCCCCGGCGGCCCCGCTATTCCTGGCTACGGTGGCGACCATGGTAACGGCGGGGCAGGGGGTGCTAAGAATCTCCGGTGGAGGTTCGGTTGCCACCTGCGACGACTCGACCTGGCAACATTTAACGCACGCACACTGAGGACTGCCGACAAGATCCTGGAGCTGGAAGAAGAGATAGACAAGTTGCGCTGGAGTATTATAGGATTATCCGAGGTCCGAAGAGAGGGGGGAGGACACGGTGATTCTCGAATCCGGCAACTTGTTCTATCACCGGGAGGGCGACCATCTGTCCCAAGGAGGTGTCGGATTTATCGTCCACAAGTCTCTCGTCAACAACGTTGTACAGATTGAGAGTGTGTCGACGAGGGTCGCGTACCTGATACTCAGAATCACCAAACGGTATTCGCTGAAGGTCATACAGGTTTACGCACCAACGTCGGCACATTCCGATGAGGAGGTGAAGGAAATGTATGAGGATATTTCCAAAGCCATACATTCCTCCAAAACCCACTACACGGTGTTGATGGGAGACTTCAACGCAAAACTAGGCACAAGAGAAAGCGGTGAGCTGAAGTTAGGGAAATTTGGAGTAGGGCAACGGAACCGAAGGGGCCAGCAGCTGGCCGACTTTATGGAGAAAGAGGGACTCTTTATGATGAACTCTTTCTTCCAGAAGCGGCCCCACAGGAAGTGGACCTGGTCGAGCCCCGACGGTTTGACAAAAAATGAGATTGACTTCATTATGACGACCAGACGCCAACTGTTCAGTGATGTCTCAGTGATCGCAAGGGTGAAAACTGGCAGCGATCACCGAATGGTTAGAGGCACACTGAACCTAAACGTTAAGTTGGAGAGGTCTCGTCTAATGAAGTCAACGCTCCGTCCCCCCTCGTGCTCGGAGCTAAGTTCTGCAAGACCCGCCGCAGAAGAACACAAAAACTCTCCGATCACACTCTTAATCTCATGGCTGTTAGACGGGAGATGAGGCTGCAATCGTCAACAGATTTGACAGCATACAGGCAACTGAACAGACAGATCTCCAAATGCATGCGGCGAGACTTACGCAACTTTAATACTGCTCGTATTAAAGAAGCGATCGAGCGGAACCAGGGCTCCAAAGTCTTTGCCAGAGATCTGTCTGCCAGAAAGAGCCAACTGTCAAGGCTGAAGACTGAGTGTGGCAGCATCGTTTCCGGGACACCTGAAATTTTGAGTGAGATTGAGAGGTTCTATGGGCAGCTGTACACATCATCGTTGGAGCCACACGCAAGTGTGAGTAACGATCCAAGAGCAAGTCTTATCCGACACTATTCCGATGATATCCCGGACGTCAGTCTAAGCGAGATTAGAATGGCTCTCCAGCACCTTAAAAACGGCAGGGCCCCAGGCGAGGATGGAATTACAGCGGAGCTTCTGAAAGCGGGTGGAACACCGGTACTTGAAGTCCTTCAGAAGCTCTTCAATTCCGTTCTCCATGGTGGCACTACTCCAGAGGCGTGGAGCAGAAGTGCGGTGGTCTTGTTCTTTAAGAAAGGCGACAACGCTCTCTTGAAGAACTACAGACCGATTTCCCTTCTGAGCCGCGTCTACGTGTTGTTTTCGAGAGTCATTACGAATCGTCTCGCACGCAGACTCGACGACTTCCAGCCACCCGAACAAGCCGGTTTCCGAAAAGGCTTCAGTACCATAGACCACATACATACCCTGCGGCAGATTGTACAGAAGACTGAAGAGTACAATTTGCCACTTTGCCTGGCGTATGTGGACTATGAGAAAGCCTTTGATTCCGTCGAAATTTGGGCGGTGCTGCAGTCCCTTCAGCGGTGCCAAGTTGACTGTCGGTATATCGAAGTGCTGAAGTGTTTGTACAGTAGGGCTACGATGGCTATCCGAGTACAGAACCAGAGCTCGAAACCTATCCAATTGCAGAGAGGTGTAAGACAGGGTGACGTTATATCCCCGAAACTCTTCACCGCTGCTTTGGAAGACGTTTTCAAGCTACTGGACTGGAAAGGATACGGTATTAACATCAATGGCGAGTACATCACTCACCTTCGATTTGCCGACGATATAGTCCTTATGGCAGAATCGCTGGAGGACTTAAGCACTATGCTCAATGACCTCAATAGTGCCTCCCAACGGATAGGTCTTAAGATGAACATGGACAAAACAAAGATTATGTTTAATGTCCATGTCACACCTATGCCGGTAGTTGTTGGGAGCACTATGCTCGAAGTTGTTGACGAGTACGTTTACCTGGGACAAATATTCCGACTAGGTAAGTCCAACTTCGACCGAGAGGTCAATCGACGGATTCAACTCGGCTGGGCAGCGTTCGGGAAATTACGACATATCTTCTCGTCAGGTATACCTCAATCTCTGAAAACTAAAGTGTACAACCAGTGCGTGTTGCCAGTGATGACTTACGGATCAGAGACGTGGTCCTTCACTGCTGGCCGTATGAGGACGCTCAAGGTCGCTCAGCGAGCTATGGAGAGGGCTATGCTCGGAGTTTCTCTGCGTGATAGACTCAGAAATGAGAATATCCGCAGTAAAACCAGATTGACCGACATAGCCCAACGGATTAGTAAGCTGAAGTGGCAATGGGCCGGCCATATAGCTCGAAGAACCGATAACCGATGGGGAAGAAAGGTTCTCGAGTGGCAGCCTCGTACCGGTAGGCGTAGTGTAGGGCGACCCCCCACTAGATGGAGTGACGACCTGGTAAGATATGCAGGAAGTCGATGGATGCAGGTGGCTCAGGACCGTGCTTTGTGGCATTACTTGGGGGAGGCCTATGTTCAGCAGTGGACTTGTGAAGGGCTGTGATGATGATGATGATGATGAGACAGATGGAATTATCAGCAAAGTACTTTGTATCTCATTTAAGTACCAAAACATATAATCATAAGCATTCCGTGCGTATCCTTCCAGAATACGCACGTATAAGTTACGATATATTGTTAAAAGGTATCGGTAAGGCCTAGACTTAAATTTTGACAGCGTGGTGTTTGAGTTCAACCTCGAGATTGCATTGAATACGGGCCTTAGATAATCTATTTATATAACTTTTTTATAGGATAAATCAGTCCATCTGATGGTAATTGAACACTGTGATCCATAGACACCTACATTACTCTGATCAAGAATTAAAATGCAGACGCGTTGTCACGCTTGAGGACTAAGATGGAAAGCTTCGTAATAGTAAAAATTCTCCGGATCTCTACACTTACCATGCAGAACATACACATAGCAACATGAATCTCCTATTTTACGCTGGTATTCTGTGCTACAAGCATACCTACCTACCTACATAATATAGCTGCAGCGTAACTCTACCACTTCTAATTATTAAATTATATAATATATAAATTAATGTCGGTATACCTGTTTGAGATTAAGAGACTTCGTCACCGTTTGACCAATCATTCTACTATTTTGTTGTGAGCGCCATCTAGCCACCTCTAAATACAGCTTCAACACAACAATTGTCATGAAAATTGATATACACACAGGCAGGACAAAGTTTGCCAGGTTTTGCAAGGAATGGTATTAAATATCACATCACTCAAATGTGGCTTCAAATCACTGCACTGATACTGAGCATAAAAATACCCTACATTTTAGTGGCAGGCCTGAATTAGTGGGCAATTGCTATCAATCTAGTTGCGAACTGTACTGATGCACGGAAGAAAAGTAATTGATATAGAGAGCAAGTCTAATTACACTGGGTGCCATTCCATCTCAGTCCTCAGAAATAACAACGCATCTAAAGCCTTCTTAGTTTTAAATTGGTTGCAAGTCCATTCAGTATTCACTTACCATCAGGTACTGTAAGTTCGTTGATTACTTATATTCATTCGGTTTGCAACATTCGGCTGTCATTAACACTATGGGTTAAGGAAATCGCCAATTATCACAGGTGTTTAATCCCAGGTCCCCAACGCGTGTTTATGAGAATCCGAGTTCAACATTGCCCATTCAGTATTGTAAGGCACCTCAGAGAAGTGAAAACGCATCTGTGGCTTTATTCAAGTGGACTGCGGATCGTGCAGACGTACAGCAGCCACTTAGATACTGTCAAGTGGAATGTTAGTTCGCCATCGCTTTACAAACAATCTGTAGATAAATATTCTCTGTAATCTAATATTTCCTGGAATAAACACGATTCACGCAGAAGCTACTAGACGGATTTCCATTAAATCTTGGACATATGTTCTAAGTGACTTATACTTATAACAGACGGTGATGAAACTTATAGATTACTTTTTATTCGAATTCGGAATTTCAAAAAGGAGAGTTATATTTTTTTTGAGTCGTTGATGTGTTATAAGGTAATTAGTGATAATGACTGAACCCATTAATATATCATTATTAAAACCTATCAAGGTCCATTTCTAAACGTTGGCATCCCTAATAGATTGCTTCATATTTTTCGTATAATAATAATAAATTTTTATTTCATTTCCAATTACAAATGTTTACGTACAGGAACAAATATAAATAAAGTAACAATAAGTCTAACAAAAATAACATGCTATAATAAAATTTAAAACATTTTATATATATGTAGCTCAATAATGTAGAATCTACAAAAAATTTAAAAGTCAAGTTTATAATATTAGCTACCTAATTTTAACTTTACTGATCTTGACATATTTGCTTTATCATTTGTAATGTTCAAAAAGTGTATTTTAAAAAAAATTACTACTAAGTAAGGTATTGACAGTTTATTAATGATTCAACTGTTGTTTCAGTGGTTGTGTTGGCTGGGATTTGCTCAGGGAACGCTCGAATTATTCATCTTTTGTGGTATCATACAACATGTTTGCTGTGCATTATTATATTACTTTTATTGTGATATTACTTTGTGGATAACGGTGCTGGTTGTGTAATTATTTGTATTTCCCTTTTTATAAGACCTGTATTTTGTATTATATTTTATTACACAATTGTTTGTTGTCCTGAAGAAAATAAAATAAAAATAAAATACCTGCCTGAACTGTGTTTGTGTTTGTTTTGAGCTGTGTTTCAGACCATTACTTACGCTATGGATTCGTATGTAGGATACTAGACCATATAAATAATTAAATTATATGATATAACAAATAAAATAACTAAATAACAATAATTTGATACCTAAAACTAACACTAACTATTTTAGAATTACTAACAAATTCAAATTATTATTATTAAATATCTAAATACTGTTCACAAAAATGTGTAGTTGGTTTGAGGGTTTACACTAAGTCCATTCTTTCCTGTCAATGGATTTTAAATTAAATGGAAATTCGGTGTGCTGTTTTAATATGATGTTCAGGACTTCAGGATAAACAACTGACGAACAGTTAGTACCATAGTTGCCACGCTTGGTACTTGCATTTTATTTCATTTTATAATTGTTATTAGGAAGGCGTTTCTAACCATCTCCCGGTATGTTTGGAAAGAAATAGGTAATGGATCCTTACGCTGCCATTACACGGTATATGACATTACGGGTATATGTCACCAAAAATAGCTAAAGCTTATGACGATAATGGATAATCCTAATTCTTAGGTGTATATTCAAGCTCATACGGGCTTCATTCAACTCCATCAATCATGATTGATAAAAAACGGATGGTGACTGAGGAAGGATGGGGGCACATGTCCAGGAGGAGATAAACAAGCTAATAAAGAAAGTAACTTTAGTCATGACGAACATACATACGTAAACAAGCTAATAAAGAAATAATAATAGTCATGACGTAAACAAGCTAATAAAGAAATAATAATAGTCATGACGTAATCTCAGGCAAATAAAGGAAAAATAACAAAACACTACGTTTATTTCAAGGGATCCGAAACCATGCCTAACTTTTTGTAAGTGCACTTGCACTGCTGTGTTCCGTTCTATAGAGAGCCAGGATAATATAATTTTAATTTTTAATTTAAAAAAAGGAATATTAACAATGTTATAAACATTACTAATATTCCCCTTAACCACTCGTGGTAAGCTTAAATTGCTTGTGTTACGAGTGGTTCACGCCAGTAGTCGAATGGCGGATTCGAACCCACGAACTTTTTGAGTTCGCGGTCCGCGCCCTGCCATTAGGCTACTGTCGCTTAATTTTTTTATTTTCCTTTCTTTATTTAAAGTTGGTTGCAGGTGTTCATGAACTGCAGTCGCCATCAGGTAGACTATAAGTTCCTTTGTCATTTCAGTTTTATAAAAAAACTCACTAACGCACACATAGGCATTATGTATATTTCTATACTTTATGCGAGTAATCTTGTATGTTTCTAGGAAACTGCTGTTAACAATTGGGATAAAATTTTATATTTAGACAATATCTCTACGAGTTTTCCTACTACGAAAAATTATAATATACTTAAGATAGTAAAAGTTTTAAGGAAAATGTTTAATTTATCGCATTTAATTAAAAGTTGATTTTAAAAAAGTTTTGTACTTTTAATTTATTTTTTACTTTTTAGTCTTGCGGGACAAATTTCTCAGTCTGTTCATCTCATTCAACGCATCGTTGTTGCAAGGTCGTTTGCCGGTTCATTTCGAACAATAAGACGAACTTATAATGATTTTACCCTACTTAAGGCCACGTATGCTTGACCAGCAGCAAAAAGGCAAGGTCAACAGTACTAACCTGCATTTTGTGTACTGTGCAAGTTCAACATAATATAATTGGCAGTATTCTTCGTTATGCAATGCCGTGACTATATCTTGCTGGAAATTGCAGTCTTAGGTTGAGTGAGATGAACACCGTCTTTACCGAAGTCTCTACGGTAAGTCAGTATCGTACATTTGAGCTCTCCGGAAGCAGGGCCAATGGCATCATTCACCAGACCTTTGGACACATCTACATTGTAACGCAACATTACCCCTGCCCCAACAAATATCTCTAACTCCTTAACTAACCCTACTGTCTTGTTTATATCGGATGGTATAATCTTTATATATATAAATTACCTGTCACGTTGTTTGTCTTGTGTTGAGATAGGATACTTTTTTTGGGCATGAGTGACCCACAATTTTTTTTGCGAATTTAAGGATTTTTAATAGGACATGACAAAGGGTTGTCGAAAAGGGCAGAACAACGTCTGCCTTGCAAGCTAGTGTTATTTAAATCTATGTATGTACGTATGTTGTAATTTTTTCGAGTACAATCAAATAGACTATCCTGTGCTATTATTTTCGACCACGACCACGAGCTCTGAAATGTTCGAGAACAGTTTTTTTTTTTGTGATTGTATACTAGTTGGTTGGTGGGATAAATTCGCACGGCCTTTTCAATCGGGAATTCGCCAGTTGGTTCTTTGTTTATCCGATTCATTAAAATAACAAAATATTCTGATTGAAATTCACCAATTCGTAATACATTCAGGAGGTCTTTAAAAGCTATGCTATCTTGTTGTCTCATATTTTCGGTCAATTCAATTGACGAGAAAGAACGCCATAGGTAGCTTTTGCTTGGAAAAATCTAGAGGGTTGATCAAACACTTGATTTAACTAACTAACTGCATTAAGTCATCAAATACACAAATACTTATACCACCAAAGAGTAATTCAATGTTTTTGAGTTGTTTAAGTCGGGAATCCAAAATAGAACATTTTATACATGTTCTGTAATGACAGCTGTACTGTCGGTAAATCTAGGTAAAATGTTAGGCAGATTTTCAGTAAATTTAAATATGTGTTGTGTAAAAACTGAAGGGTGCCCTCTAAACCTATACGGTCCAAATATACCATCATATTTAATCATTTTTACATGTGGTATAATTCTTGATAATAAGCGTTGTTCGGGTTGTGTCAATTGCTTTATTACATCGGGCACTTCACCAGGATCTAAATTATTCCAGTAAGCTTTGGCTAAGCCTGAAGTTTTGTTTTGCTTGTAAGGTGTTTCTTGCAACTATGACACAGCAATATGGTTCCTCTACTTGTTAATTCTGCAGGTAGGTACGAAGCAGTACTAAAATTTATTTTGTGATTTGTGACTTGATTTGGATAACACCTTTAAGTTCAAATCTCGCACACCATGCGACAGAATATATTTATGGTTTTGTTAAAATTTTCTGTTTGCGACTTTTCTGCTATTCGTACTTAACAGTTATGCATTCGTAAATTGCTCAAACGAAACTCTCGCTGTTCATGAGTTTCGCCTGCTCTAACTTGACTAGTAAAGCGCTCAAACGAACCTCTCGTTATTCAACTGATTCAGCTTCTCATACTTCAGATACGTGTTGACGAATTTTTTAATTCGTGCGTCGTGTTCTTCCTGTGATTCCGCTGTTCGTAACCGTTGCTTAGCCTTATCAAGTTTCAACTGTCGTCGAGTGTTTCGCTATTATCCTGATCACACCTTTTGCTGAGTCGTTGGCGTTTCGCATTCTCGCTTTCGGTAGCAGGTTTTTCTTGCCGTTTTAACTTCTTTTTCTCTAGCCTTCTCTTCCTTTGTGTAGATGTTTCAGTTTTTCCCATGTTGTTCCCACGAGTACCGAAGAAATATTCGTCGACCCTCCCAGAGCTTCGTTTAGAAGGATAAGAGCTAATATACAACAGGGTTCGCCCCGATGCCCTAAGGCGGCACGTTCACGACATCATGTTACACTCTGATGCCACTCAGTACTCGTCACAGCCTCACCTTGACTTGGGTGTTTGGAGGAATGCGCCACTTATTTCAGCTTGAAGCTTACTTGTGCCTTACGAAACAGTTCTGGGTTTGATTTTGGAGTTATCCTTCTCCTAGTCAGGTTGCAAACCATTGCTGTTGACGCCTATCTCGCCAAATTACACAAGTCAAAGTTAACCAACCGATAGTACAGACTCGAACAATTCGATCTCAGTATCATAAGCGAGTCCTTTCATTTGGTACCCGTACTGTAGGAAAGCATAAAAAACTTAGTCAGCCATCTTAGAAGTCCACCATATTGGATTGAAAGTGACGTCACTTTATTTTTCGAGTTATTCTCAGCAAGCCCTTTTGAAGTGCATTAAAAATAACTAGTCCGACATCTTGGGTGTCCCGCCATGTTGGATTCAGAGTGACGTTACAGCAATAATGACAGCTAACCATGCATTGTCATCCTAAAGGTGTATACAAAATTTCAGCTCAATCGGTTGAAGATATCTGCTTCAAAATTGAGTTGCAAGATTCCATCCGAACAAACATTGCAAGATAAATAAAAGCTTGTAATAAAAATTAACAAAAGCTTTTAAAAATTAAAAAGAAATTGATATGATACGATGGATTATGATATCGTTTCTTTTTTGTTAATAATTATTCGAAAGACAATTTTAAGCTAATCAACTCTAGTTGTGTTCACCTAGAACTCCGTTTGAGTCTGTACCATCCTCTGAGCTGTTTCTGCCACCACACAGCAATGCACTCACAACTGTGTCCGGACCCGAACACAGTAAGAGAACTAGCGTATTAAATAAAACTAATTTTACATATGTTATCCCTATCAATTTTAACTTATTTTTATTTCCCTCCCTTACCCATGGCCTCCCCGTGATCATTAAGAGGTTCAGCGTCCTGATGTCATGTTTAATGCACACTTAAGGGGAAATATAACCTCAAATGGCTTAGCAAGATCCTCCGTTATGCCGAAAGTATTGCAGCATTAATTTTGAAATAAATATTTGGTAAAGTTGTGGATTAATGTTAAGGACTATGTTAGACGAAAACAGGATTCCGTAAAATTTTATCGATAGAAAAAAATCCAAAGTTACCTCCAAACTGAACAATAAACCGCTGTTATTCATAAAATACTTTAAAAAAGATCATGAAACTTTGCATACTAACTGCTACTAAGCTAACTAACTATAAAGCAGTGCTTTACTTTTTTTAAATATCATTATTTTCACTGTAAAAAGAAATTACCTAAACTTTCGGCGTCTTGAAGCTTGATTCCTGTCGCCTCGTTAGTATCGCTTAGGCTTTTGAAGGGAGAAATTGTGTCGCTTACGATCAGAATACACATTACGCAACAGGGCGACGTAAAATGAAAATAGGAAATAAACGTTATAAAAATTAGAAGCTACTGGGTTGGCGTTAAGAAACAGGCATAAATATGATAAACCTAATAAAATAAGTATCTAACGACCTATCTACTTACAGTATTAGTGATTACAAACATGTCGGTACATAGCATACGACGCGCGGGGAAGTGGGGGTGAAATTAGAATTTGAGCTGACTTACTATATCCTCTTAATAAGCTTCAGCTTTTTAATATTTTTTTTTTATAAGATTAGGGTGACAAACGAGCACACAGTCCACCTGTTGGTAAGTGGATGCTGTGGCCCATAGACATCGACATTTAACCTTGATTAAGAATCAAAATGCAGATGCGTTGTCACCCTTGAGGACTAAGATGGAATGCCTCGTTTCCAGTAAAACGGGTCTCCGGTTCTCTACACTCACGAATACGAAATACGATACGAAACACAGCAACATTAAGCTGCTATTTTACGATGGTATTCTGTGATAGCGCAGTCCTTCCCCGGTCAAGTCGACCCATTCATGCTACAACCATAATATAGCTGCAGCGTGGCTCTGCCACGTGTAAACGTTTATCTTGATGTTCGAATATAACTTTATTAAATCCCAAGATGGTAGCAACCAGACATATTCTCTATTGAAAGCAGGATGTTTTTTATTTAAATAATCTCACGAATTATTCTTGGAAGCAATTGATACTCTTTTCTGAAGATTCGTAGTATATCAAATCTGATGTAATAACAGGGAGGGCAGTTTCCAGGAAACTATATTTTTATTAAATATAGTTATAAACAGTTATAAAAGGCAACATCTTAGTATCGACATATTTTTTTTGGTGATGCGGCAATGTATATTCACATATATTTTTTTAACAATTAATACACATAGGGGCATTTCAGCAATTAAAATTACGGATATAAGTCAGCGTAATCGGTTAACCCGCGGTTTTTCCTTGTAGACGCTGATAAATATAAGCGGCGATCGTCGCAAGCGCAGAAATCATTGCCACGATGAACCGCCAAGTGAGGTTGTTTGTGTGTTTAGCTGCGCTGTGCGTTTGCGCCCTCGCCCGACCCGAAGACAATAAAGTTAATCCAGTCGGAAAACTTGAACTAAGTGAGTAAAAATCATATAAAACAAAGTAGTGTGTCAATTAAAAAATATATTTTGGCATTTCGTGTATACAAGTGTAATAAGAAAACTTCAATGTTTATCGATACGTGCGTTTCCGTTTACTTAAAAGAACTTTTTGTAAATTTGTGTCTTTGTGTAATGTATATGGATCGTAGTAAAGTTTTTAGAAGTGTTAATCAGTATCTAACATTCGCTGATATTGTACGTCAATGATGGAAAAGAATAAATTTACTAAAAAAAAATTATCGCGCCAGCGATTAAAATAAAATTTAATTAAAAAAAAATTAAAAATTTAATAAAAATAAAATTTTATTGCCGTGGAGGTAAGCACTAACGAGTGTAATTAATTCCGTTAGGTATTAATTACTAGTATAAGCTAATATTTATTCTGTGGTATAAGCGCCCAGTACGTAGGTAGTAGGTATTTATGTACGTAAGTAAGCTGTTAACATAAGTCCCTTTGTTTAAGATTTTAACATTGAAGTGTCGAAGTTGTTTTATCATTTCGAAAAGTTTGACCTAGTTGTGAAAAAAAATTATTATACTTAATAGAAATAATACAATTAATATTTAAATTCACTTATTTACTTTACAACTTAAAAAGCCAATAAATATATAAATAAAAATCATACAGCGTAAGCACAGGCGTACGTAGACACTGGCAATTTGACATTTAAATCTTAAAATGTAAATTGTGACCAAACTTGTTTTCGAAGATTACTCACGTAACACGGCATTGGAAGTTCAATGTGGACGCTACCTACCAGAAAAAAATAATGGCGCCACATCTATCTTTTATTATGTATTAGTATAACAAGATGACAACGTATTATATGCATTATATTTTAATTTATATAAAGACCTTAAACGTGAGTATTATCTTTAAAGAACGGTTTTATCAGCAAGAAATAGAGTCGACCACGACCTTTTATCAAAACGACCTCTAATTACGGATATCATTATCGAGCTAATCTTTAATATTACACATTACAAAATACTTTTGCCATTGGAGCTGCAAAATACCTACTTATTTTTAGACGATAATAAGAAATTATTGTCAAATTAGTAAAAAAATCAGATAGCAAGCGAAAAAAACAGAGAATAAGAAAAAACTACACAATTTAATTCCTATCACTACAGACCTTTTATGTACTAGACTACCTAGAACATCCGTTTAATAACTACCTACAAAATTACTAGACGCACTAAATCACCTACTCGAAAGCGTGGAACTTTTTATAATGATAGGGAAGACTAAGTACCTACCTATTTTTAAAACGAGATAAGCAACCATTATTTCTGTGTCATTGATGTGTCATTTGTGGGTTAGTGTCTAATTACCTGCCGGGTTTGTTTACTGCAAGTCTGCGACAATGAGGAGAAATTGATGACATTCAGTATAACATACTTCCTGTATATAGACGTATATGTATATGCATGACAAAGAATGAGTTGTAGTTTTCTTTCCAACTCAATTAGCTACAATTATTTAATTGTATATAATATGTAGCTTTTAGTTGCATCAATAGTAAATCACATTGTAAGTGTGTATTATAAACTTAGTAAATAGTGTTATACCCCCTAGTATTGAGATTCATGTTAATAACCACATCACTAATAAATAACAAACCTGTAATAAATAATGGAAGGCAAGAGCAGACATTACTATATATAGATTATCAACAGAAAACATGAATCTTAACAAATAACAATAACTGTTAATGTCAGCTAACATTGGGTAGAAAGAAACATCATTAAGTAGTTTACCAGTATGTATATCGGCTCTGCGATCACCAGTCATCACCCTGAGTTTGCCAGCTAGCGCATTCGTAGAAAACCTTTGTTCAACAAAAACTGTGGAAATAAGATGAGTAGCAATAATTGAAAATTTAAGAAGGGAAAAGTATTATAGTATTTTTTTCAGTTGAAATCAAAGACATTTACTTACTTGGGATTCCTCTGTACACCAGACAAGCCGATAAAGTTCTCTGGCCGTCACGACAATGAGGTGTACGAGAAACCCAGCGATCCTGTAGCTACAAAAGCCGAGGAAGAAACGAAACCTGTCAATGAGAGGTACCCACACGCGGTACTCTTTGGTGGTACCTGCGGTGGTACAATCATCAGCCCCACCTGGATACTCACTGCTGCGCACTGGTAATGTACCTGAAAATATATTCATAATTGTTTACACTTATTTTCATCTATTTCGTGAAATTTAGACAATATTTTTAGATATTATGTAATTTAATGTTTATAATGAAGTATTTTTATAATTTAAAAATGAAGTAGATTTAGTGACCAATATTTTTTATATAAAATATTTAGTTTTACCTGGTGGAATAAAATCTTAATTTTTTTTAAACTATTACCGGAGTGCTTGCTACTGTCGAAGATGTTAAAACAGGACATTAACGAATGCCTATTTACTATTGTTTTGAAGAAACCCTCAAGACAGATGCTGGTAAATTATTCCACTCTTTGATGTAGTGTAGATAGTAGTGTTGCGTAGGTAACGCATGATGAACAGTAAACCGTACCGTTAGACTTTTTAATTTCTATTTACTAAGCGAGGGATGTGATGTATGTGGTGTAACCTTTTTATAAGGGTGACAAACGAGCACTCAGTCCACCTGATGGTAAGTGGATGCTATGGCTCATAGACATTTACGTTTATCCTCGGTAAAGATTGCATCGGAGCATGCAGGCGTGTCGTCACCCCTGAGCACTAAGATGGAATGCCCCGTTTCCAATTAAAATGGTATCCGGTTCTCTACACTCCATACGAAACACAGCAGTATTAATTATTGTTAAAGGTGACTGAGGTGCTTAATTAAAAAGCTGAAGGTACTCCGGGTTAACATTGACATCGGGACGACAGTCACCTCAGTCCCCCGTGACCATGGATGCTGGAAAGCACCCGAAATAAAATAAAATCCGTAAAAGCAGTTTTAATGAATATAAGTATATACGCAGTAAAGCTGTGTCGATGACCCAAATGTGCATGCGTAATGTTGTGCGCCATATTACCGTCCGCTCAGCAGCGCGTAGGTCCCCGTATTTCTGCCGACTTGTATGAAGATATGTCCTCTCTTTTCAGCTATGACCCAGCTTCATAGCTACGCTGTATCTTTAGTGTCAGAGCTGCTGAGCTTCTGGAGCTCCAACAAAAAGAGAGAAAGAAAAAGAGGGCTCCCCAAGAAATGTTTATACTTACAGGACCGCTTAGCCTACACAGTTACTGCTTTGATGAGTTAATTCGTGGTGTTCCTAGTTTTATTTGCCAATTTGGCGCAACTAAGACTTCATTGTAGTTATAAAAATATCAAAAAACAACATATACACGTCCTACTTGTTTGATTGATCGGCTGCCAATTTCACCGCATTTCCTCATTTTCAACCTGAGCTGGTATTTACTGGTATTTGCTGGTATAGAGCCGTGGTAGCTCAGATGGTTAACGCTCGCTGTAATATAACAGAACGCGAGTAACCCGGGTACGATCCCCGCCGGCACCAATGAAATTGTTAATTGCAATTTTAAGTGCTGATTTACCACGTGCTCGGCGGTGAAGGAAAACATCGTGAAGGAAACCTGCATGTCTGAGGAATAAGTGGGAGGGGGGACATTTCCGCCCTCTTTGGGAGGCCTGTGCTCAGTAGTGGGACGTATATAGGCTGTATTTATTTCAAGTAGATGCGATATGTCTGATTACAGATGATGACTGCTGATATCTCAGGTGATGGACGTCGATGATTATTAGTACCGATTGACAAAAAAAAAAAATATTTCTAAGACATGTGAAGTTCGCCAACACGCATTGGGGCAGTGCGGCGGACACTTCTCCGCCCTAAAACCCTCTCATAAATGTGGGGAGGCCTGTGCTCAGCAGTGGGACGTATATAGGCTGTAACTTTACTTTACTTTAACTTTACTGGTATTTACATCCTGTAGCTCCCTGTGTAGCTGATTTCGCAGTTCGAAATTTCCACTATCACTATTATCAAATTAATCAAAACCAAACAATGTATTTCGTACTCGCCAAATTTTCAAACGCAACAATGATGTTATACGCCGTTTCTGTCGCATTTGTTCTATCGGTACTAATAATCATCATTACAGTCCATCACCTGAGATATCAGACAGTCATCATCTGTGTTATCAGACATATCGCGTCGCACCTTTATCGTTGTTCCCCGTCGCCGGTCTCGATTTACGTCTGACGTAAATATAGTTATGTCTGCCATCTGTCGAAAGCCATACGATTTTTATTGCGTACCCGTGATCGCATCTTACGATAGTTGAGGAGTTGTGAGTATTTTAAGCCACCTCATGATCATCATCATTACAGCTTTTGTCCAAATTAAGTCCAATGCTGAACATAGGCCTCCCCCAAAAAATGTCACAAAGCACGGTAAAGAATCACCTGCATCCATTGACCTCCTGCATCTCTTAACAGGTATCTACTCTTACCACACTCAGCTACCTAAATATCTATTACTCATAAATATTAAAATTTAAAACAGAGATCTAAGAGTCCGACTGGGCAGGGTCCGTCTTAACTATATTAACCGCCAAGCAGCTCAGAGTCCGCACTGCTGTTTTCGGCCTCAAGGGAATACAGAGTCAGTATAATTAGAAGCTGTGAGATATTCCACCTTAGTTCTTGGAGGTGACAATGCCTCAGTAGCCGTTAGAAGTTTACGTGTATCAAGTGGGCTGTAAATTTGACGATTTAGTTTTATTTAAAAACAATATTTAACGCTTATTACCGTTAATTTATTCTCAATTTTACAATAATTAAGATTAGTCAATATAGAATAAGGAAAAACCCGCGGCATATTGAAAACATATCTAATCATTATTAATCAATTACACCGTTTTGTCTCGCTGGTGTCACAAAAGTCAACAAGGACAGGTAATAGTGAAATATTGTATGTTGAAATAACCATGACTAGAATTTCCAGCGTCGATTTATTCAAATTCGGGGAAGGACTACGCTCTCAAAGACGCTCTCTTTCGTCATTATTCGTTGATTAGTAATACCTACAAGTAAATTCCAAAACCTTGCTTGTGTGTAACAAAGTAATAGTACGGTACTTCTTTGTTTTTTTACTTCCGTTCTACGTATTATGTTGGAATTCATCACAACGCACACATAATAAAAAACTTCCACTGCTGCAGTAGCCTGTGGTGGTTATCCGTGATGGACACACTTAACAAGGGAAGACTTTTTATAGAATAAGGATAACCAAACGAACACAACCCACCTGATGGTAAGTGGATGTTGTGGCCCATAGACATCTACATCTATCCTCATTTAAGAATAACAATGCAGATGCATTGTTATTCTTAATTGTGGATAGGTTCTCTACACTCACTATACGAAACACATCAGCATTAAGCTATAGTATTTGAATTAATCGACGCTGGAAATTCTAGTCATAATTGTTTCAACACACAATATTTCCCCTATTATTTCCCCTTGTAAAACCAAATAACTCATTATCATAGGTTCTCTACACTCCAAACACTCACAACTATATATTTGAATTAATCGACGCTGGAAATTCTAGTCATAATTGTTTCAACACACAATATTTCCCCTATTATTTCCCCTTGTTGGCTTTTATGAGACAAACGACAAAAAACGGTGTAATTGATTAATTTTCTTAGTACCACTCGTTGTAAGCTGAAAATCGTTTATAACCTTCATTTTAAAAGGGTAGTTTAAATCAAAATTGCACTGACTTAAACCCCATGGTGCTCCTTCTTCTTACTACCTCCTCCACATACTCGGAATGAGATGACCAAGGCCATTCAAGAGGACCAACTGAGCCTACCCCTGCTTTTAATACTAATCTTTCTAACAATCTATTCTACTTTGCTTTACAATGTATTACGAATTAATATATCATAAATTGTACATCTTTTTATAATTACCACAATACAATTAATATAATAATTTAATTGAGAATATTATTCTTAATCATACCTAGGCTGTAGGTACCTACGTAGCGTAAATGTTTAGAAATAAGAAGCACATTTTCTTCATAGGTACTGCAATTGATCTTACAAAAAGTTTAGAACAAATGCATCTTATAGTGAATGATTACCTACCTAATTCATTCGAAGTTGTTGACATTAAGGCATTTGCTTTGTTGTTAATTTATATTTTCATCTCACGGATTTTCTTCGCTGTGGGTTATAAATACTGATTTGTATTCAGAAGTAAACACCACCTTATCTACACGCGTATGCGATGCATAATTTTCTGGGTTTTCCGTGTTATTCAACGTCTCTCGATTGATTTTTAATATAAGTACAGTGTTATTAATATTATGTGCATGTTGAACTTATTTCCTTGATAGTATCGTTACTTCGCACAGTTACAAAATTCCACTCGTTACCGAGCTCAGTAGATTTACAATATCGTGTTAGATTTTTTTATAAAACTATATGTCCTGGTCATAATTACCAATGTAAATATGTGTTCACAAAAGTTCAAACAAAATAAGATACGATGATAAAATTATTAATATACAGGATATATATGTATAATATGTACAAAGTACAACAATAAATTTCAAAAAGGTATAATAGCAATCAATGTATCGTCTATATCACACTACTTAATAAAATATTGAGTACCTGTCCTTGGAAAATTTATCACCTACATTATAACAATTTATATACAAAGTGCTGGAAAACCATTTGTTTACATTACAAATGTCACAAATGCGTGACGAAGTGGAAATTAAATTGTGCTTTCAACCGTAACCCGAAATTCGACAAAGAAACTTATATAAATAATAGGCATTGTATGCATATTCAGCAAGCAAGCCCCACTTACTATAATTAGGCTTATCGGGTGGGTCGTCAAATACTCTACCCAATGCTTTAAGAGCTCAATAATATGTTGAAAACTACGTCACTCAGTTTTTAACCGAATTCAAAAAGGTACTCGATTCGACTGTATATTTATTTGATGTGTGTCACCTCAAAACTTTTTCTGAGTGAACCGATTTTGATGATTCTTTTTTTATTTATATTTACTTCTTCTCGTGTGGTCCCATATAAATTTGATCAAGATCTGACCTATAGTCTTTGAGTTATCCTTAATAATGCGTATTTAATTGACTTTGAATACATTGACGATGTTCTCATTTTATTTATATTAAAGTCCGTTGTACAAAATTTTCTATTTTACCACCTGTAATAAAAATATTAGGTGGTAGGAGATCTTTTCTGTCCAGAGGTTTGTCGGGACAGGTCTTTGGTCTATTTCTATCGTCAAATAACAGCGCTTGCACTGCTGTGTTTCGTTCTCTGGAAGGTATAGATATAGAGCCCCTATAATTTCATGCTGTGAGGTTATATGTTGACTTGTGACAACAAATCCGTAGACTTCTTTGTTTCTTTGTTTGAAGTCGACTCCAGGTACATAAACTACAATACACATGTATCATCAAGTGGATTGTAAAACCCTTTGTCTCATCTGTTTAAAAAAAATGTTAAAAAAAATATAGATGATATTATTTTAGAGTTGGCTTTTATAAAGGCAAATAAATAATACAACCTATAAGAGTATATTTATTGATGTCAGATCTTCAGATCCGTCTTTTTAGCGCTATTCCAGTCATATACTATGGAATTATTCTAAAAAGTATTAGCAGGTACGCTTTTCTTTAAAGAAATGCCCTAATTCATCACGCTGGACAGTTGTATGCCAAGAATCTCGACCCCAAGTTCGCAGTTGTTATTTATTAAAATTACTTAGTTGTATGGCTCACAGCTAAGTATTTTTTCCTAATGAATCGATTTTTTAAAACTATAAATAATAATTCAAAAGACAAAGTTATGAGCACGGACAGCTATTTACTTTGCGTGATCCTCGGTGATTTTAACGCCCACCACGCCGAATGACTTGGTTCACGTTCAACCGATCATGCAGGGAGATCTGTTCATGATTTTGCCTCGGTATATGGTCTGACACAAATGGTTACTTCGCCTACGCGGATGCCAGATGTGGAGGATGCACCTTCCCTGTTGGACCTGTTGCTGACCTTTCACCCGGACGGGTATCAGATTTCCGTCGACGCCCCTTTAAGCTCCTCGGACCATTGTCTTGTCCGGAGTGTGGTGCCACTCACGCTAAAATCGCGGTTGCATTCTGCAGGCTGCTGCCCTGTTTGGCACTATAGGTCAGCTGATTGGGGTAGGATGCGGTCTTTCTTTGCATCCTACCCTTGGGGGCGGGTTTGCTTCTCGCCGGACGATGCCAACGTTGTTGCTGATTCTGTGGCTGATGTGGTACTTCAGGGTATGAAACTTTTGATTCCTTCCTCTGTGGTGCCCATCGGAGTCAAATCTCAGCCATGGTTTGATCGCTCCTGTAAAATAGCATCATGCTATAAGCAGGAGTGCTACCAAGCATAGGCTGACGCATCAAAGTCCCGGGATGTAAACACCAGCGCTCTAAAAAAGAAGTATAATTCCGCTTCCAGGTCCTTCAAAAGAGTCATTGCCAACGCAAAGTCAGAGCACATAGGCAGAATTGGCGAGAAATTAGTTCGCCTTCCTTATGGAACCCGTGCATTCTGGTGTCTCGCCAAGGCTGTCCAGGGGAATTTCTCTCAGCCATCTCTTCCATCTCTGCACAGGGACGACGACTCACTGGCCCATGCCGCAAAGGAGAAAGCCAATCTGCTAGGCTATTTCTATGCGTCCAACTCGACTCTTGATGACGGGGGGAGTACGCCGCCGACCGTCCCGCGGTGTGAGTGCTCCATGCCGGAGGTGCGGTTCACACAGCGCTCGGTTCGCAAAGCACTCCTCTCCCTGGACACAAGTCGAGTGGGCCTGACGGTATCCCCCAATTGTGCTGAGGACGTGTGTTCCAGAGTTGGCACCGGTCTTAATGCGTCTTTTTCGTACTTCTACTCCCAAGGCGTAGTCCCAAAATCATGGAAGACGGCTCTCGTCCACCCGATCCCTAAAAAAGGTGACCACTCAGACCCGTCCAACTACAGGCCCATCGCCATCACCTACTTGTTCCCAAAAACAATGGAGTTTATTGTTAACTGCCAGCTCATGAGGTACCTGGAGGATCACCAGCTGATTAGTGATCGTCAATACGGTTTTCGTCATGGTCGATCAGGTGGTGATCTTCTGGTCTACCTGACTCATAGATGGGCGGCGGCAGTAGAGTCCAAGGGGGCGGCACTGGCCGTTAGTTTGGAAATTGAGAAGGCCTTCGTTCGGGTTTGGCACAAAGCACTTCTTTTGAAGCGTCCTTCTTATAGGCTTACCGAAAAATTGTGCAATTGGATCACCAGCTTTCTTGCAGATCGGAGCATCAAGGTCGTTGTAGACGATGCAAGCTGCGACTACAAGCCTATTAATGCTGGTGTTCCACAAGGCTGCGTGCTATCACCAACGCTGTTTCTTCTGCAATGATATGTTCAATGATATGTTGCAAGCCGGCAACATTGATTGCTATGCATGTTGATGCATAACAGCACTACACCGGTTGTGCCAATATTTCTCGGGGAAACGTCTCCGAATACCCGGACAAACTTGTGTCTGAAGTCGAGTCTTAGCTGAACAAAGTCTCGGATTGGGGCAACTAAATCTAATCCAGTTTAACCCTTAGAAGACACAAGTTTGTGCGTTAACCGCTAAAAATAACCCCTTCGTCATATCTCCTCAGTTTCAAGGAACTGCCCTTGTTGCCTCAGCCTGTATCGGAATCCTCGGCGTCGATATATCGAGTGACGTGCAGTTTCGTGGTCACTTGGAAGAGAAGGCCAAATTGACCTATAAAAAGCTTGGCGTGCTCAGCAGAGCGGGTAATTATTTCATGCCGGCACACCGCCTGCAACTTTACAAGGCGCAGGTTCGGCCGCACATGGAATACTGTTCCCATCTCATAGGAGGATAGATGGCGTGCATTCGTTCAAGTAACATTGGCTCTGTAAAATTATTTGCTTAAAAATATTATTTATGAGTTATTTTATCTAAAAGTTATTACAATCAGTGCATTTTGATACAATTGAGCTGTGAAAGTGTTCTCAACGAATATTGTCGTGTGTATTATGTGATAATTAGCTGAAAAATATTTAATCGAATAATTGTATTTTGTTTTGGAACAAGACTATAATCGAAGTTGTAAGTATTAGTTCTGGACTGTTAAATTCAAGTGAACTTCAAAATCTGATCGAGGAAGATAATATTACAAAAGTTATTCTTTCTGGGTGACCGTTAAATTAAGTTTGAATCCTTTCAAATTTATTTGTTTGAAACAACGCTATCTAGAATCATCCATAGGCATTTGTTACTAAACCGATCAGATCACAAGTCGATAAAGTCACCGTTTTCATTTGAGTTGCACACATGGAGGAAGGGATGGCGCCACTAGTACCAAGTAAAATTCAATGCAATGGTTGTTCGCAGGAAATAACCGACAAGCAATATTTAAAATGTCATGTTTGTTGTAAATATTATGATCTTCCTTGCACAAACGTGTCAGAAAAGCGGTTTTATATTACGTCAGCAGATAATAAGGAAAACTGGAAATGTCAGGAATGTAGAAGCAATGAACCTAAGACTGACAATACCAATACACCAATAAAACGCAACCTGCAATTGTCACCAAATAGCAACCAAGATCGGACGTACAAATGTGACTCTGCGTAGTCGTACGAATGAAAAGCTGAAATCTACGGCCATTTCAACATCCGCATCATCAACACCTGATTTGCCAACTAGTGATCTAGCAAATGAGCTAAAACTATTGCGCCAAGACATCAAAGAAATGCGTAATGATATGCAAGAGTTTAGGGGAACGATGACCAACCTGCTTACCGCAATAAATGCGTGCAATCAGCGACTTGACTGCCTGGAGGCACGAATGGAGGTGGTGGAGAAAAATTCGCAGATAAAGACGTCCAATGACATATCATTTTTCGAGAAAACAATTACGGATCTCAAAATTGAGCTTAATGACCGTGACCAGGAACTCTTAAGCAATGATATCGAGGTCTCGGGAATACCCGAAGACAAAAATGAACGTTCTACACATATTGTTTTGGCAGTTGCAACTAAATTAGGTGTAGCGCTAGAAGATCGCGATATAGTAATTGCAGAGCGTGCAGGCCTTTTGCGCCGTGAGCAGAATGAGACATCTAGGCCGCGTCCCATCGTAGTGCGGCTGGCACGCCGTGTTCATCGCGATAGTCTGCTAGCAGCGGCGCGAGTTCGTCGAGGCTGCACTACAGTTGTTCTGGGACTCAATTCCGTCGACTGTCCCTTCTATGTGAATGAAAGGCTAACCAGACATAATCGTCAACTATTTTATAAAGTACGCACAGAAGCGAAACGCAATAATTGGAAGTATGTCTGGACACGGCAAGGTTAAATTTTTGCTAGAAGAGAAAACGGTGAGCCCCATCATCGAGTGCGCTTTGAAAGCGACTTAATTAAAGTTTTTGGGCAATAGTCGTTCGGTCCTAAATATGATCTCATTTTTAATGCTAATCATTTTTCCACCCACTATTATTGTAAATCATTATTTAATTGTTGTTATTCTCTCACGTTGCATTGTATTCTCCCCATACATATTGACGTTACCTACATACACTTAACAAATCACATATCGATACACTATTTTATATACTCTATGAAAATAACAATTATTCTACTTATTTTATTTGGTCCTGTTTTGCTCTCCTTACAAAAGTCTAGCACTTAGTTGTCACTCATCATTTTTATCCCTGTCTCCACATCCCTCTCTCACACGCACACACGCACGCGTGCAAGCGCACACACACACACACACACACACATGTACTCGTACCTTTGTTTGTTTTTATTACGATTTTTATAACCTTATTGTTTTCGTTTTTTGTTTTTACTATCATTTTTTCATATTTTAAGATCTGTTACTTGGTTTTTAAGACATTTGTGTAAGCTGACGGTATCGCCATCTACCTTCTTATATATAGGTTCCACTGAAAATCAGCTTTCATGAAGTTTCTTAGTGTTAAACTTCGTGAATTTAACGCTGAGTGGAAACCTTTTTGGTGCACTAATAGCATAAAATATTTTTTTCTCTTTGTAACTAAATTACTGTGTTTATGTCTTTTATGTGTTTTTTACGTTTGTGTACCAAATAAATATTTTTCTTTCTTTCTTTCATCTCTGGGCTGGGGAGCCCCAGTACCAGCTCCTTCCACTTGACCGCATCCAGCGCAGAGCGGCTCGAATCGTCGACTACCGAGTGCTTTCCAATCGGCTCGATTCAATAGCGCTGCAAAGAGATGTTGCATCTCTTTGCGTATTTTATCGCATCTATCACGGGGAGTGCTCTGAGGAATTGTTCGGATTAATCCCAGCCGCCTAATTTCATGAACGCACTACACGGCAAACTTCCCGATACCATCCACACCATCTTGATGCTTGGCGGTCCACCACTGTACGTTTCACAAGGAGTTTTATTCCGCGAACGACCTCTCTGTGGATAGTTTACCACCGGCGATTTTTCCGGACCGATACGACCTGGGGACCCTCGAGAAAAGAGCTTACTCCTTTCTAAAGGGCCGGCAACGCACAGGCAATTCCCCTGGTGTTGCGGTTGATCATGGGCGGCGGTAGTCACTTAACATCAGGTGAGCCGCGTGCTCGTTTGCCCCCTCTTCTATAAAAAAAACTAGCCATCTGCCAGTGCGCAGGTTAGAACTGTATTGCACGAGTGTTTGCGCAAACACATTGAATTGTGAGAGTGAGCGACAGTGCACCCTGCACTGTCGCTCACTCTCACTATTCAATGACATGATAATTCGACACGATCGGAGAGGGATCAGGCGCAGGACCAACGGCTTTTCTTGTTTCCCAAGGTAAAGGAGTACAACACCACCAATTGCTGACTCCGCTCTTGCTACTCAAATAGCAGTCCGTAGTCATGAAAAATAAGGGTAATAAACGAGTACAAAGTCAGATTGGTTGTAAGGGAAAGGCCCATGCATGCATTTATCCTTGATTAAGAATTAAAATGCAGATGCGTTGCCACACCGGAGCACTGATATGGAATATCCCTCATTTCCATTAAAATGGGTCTTCAGTTCCTATACTCACCATACTAAGTAGTAAGAGCGTGGTCCTACCCCGGTCGAGCCAAAACCTTTCGGAATACAATCATTATTTGCTGCAGCATGGCCTTACCACGTACTATATCAATCTTTATATAGCTAGTCAAACAATAAAATAAATACAGTTGAAACTCTTAACGACTTCTATCGGGCCAACCACGTTAGTACTTATCGGTTCATGATAATAATGTTTGAATAGTTAAACGATTTTAATCATTTTCCTACAGTACACTATTCACTGGCGGCAGATATGTGCTCGCTGGCACTAACAACTCTGAAGATGGAACCGGTATAACACGCCACGTCAAGCGCCTCGTTGTACATCCCCGATTTTCTGTGGGACCATACTGGCTTGATGCAAAACGCTTCAATATTGACCAGGTACTGAAAAAATTAAACACAATATTTTCTGCGAACTTTCAACAAAATGAAAAGGTGGTAATATGAACAGTAATACATACTAACATCCATACATGTTGCTATTTCTGACACCGATAATGCTACGCTTACATAGTAATATCACGTAACATCAGCTACTCTGCCTGCCATTGACTGATGAAGATAAAGATTACTCTTTTCACCTTTACTGTTTTTGAATATGAATGGTCTATGACCGAATTCTTAAATAAAATTTATAAGATTGTTTTTAAACTATTATTATATGCCAGTGTTTGACTGTACCACCCGATGGTAAGTGGCGATGCAACCGAAGATAGCAAAAGGCACTGATTAAGCCCTATTTACTCTTATCCTGTTCCTCATTGTCGGTAACTCTTGAAATTTTCAAACACAGGTAGCAGCAAGATTTGACTTTCTTCTGGCTGAATTAGATGAACCCTTACCACTAGATGGCAAGACCATGGTAGCCGCAAAACTAAACGACGTGTCAAGACTTATCCCTCAAACAAATGTGGGTTACGCGGGCTACGGTGCCGAACACCATGGGGTAAGGGGACACCTTCGAATATTTTTGCCAAATACAAAGACGTTGTTTTATAACTGTATGTAACAAAAAATGATATTTCTTCAAAAAATTACTTTTTACAAATATACAGATAGCAATTTTTTGAAGCACTTCTAAGTATATTCATATATTCCAAAAATATTTTTATACAGTGCTTTTTTTTAATAACTCTTATAAAAACTTATAGGAAACCATGCGTCACGAGATGCACGGTATGGAACTTTCTATACTATCTGAAGAAGAATGTGCGGCACTAGAAGAATTCGACTCTCAAGATATGATTTGCGCAAAAGGACGCCCGCCCAGGTTCGATTCTGCCTGCAATGTAAGCATATATTTTATGATTATCACGTATTGTTTAAGAAGGAACACTAGTTACACTCGTCTCTTTGTTACTATAAAATTAGGCTTTTACGTGACTATATTTGCCATTGGAAGAGATGCAGCTGCCTCGCAACGAAAGGTAAAATTAAACGTTTTGTACAACCGACTTCAATATAAATAAAATGAAAACATCACCAATTTAGTAGAAGTCAATTAAATGCATTATTAAGGATAACTCAAAAACTGCTGGTCAGGTGTTGCTCAAATTTATGGGAAAATATATGGGTCCAAGTGATAAGCACCAGCTTTTAAATAAAAAAAAAATCATTAAAATCGGTTCACCTAGAATAGTTACACATAAAGAGTCGAATTAAAAACTTGCTCCTTTTTTGAAGTCGGCTGAAAAAATATCTATCCGTGTATTTCTTCCAGTATTTCATCAAAAATGAAAATAATTATATTACATAATATCTAAAACTAGTTTACACATCATGCAAGCACGAATAAACAAAAATGTATAAGTAATATGCTTTACTATTTAGGAGTAAGTTTTTTTTTTATAAATCTGACGTGACAAATCAACTTACAATCCATCCGATGCCACCTATGCTACAGTCTATGAACACCTACAGACGACTTCAAAAAGAGAAGACAAACGTTGTCAGCTCTGAGGACTTAGATGTAATACCTCATCTGCACGATCAATAGGTAAGAGGGAGAAGGAAGCTATCTAGCCCATGTGCCTTTTTTGGAACTGGCTAATGTGTTGAAAAAGTAATTTTTTGCATGCCTGATCGAATCATGCCACGTATAACAGTGTTGATTGCCTATGTTTATCACACACACATTTCAATTATTAGCCTATGAACTCTGCTGAACATAGGCTGGTTTTTTGGCGGGAACTTGGCCGTCGACGGATTGTCGCTTCTGTTTTGTCGCTTGAATAATAGTTTGAAGTCGATTTTGATTCGTAAAAGTGATGCGATTTTATTAATTAAGTGTCTGCGTGTGTGAACTATTAGAGAAAACGACGAAACAAGTGCTTTGATGTTGATATAAACCTCAAGTTATTTTTATCGCTTGGACGCCTTATGAACTTGAATGGCTGTTGTCATCAACTGTCCGCTGGGTTGAGCTGTCGCATTGACTTATCCTTTTGAAGTCATGGAGCTGTCGTCAAAATCTCCCAAAAACTTCGCAATGTGACGCATCAGCATATTGTGAAGAATAAATATATAAAAACGAAGATAACGAAAGAAATGATAGGCTCAAAATGGCTAGAACCCAGAGCCGTAAAGCCAGTAAAATAAATAAAAATGTGAACATAGGCCGCACGCATAATGATCAATAGAACTGAGATATTGTGTCCCCGTGGTAGAGCCACGCTGCAGCTATATTATAGTTGCAGCATAAATGAGTCGGCTCGACTGGGGAAAGACCACACTCTCACAGAATACCAGCGTAAAATAGCAGCTTAATGCTGCTGTTTCGTTGGTGAGTGTAGAGATCCGGAGACCCTTTTTTAGTGAATACGAGCCATTCCATCTTAGTCCTCAGAGGTGACAACGCATCTGCATTTTGATGCTTAATCGAAGATAGATGTAGATGTCTATGGGCAACAATATCCACTTATCATCAGATGGGCTGTGTACCTTTTACAATATCAATCTTATTTATGGGCTTTATCAATGTTTACAATGGTATCCTATCGCATCATCTCAAATTTACAAAATCGAGATAAAAAGCCTCCCATGTCATTTCTGATATTGCAAGGATAATTTTAAACTTACATCTTATTGTACAAGTTAGATAATTCATTATTTTAAATTAATCAAAATAATAATAATGTCCTCCAGACCGAATTTCGGCCACGGCGGCCTGCCACAACGGAGACTAGCCATCGGCGCAGGATTATAGTGCCCAAGTGTATGCGCAAGCACAGGTGCACTCTTTTTGGCCCGACCCGGGAGTCGAACCCAAGACCTCATGATCAGCAGTCGCACTACTACAATTACTAGACCAACGAGGCAGTCAAATAAATTAATCAAAATACACCATTGTAAAAATTATATTTTTTTTTATTGTCAGGGTGACAGCGGCAGCGGCCTAGTCGACACAAACGGAGTATTAGTTGGCATAGCGTCGTGGGTTGAAAACGACGCGATAGAATGTCGCAACGGTAACATCGTCTACTTCTCGAAGGTGTCCACTGCGCGGGAATGGATTCGAAAAGTTACTATGGTCTGATCCATATGTGAATGTGAAGTCTGAAGTGGCATAACCACATTTTCAATTTACATTCTATAATAATAGCGGAAATAAGTGTGAGAATGTATTTGTAGTTTTAAAATCAAAAAGAATTAATTGTCCAACATTTTATAATTTTAAGTTTTACATGTACTAGCCGAGCCGACTGCTCCACCATATTATAATTTTTATACTCGTTATTAAGTTTCATTATTCATTACAGTAGCGTAGTAGTGTCCGTCTTAATGTTTGTGTCATAAACTCAAATCAAAGTAATATTTTTTGAAATATTGGCTAGTATCATCAATTAATGAGTGGGTGTATAATTTATAGTTCCAAGCAATAAATCAAGCAATAAATAGCATATGTATATCTAGTTAATTATTCGTTAATGTGTTTATCTGCGTCAGATTAACCGAGTTTGAAGGTATCTAAGGTGCTTTTTAATGTTTACTACTGTCAAAATTGTATATGAACAACTAAATTAATCTAGGAGTTATTTTTTGTTTAGTAGAAAGATCAATGTTATATTTATTAGCAAAGATACACTTTTAACTGGACAGTTCTGGTCACACTTATACGCATTATAAGTCAAAGGCTGTGACCAACTAAGTACATTTTAAAATCAACGAAAGCGTATGGTAAGAGCCCAACTTATAGAATGAAATGTCTAAAATTAAAAGCTGCACAAGATATACATATTAAATTCAAAGAATATTTATGAAATACAAAGGAGAATAGTGCCATATGTATTTCTTCGTAAAACTTAGTCATTTCTTGGATTATCCCGTTTATTCGGCCTAGGGTGGCTACTCGGAAACGCGTGTTCATCTATCCACCCCAGACGGGATGGATAATCGAAATTCCATATATTATTTATCTTCTAATTTTCTCCCTCGGCTATGTACAGACATTTATAGAAACATGATAAAAACTGTCCCAACTTAGTAGACCTATAAATGCTTCTTGTTTAAAATGTCAACGCTAAATTAAAAGGAGTAGCTCCCAGGACAACAGCTTCATTGTAATCTTGGCATAAAACAATTTAAAATGAGGTTAAAAAAATTAGTGATGGTAATTTCCTGGACATATTGCAAAATTTATAAACTATGTAATATTATTTAAAATGAAGAAGTTTAATTTGGTTTAAATGCAACACGTACATGAGTATGAGTTGAACTAGACTTGGGGTAAAAGTGGGAAGAACAAATAAAATTTAATTCCGATTATCCTCCTCGCCTAGGGTGAATGCATGAACATGTGTTCCGAGTATCCACCATAGGGTGGATAAAAGGAATAACCCCATTTTTCATATCAAACTTCAAATAGATGTTGACAAATGTATGAAAACCACCAAATGATTTTGTTATTGTTGTATGTAATTAAGAACACTTATGGTAAAAAAAAATCCTTTTACTTTTATAGGATTCCTGCAAACTTTTATGCTAGTCAGTTTCGACTCTCTTAATGTCTTTAGTATATGATGTTTTTATTTTTATAGTTGAAAGATAGGATATAAAAATATATTGTTTCATACTTTTGTACACATCCAATTGTTTGTAATAAGTTTGTTAATCACAGTCACATTAATTTCAATGATGTACGAATATCATAATCTGGTAAATAGTGACCCATACAAGGAAACCTTGTAAATAAATAAATAGAGACATTGACTGAAGTTTCATTTTGCATCATTTTGTCACAGATTGTGGGGAAAAGAAAACAACTTTATATTCCTGGAAATTTAATGACTTTAATAGAAGAATAACTAAATTAAAACAGCAAGATAGAAGAAAAAATCATTATTAACATCATCTGATTATGTTTAAGCAAAAGACCAAAATTAATCAATGACCTAACAAAATATACAACAAAAGTCATTAAATAATTAAGTCCAACCAATCAGTTAGTCTAATGTGGACAACGACCGAAGGAATACATAGGTATTATTTGTTTCAACTTCACCACTAAACGAACAAGTTACATAATACAACTTACAATTTTGAATAATATTGTGATTAAAAGAAAAAAAGCTAAATAATTCTTTCCTACTTATATAATGTGTAATAATATAAAGTGTCGACTACTTATAAATGTATAACTATCCATATGCTTACATAAAATTTTCACACAGAGCGGAACGGAGGATCGGACGCGCGACTTCGACCACTCACGCACTATCTACTGCTGCATGGCCTTGTAAATGTTACGAATTACGATTGTCTCAACACATTTGTATCACACTCCAGTCGTCAGTTTAATTCGGAACACATTGATATCTCATTATTTAGTGATTTTATTGACAATGTTTTATAAATCTGAAAAGGTAAACTTTGAAATCTTTAAGTTGTTTTTTTTTTAAATAATATATCATTGAATGATTAAATGACTCAACACCACATTCGTTTTGAAATTCGAATATCGAGCGTGCAGTGAATCAAATTCAAAACAAATTTAATATGCTCGTATTTCGCACGGTACATATTCCAACTCGTCGTTCCAAATGTTCCGAATCGACTAAGGGCCGTCGCACGTTGTAACGACTAAACATTGACTTGATTCAAAGTAAGGCGTTGAAACGCAAGCCTTATGTCACATACAGTTCATTTATTTTAAATTTAAATGACAGGTCCACACTCCATACACTAGTTTCTTCGTTACAACGTGCAACGAGTACATTTCAGCGCAGTTACAGAGCCATCGTGACTAGTATAGTGCGACAGCTGGGGGTCGCAAGTCTTGCGGCTAGACCAAGCTAACGCTGGTCGCAGCGTCCGCGGCCACACTGCTCGCTCACTTGCGCCGATTCACGCGACAAACTTGCTATCCCTATGTCTTACGTCGAATGCTAGACAAAAAAGAAAGCGACAACTGCCCAAACCAAAGTGACAGCGCTAACGTCCTCGAACCGGTTCACGGTCCGCGGGCCGTTGTCTAGATAACGTTTCGAATGTTTCGCACAAAACACGTGTCAATCAAAGTGAGCACAATTCTGTACAATTTAAAACTAGGCAAAAACATGGAGATGTGTGCGGCGGCCCCGCTCCTTGAGCTTCAGCTAACAATTGTTATCACGATAATGTTCAAGCACGCTACGTACGCACGCTCCGTTGGAATTGTAACAATGTAGCTTTTTTTGGAGTTTTAATTTTTTTACAATATATAGGATTTGTTACTATAATTAATTATATCTAATATTTACAATGGAGGTGAATGGACATATTCAAAACCCTAATTAATTATGTTGAAAAATTAAAACCAGAAATTCCTACCCAAAACGTTTATCTACAAATTTTATAAACTGGAGATAAGGCGCATTTGCTCAGTCTGTTTCAATTGACCATGGAGATGACAATTTATGGCATTTTATATATTCCCTTTATGGACTAAGAATATACAACATGTAACATAATTAACGCACTTTGAGAAAGTAGTTTGTTCAGAATTGTTTACTGAATCGATTCCTATCATTTTCAATATAGGTAATTTTTTATCGCAAAAATAATTAAAACTACGTAAATTATAGTCACATTAAATCTGTACAGTCAAAACAAACTGAAATGGACCGTAACTTAAGCCAATAAGACTTTTAAGAGTGCAGTTTTATTTGTATTATTACTAATTCTGTCATCCAATAGAAATAAAGAAAAATGAACTCTATTTCAAGCACGTTACAGTCTTTGCGTTCATGGATTTGTACTGTGACCACAACATTCTTCCGGAATTAATATAACTAATTTGATAAATAATCAATGCATAAAAATGTTTAACTAAAAATTTAGTGTATGTATTATGATTATAACATAATATACTAATTGGGGTGTCTGAGGTTGTGCGTTAATTACGTTACATATTATATATATGTTTTTATTTTTCTTTTAATTATATAACGAGCTCTCTTTGAAAATATTTCTATACAATCTCTGTCAATTACAAACATAGTACATACTTATTATACAAAAAATTATGTCTAGGATAAGCAAAATAACAACGTTCGAAGTTTTAATTTAAAGGCGAGTAATTAGCTCCATGAACACCTAAAACTTGCACAATCGCCCAATCTCCTAGAAAAGCAAAACTTTCACAAACAAATCAAAAACGTAGATCGAGTGTGCGTTTCCGACTCTATCACTAAACTATAACTATGCAGAAAAATAGTCTCTGTTAGAACGAAAGATATAAAACCGGAGCGCGTCCATCAGTCGTCAGTCGTGGAATATAAAAACGCAAAATAAGAAACACATGCTCGATCTAGTTTAATATTAGAGTAATGTATCGCGATGTGGCGTGTGGCGGTGTGGGTGTGGTGGGGCGGGGTGAGTTCATATCTTGTGTATCTTCTGCGAGACGACGACGGGGTTGTTGCGGCGGATCTCCTGCGCGCCCAGCTCCCGGTAGTCGAACGAGCAGTCGTGCTTGTCGCTGTACCGGTGCACCGCGCAGAACAGGCCCCCGCAGCGGCACTCGAACCCTGTTCACAAACAATTATCCTATTATTTTACTAATCACTTACTCAACGGTGTTGTTCCCCTGACAAGAAAAAAAGTTTCTTGTTAATATCAGCAATTTGATCATAATGATTTAATTTTTTTATAGGAAAAAGGTGACAAGCGAGCACACAGTCCACCCGATGGTAAGTGGTTGCTGTGGCCCATAGACATCTACATCTATCCTCGTATGCAAATCAAAATGAAGATGCGTTGTCAGCCTTGAGGACTAAGATGGAAATCCTCTTTTCCAGTAAAAAGGGTCTTCGGTTCTCCACACTCACCATACGAAACACAACAGAATTAAGCTGCTATTTGACGCTGGTATTCTTTGAGAGCGTGGTCCTTCCCCGGTCGAGCCGACCCATTCATGCTACAACTATACAATTAATATAGGTGCATCATGGCTCTACCATGTAAAAGTGAGTTGCGTAGACTCAACGTTTTACGATGTTTTATGTGGTAGAGCCACAGCACAGTTGCAGCTATATTATAGTTGTACCCCGTACGGGCCGGCTCGACTTAAAATAGCAGATCAATGCTGCTGCTGCGTTTCGTATTGTGGGTGTAGAGAACCGGAGGCACTATTAATGAAAACGAGGCAATCCATCTCAGTCCAAAGGGGTGACAACGAATCTGCATTTTAATTTCTTTATCGAGGATAGATCTCTATGGGGACCATTGGATGTTTGAGCTTATGATTAGATGAGTCATGGAAATGCCAATTTTATGAGAAAGGTTTAATTGAAAAGATAAATCCGTTGGTATTAATGGAATCCAGGGAATTAAAACGATTTCTCTAGTTCCACATCCGGTCAGTATTGTGCACTCTATTATGAATGTTTTAAAGAATTTATATGCAAACATGTAATTTTTGCGCAATATGAGTGGATTAAGGTTACGTAATAAAATAAACAGACACTCTAGTTTTAAAATAAATTTGTATGGGGACTACACAGAGGGCTGCAAGGAATAGAGATATTCTGGTGCGAAACGAACAGCGTCTTCCAGTTAGCGTACAGTGTCTACACAGTTTGTAATGTAAAACATCAGAGCATTGTACTTGGAGAGAATTAAGTCATTTATCTTACCTACTTGATAGTTAATAGTTATCTAGTTATACAGATTGTAACACGAACGGTGGTTCTTTCACTTAAAAAAAAAAACCCACAAAAAAAAATATATTAGTTTTGAGATAAACATTGTCGACCAATTATTGAAGTTTATTTTTCTCAAACTCAAGGACTTTTATTATGAAGATTAATTCTTCCATTATCTAGTGACATACGCAATTTGACCAACGCAACAAAATGACAGTTTTTATGTGCAGACAACGGAAAAGGGTGCGGCAGTGGCGTGCCGGTCAGCTGTAATTTTTTTTCGCCGCGCGTAATTTGAATCTGTGATATTTTCTAAAGTATTTATATAAATAATATAAATGTAAGGTTATACTATGTGTCAACCTTAAGAGATAGACATTTATTATGTCAACGCGGATGTTTGTCCAGGCTTTTTGAAGAATTACAATTCGTTCGTACTATTTCGATAAGGTTTAAGGTCTTAAGGTTTAGCCAGCTATGTAAGCGTCCGAAAAGATTGAATTTTCCCTATTATTTAAAAAAAATTAAAATGTATTTTACATACTACCCTTCCGTAAAAAATTCTAAATGACAGTGACGTACAAAATATTTTGTGTGGTTTATAGTCCAGGAGGAATCGACGCATAAGTACCGAAAACTATTCCAATAAAAAAATTTATGCGATTCTGTTCAAATAATCGTCCTACTGATGAAATAAATGCATGTTGCCTTGGGGCAACTCGGTGCCATATTGTTTAAAACGGTTTTTTTTTAATAGCAAGGAATTGTTTTTTTTTTCAAACGGGACATTTTTTATATTTTAAAAATAAATCGGTTTAAACAATATGGCATCAAGTTGCTCCAAAGAAACGTGACAATTTGAAGAGAATCGCGTAAAATAAATTAAAGTGTAACAGTTTTCGGTTCTCATGCGCCGATTCCTCCTCTACTATTAGGAAAATTAAATAAAATAAGGGGTTGGTTTGGAAAAACCAAAAAATACATATTTAATTATTTTATTAACTGTGCACTTTCAGTAGGTTTTCAGTTCATTCTTGCCCGGTAAAATAAAAAGTTTCATAAAAACTTTAATGTCCTATATCACCCCCTTAGAATTTTCCATAACCCTATATAGTGGAGGCCTTAATAATCGGAAATCATATATTATTTTTCTTAGAAATTTTCTCTCTCGCCTGTCGTTTATAGAAACCTGTAAAATATTTTTTGAATACTGATTATATGATGGCGTTTGTGAAATACTATAAAAAGACATGGCTCAAGAACGAAATGAAAAATTTAAAAAAACCCATTGAAAAAAAAAAAAAAAAAAAAAAAGAATTTCTATAGGTTATACAATTATGTCTATACAATAATGAAATTAGTTTTGGTCATTTCCCGAACAAAATGCAGAATTTATAATTTACTTATTGTCATTTAAAACGAGGAAGTTTAGTTTAATTCAAATGAAATACGTTTTTAAATATGATTTTTGTTTAAGTTTGTGGTTATTAAAAATTAATGAATAATATATTAAAGTATGAATATATTTTCTATTGGACTGTGTACTTGGTGCGAAAAGGCGGAACAACAATCAAAAAGTGAATTCAGTTTATCCAACCCGTCTAGGTTGGATAAACCAACAAGTGTTTGCGATTATCCAACCTAGGGTGGATTTCTTAGGGGGGATAAAAAGAATAACTCCCTCTGAGCTACGATGGGACTTTTATTATAATAACATCTAATATAACTAAATGCCTTGTACTTTTCCGAGTGTTACGAGTATATTAAATTCAATACGTATTGTAAAATTCACTTAATTTTTTAATCTTGACTACTCCGTGGCGTAGTGACTTAGCAATGAGTGGCTGCGCTGGGGGTCGCGGGTTCGAATCCCGCACAGAACAAGAATTTGTATGGGCTACAAATTATTGTTCCGGGTCTGGATGTTTGTCCTTGTGCAATTTATGTTTGTAAACTGCCCCCACGATACAGGAGAAAATCCTAGTGTAGGGGTAACAATTTTTTAAAGAAAAAAAAATCTGTTTGTTAGTATCGAACTTTCGGCGCGTCCCGCGTCCTCTGAGTGCCCGTATATGAGCCACGAGCATAAAACTAACGCGTGCAAAGCCTCAACACGTGAACAGACTACATGAACGTGCTATTGATAAGGGTTTAATTGTGAGAATTAGGAATGGGCGATACAAATCGTATATAGATACAATATCAGTACAATATTCAATATCTATATATATATATATCGGACGACAAACCAACTATATATTAGATATTACGATATCGCTGCCGCGGCAATACAGCCAGCGATGTCTGAATCACAGAATATCTAATATTTACTCGAAACGAAAACGTAAAATATCCAAATACATATATTGATTCGAATACCGAACAAACCATGAGCGCGACAGAATATATAGGTGAAACTGATATTACGACGACTTCACAACTAAAAGGTGATATGCCTAATATTATTAATATTAATCCTTATTAGTAGTAACATAGAATTTATTACAGAACACATCATTTTTAATATCCAGTCTAAGTAGTATTTTATTAATATTTTGTTGTACTGCCCTATTTTCGAAATAAACGACTTTAGATCTTACTGTGTATTTAATAGAATGTTATTTTTAATTCAATTAATTTTAAATACTTGTAACACGACTGCAATTTAAGTTAAAACCGACATTGAAACATTTAAGTACCTACTGATTACTGATACTGATTTGCTCTTGTGCTTTAAATTTCAAAAAAAAGCTCTTGTGTTCTATTTTTAAATTTTATTTTCAGTTTCGTTCACATGCATCGTGAATTGCGTTGCGTAATTTGAATCATTGAGGTTCCAACCTCCATGATTTGAATGCATATGACATATTTTATGTAATGTCTCTGCTCGCTTTCGTTTGTAATTCGGTTTCGAAATTTTAATTTGATATTTTTTTCGTTTAATGATAGTTTTTTAAGTTTGAACAGTTTTTGTGTATAAAAAGTAGTGTAACATAAAATATTATATAGATGCGTAGATATTAGGTAGATACTGTATATTTTTTAAACAAATTAATTCAAGTTTAATGTTTGACATTCTGTAGAAATAATTAAACCTATTAAGTATAACAATGTCTCGTCCGCTTACAAGCATAATATGGGACTATTTTGAGAAGTGTAATAAATTAAAAATATATTCTTTGGAGTAAACGAGTAAAATAATACTTCGTAATAGGCGCCATCTACTTCATTTTATACGTAAAATGATTTTATCGAACAAAAATTGATTAACTCTAAAGGTGGTATGCACAAAATACACTAGATGGTATAAACATGACACGATTTAATTTAATATTCCATTTCATTTTCTCGCAGGCTAAATCCTATTGATATATACCTATATGTCACTTCTTATATCATGATATTTTAATGATACTTAAATTACATAAATAATACGATATATATAAGGAAGTGCATTCATAAATCGTATCGTAACACCATGTGATACTGTATACTGACTTCTTTTCGCAATGAAAATATCAACAATTATATAGATATTGAAATATATAGATGCAATATTAGATATTCGTTTCTAATAGCTGGCCACATTTCAATACAAATTATTACATAAAAATGTAGCCCACGGCAAATAGAAAAATCATGGTAGCTTTAAGCGTATTCTGATGAATATGACATTTGATCACTAATGTTTTTATGCTTTCTATCGTCTTTACGACAGTCTAACAGGAAAAGAAAGAGACAAATGGATAAGAGCTATTTTTGAGATGTTTGTGTTGTTAGCCTATGGTGCTCTTACAGCTTCACCCAACTCAGGGCTCTTAACTAATTAATTAATAAATAGTTATAAACCGCAGCCACATAGCTTGCAACGTAATCACAGTTAAATATTAAGCTAAATACTATCTTACGGATCAATATAGCCCCTTCTTTATTACTTTGAAATAAAATGACTTTTTAGTTGCATAATCTATAATTCCTAGAACAGAGTGAAAAGTTCACATTATAACCTTATGAAATACACGCAGTTATCAGCTATTCACTATCAATAACCGCTTACTGCGCAAGTAATTAAAGCTCACATTAGAATAACGTGATATCTTGACACGCTGTTAAGAAATATATTCGTCATTCAAGACAAGGGCTATATAGTATACATGTTATAATACGATATTAAACTGTGAGTTCTGTGTATTAGGCTGCTATTATAAACAAAAATATTAAATACTAGTTTATTTTTGTTTAATATATATCTAAGAGTAACACAGCCCCCCCCCCCCCCCAAAGCTTCGCTAAAAACTTACGATCTAGATAGATCTTTTACAGACGTAGCAGATAAACACACACCAGATGCCTATTAAGGCTCGTAAAAAAATTAGACAATGTACGTCACGGCAGGCCTCTGTCACTCAAGCTAACTGCGTGAAATAATTACCTATAATCGCGGGGCGCCCTGGGCGTTATATAACGCAGTCGGGGCTAGCGCGTTGTAGGCGACTGAATGTTAGTTTTTTAACGCTGTTTACGTAAATAGTTTTATGTAAATACTTGTTGAAATCGTTTAATGTTTAGTATACTTAATTGTAGGATTAAATAGTTGTAAAAGTTTTATTGTAATTTAAAAATTACATATTATGTATATTACCTATTTAATAAATTATAATGGCAAAACGTCGTTTCTACTATAAGTGTTGCGTGGATGGATACTAAATGACCAACAAAAGGTTTCATATTCTTTAAGTTACCGAAAGATTTTAGAAGGAAGTTATGAATTTATTTCATTTTTTTTAGATAAGTACTTACAGCAAAAAAGAATTATGTAATAATTTGATCTACAGAATACCTATAATACCTAATTATATACCAATATACCTAAGTACTTTATTACAAAAATTATTTAAAATTTACTTCACTATTCAAGTATCTACTTACATACATATACTTGTCTTTTGTAATTAAAATATTTTAAGTTATAATAACACAAAATACTGAAATTAAAACTTTGTATATTAACAAGATTTTTAACTAAGTAGAATAGACCACATTAGGGTTAGGAATCGTATTTCAGGTTTATTTGTTGTTTACACTATCTACCTATTTCTTCCGAACCAAGCATCGCGTTTCTTGACGAATGACCTTGCAATTTCCATGCGTTTGGCATCGCAGAACTCACATAGGGGCGAAAATATGGTCAGTCGATCAGTCAGAAGTACTTCGCGATTTCGCAATGTGTTTTTTTAACTTTTTATTGATATCCCTTAGTAAGCATGGAAAGTCCGCCGTGACTTAGGAAGGGGAAAAGATGCAAAATAATATGGACACACTCGCGCGCAGAGATAAAGTTTTATATAGCTTGCATGCGTGATTTATCCAATTAATAATAATTATGTAAGCTGTTAAAAGTCGGCAAGCAGTCAACTTCAAAAAAGTGTAACTTCTGTACGTAGTACAATTATTTATTCTGTGGTCACAGCAGCAAGCGGGATATATGTACTGTGTTACTGGAGACATTTTTTTAAGATCCTTTGAAAGCGACAAGAAGACAATTTAAAGGGCATAATACAATGGAACTTTTATCGAATCTGCAATATATATTTATATATAAATAAAACATCCATCACACTAAAACGTAGGTACGCTAGTTTTTATGTTCCTTTTGTACCCGCTAACTGAATGATGGCCCCACTTTCAAGCTACCAAGCACGCATACGTTTTCAACTACTTAATGGACTAACTATCTGTAAAATAATTTAGCTTTGCTAAAAATAACGTATGTCTGGGGGTCTTGGATCTTGGACTATCTATAAAGTGTATTTTAAAGAACTTTGACTACAAATAACGAATACCAACAAGATATAAATATTAAAAAATATAGTGTGTCTTGAATGGGTTCGGTGTAAAACACTTTTCATTTAAATCAAATTGTTTGTACAATTATTGGAATCTTGAGTTGTACAAACTGGTATGTTGTAGACTATTATATTTTAATTACTAAACCACAGAAGAGGGAGGCCAAAAGAGTGAAAGAGATAGCGATAAATACTGCGTAATTGTTAGCAAAAATATTTGATTTAAAAATAAAAGAGCATCCAAGCAGCGTGTCGGCTTACCTGTAAGTCCAACCTTCTTGCGGCACACGGCGCACCTGTTCTTTTTCTTTTTGTCCTTGCTGGGGTCCTTGTCGTCGGCGTCAGTGTCCGACGCGCCGGTGCTCGCGCCGCTCGTGCCCGCTCCGCTTTCCTCCTCCAACTTCTGCAAGATTATAGTATTACATTAGAACCAACACCTCATCATCAGGATGAAAATCTCTTAAGGGGATATAGTAAGTCAGCTCAAATTCTAATTTCGCCCCCAGTTCCCCGCGCGTCGTATGCTATGTACCGACATGTTTGTAATCACTAACACTGTAAGTAGATAGGTCGTTAGACACTTTTTCATTAGGTTTATCATATTTATGGCCTGTTTCTTAACGCCAACCCAGTCGCTTTTTATTTTTATTACGGTTATTTCCCATTTTAATTTTAAGTCGTCCTGTTGTTGCGTAATGTGTATTCTGATCGTAAGCGACACAACTTCCCCCTTTAAAAGCCGGAGCTATACTAACGGGGCGACAGGAATCAAGCTCCAAGACGCCGATAGTTTAGGTAATTTCTTTTTTACAGTGAAAATAATGGTATTTTAAAAAAAAAAGTAAATAACATAAGCACTGCTTTATAGTAAGATCAGTTAGTATGCAAAGTTTCATGATCTTATTTAAAGTTTTTTAAACAGCGGTTTATTGTTCAGTTTGGAGGTAACTTTAATTTTTTTTCTATCGAAAAAATTTTACGGAATCGTGTTTTCGTCTAACATAGTCCTTAACAGTAATCCTCAACTTTACCATATATTTATTTCAAAATTAATGCTGCAATACTTTCGGCATAACGGAGGATCTTGCTAAGCCATTTGAGGTTATATTTCCCCTTAAAGTGAAGATGACACGAAGTCAAATAAAACATGAAATTCACAATAGTGCTTGCTTTTTGTTACTTGGTCTTTAAAACCAAGATAGATATTATAACATGTAACATCTTTTTCTAATATTTTAAATTCATTTTAATAATCACATTAACATCGTGACCAACCCTTTTAAGGTTCTTTTTCACATCATGGGCCACTGTCGTATGGTCATCCTTCTTATCAAATTGCACAGTCGATGTTTTGTTGGCATTGGTAACGGGTTCAACGAAACTCTTCTTTACTTTATCTGGAGTACTGTCTTCAACTTTGGCCTTGAGTGTAACATCTTTCTCAATTTTCTTAGTTACATCTGTTATGGACAAAGGAATTGTGTCGTTACTCTCTACACCAGGACGTTTGTTTTGAAAGTTTTTTGACCGCGACGCACCTACATTGCTATCGGCGGAGTTAGAATTGTTATTACTGGATTTACTATTTCGTCGAAGCGCCTTCTTTAAAATTCTCTTCCCTTTCGATTCTTTTTTACTGGGATCATTTTCCATTATTCGAATTTCATTTCTGCATTTTTAACATGTTGACTGCAATAAAAATAGTTTTAAGAGATTTTTAAAAACAAATATTATTAAACAATATGATATATTATAATATATACTGAATGATTTTTTACCTTCTGGAAAAAATAGGATGTAACAGGTAAATGGAATAGAAAGAAGCCTATTGCACTGATATTTTACATTTTTTTATTTTACTTTAACATATGAAACTAATGTACCAATAAATACCACTAATTGAGTACGTATTATTTTTCATTTCGATATTTTTAATTTGTTTATTTATTTAGTTCAAAAATTTTGTTATTTTTTTAGTACCGAAAGCTTCCACTCCGCTCAGCTGTTACACGCTATTTTTTTCCAGACGGAAATAAAATTAACCAGTATACATAATGCCATTTGCCACATACGGTTGGATAATAGCTTTCTGTCTTTTAATCGGTCGTGTTACAACAAAAAGTTACATATTTCATTATTTATTTTATTTTTTATTATAAAATTATTAGTTTTGTATAATTACGAAATGTTTTTGAATTCACTATGGTGTCAATAACGTCAGTTTGACATGAGTACACATAAGATGATCGTCATTACTATATGCCAGTATTAAACAAGACTATGCAGTAAAAAGTTTCATATCGCGTCCGTAAACATAAAAACCTTTGCTATATTGCGGAGTTGGCGAAAATTCACGAAAGTATTTTCAAATGCTAGCAACAATAACGCTTAGCGTTATTCGTGAACGTAATTTCCACATGAGTGTGACTGGTGTTGAATTTTTTTAAACTCGATTGAACTATATTGTAAATTTATTAAGTATCGATGCGTATTTTTTGCTGATTAGGTGAAGCATTATCTTACAATTGTGATAAAGTACGGAATCAAACTCATAATTCGCAGCTAAATAGCTCATGGCCGTTGTAAAACGCAAACAACTTTTGGATATCAAGAATTTTTTTCGAATCTTATTATTTAGATATATAATAATCAAGTACCCGGTTGACCGAGCTTTGCTCGGTATTTTTCGCTCGGTTTTTTTTTAATTCGTGTGTTTTGGAAATTACATTTAGATACAAATTACATACTGATGAAATACAAATAATATTTTTTGATCTTAGCGACATAATAGAAAAAACTGAACTGGTTATTTGAATAAAAAATCATGAGTTCAATTAGTTTAATTTAAATTTTCGTGTTTTTAAAAAAATACTAAAAAAAGGGCTCGAAATAATAGATTTTCTCAAAAAAGAAAGGAACTTGAAAAAAAATTAAAAAAAGTTGGTCGGTCGGTATGGACTCGAACCAGGGAAGACAGGGAAACAAACCATAAGATGGACAGCAGCGTATTCCAAATAAAAAATAAATACTTTTTAAAAAAATGCAGTTGTCAACCCGCCTGCCATGCGCGACAACTATGGCAAATATTCACTTATAAGGCAATCTACGGGAGAGGCCATGTTCAGCAGTGGACTTTTGATGGGCTGTAAGGGTGTAGTGGTGGTGTAATGGCAGCTGTACACTCTCAACGAGGCAAGGCGAGGACGAGAGTGTACAGGATACTTTCGCTGAGCCTTGCCTTCCCTCGTCTCGCCTCGCGTGCTCTCGCGCTCGTGTCGGTTTTTAGTGCGCGAGTCAAAGGGCCTCGCCTTCCCTCGCGAGTGGACACGAGTGCGTCACTGTACACTCGCGCTTCGTTCAGTCTACCGCAATATATTGTCGCATGCAGTATATTTGGTTATCCTACTACCACAAAGTTATCATGTGGAACCAAGAGAGCGAACTCAATTTTCTTGAAATTTATCAGAGTGAACTTATTTTGTGGGAGCTCACGCATCTTTACCACAAAGATAAAAATCTATCCCTTCTAAATAATGCGTCCATCTCCTCGTCGTCGACACCGTAACTGAATAAACGAGAATGTACAAGGTCACACTCGTGAAGCGTTTCTCGTGCGAGAGGTTCACGAGAGGCATGGCGAGCGCTCTCGTGCATGAATTGTACAGCCGCCATAAGAATATCCACTACCGAATATCGTGCTGTGGGTGTTGTAAATGGCGATAGAGGAAAACAAATCAGATGGGTAGTGCAGATCAGAGGAACATATCAAATCTTCCTAATAACGACTAAAAATAAAAAAACTGGTTGCCAACACACTTGCCCAGCGTGGCAACTGTGGCAAATATCCCCTCCCCCCTATGAAACATTTTATGGGGAAGGCCTATGTTCATCAGTGAATTTAATAGGCTGTAATGGTAACAGTAAGGGTAACACGAATACATCACCTCAAAAAAAGCATATTTTAATAAATAAAAAAGGTCCGGAAAGGTAGGACTGACAACCGGCAAGCGAAACGTAGAGAGCACACCATATCGAGGATCGACCTGGTAAGACATGCACAAAATCGATAGATGCATCATTCCTTGGGGGAGGTCTATGTTCAGCAATGGACTTGTGAAGGAAGGGCTGCAATGATGATGATGTTGACACAATCTCATTTTAAATTGGTAACTATTCAATTCTTACGTTGTAAAGCCATGTTGCAGCTATATTATGGTTGTAGTACAAATGGGTCGGCTCGGCCGGGGCAGGAACATGCAGAATACCAGCGTAAAATAACAGCTTAATGCTGCTGTGTTTCGTAAGGTGAGTGTAGAGAACCAGAGACACTTTTTACTGGATACGAGGCATTCCATCTTAGTCCTCTGGAGCAACAACGCAATCTGCACGTTGATTCTTAATCAAGGATAACTGAAAATGTCTATGGGCCACAGCGTCCACTTACCATAAGGTGGGCTGTATGTTCGCTTGTCACCATTACTTTATAAAAAAATTACTCTAAAATGCAGAAAGCGTTTTCAAGGGATAAAAACACTCGGTATTGTTGTTTTAATATTTAACCTGTTTATTGACTGGGGTAACTAAGCTTCATCGTCGATCGGAATATTATTACGACTGAAAATATTAGTGATCATTAAAAAGAGACCTATATGAACGACTTTTTTAGTAAAAGTCGTAATATCTAAAAATTTTATGGGTCAGATCAAAAATCAACCACCATACTAGATCCATAGCTGCACATTGGAAATTCTATTAACGTCTGCCATGCCAGCATCGAGCGTTAGTACTTTGAACACTTACACATACTTATCCAACCGGGCAGGCTTACGCAAGAACCAGCCTTTTTATTTGGGTTACCTTACATATACGATTAGGTGTATTATATTTAAACATGTTGCGAAAAATACCAATCTTTGTATATAAAACAGTTACATAAAAGAACATTAGCGTTAAACATATTCACATCACTAAAGTGCAAATCACTAATTATAACATGAAAGAAATCCAAATTAGTTGCAACATTCCGATGATTGACTCACGCAATACCAAACATGATACAGTTACTAGCGAAAAGACACCAAAGCGCTGTGCTTGCTATAACTTGATACAATAGCAACGGTACGCGTGTTGACCGATATTTGCTTTGCAGTCTTTGCAAAATCTTCATGTGTGAGTCATCCTTCAATGCTCGTGTAGAGATTTATAAAACACAAAGTACAAAATTACATTTATTTTCGAATATAAAGTGTCTAACCAATTAATGAACTGTTTTAGTTAATACATGGTAGAGCCAAGCTAACGCTATATTGGGGTTGTAGCACGAAGAGGTCAGCTCAACCTGGGAAGGATCACACTTTCACAGAAATCCAGCGTAAAATAGCAGCTTAATGTTGCTGTGTTTCGTATAGTAAGTGTAGAGAATCGGAGACCCTTTTTTTACGGAAAATAAAGCATTTCATCTCAGTCCTCAGAGGTGACAATGCATCTGAATTTCGATTTCTATCCTAGGATAGATATAGATGTCTATGGGCCACAGTGTCCACTTACCATCAGGTGGACTATGTTCGTTTGTCATTCATTTTATTAAAAAGAATCTATTAGTTTTCACAAAATATTACTCGGTATAGAAAATTGAAGTCAATCAACAATTTTTTTTATTTAGTTAATCCTACAGCGTTTTAATCATATTTACAATACATACTAATATAATACAGTAAGCCAACAGAGAATACACATTTTTTATCAACTAATCACTAAGCGTGCGTGTGTGCTTAAGTAAGTGTGCGTGCGTATGTGCTTAAGTGTTTAATTACAATTAAATCTTTATTCCATTCAAACTAAAAAAAAATATTTACATTTCCAGATTGAGCAATACTCAAAAACATGCACAACAGCCAGGTAAACTACATCAAGAGCTGAGTAAAAACTCTTGTAGTTCACAAGGTCTACTGTTTAAAAGATCTAGAGAAAAATACAAACGCAAATAGTAATTATTCATTGCGAGTTTACGAGTAAGAAATGTAATATTGTCAGCAATTTTAATGATGTACTAGCATGGCCTCTTGAAACGTGACCATTAGAATAACTTTCAAGACGAGTAATAGAAAATAACACGAACTTAATTTATTTATTGTGGTAAGTGGCGTGCATGTATCATAAAAACATTCATGGCATGCGAGAAAAGAAATAAATCTTTTTTCAACGTAAAATATAAACATTTGTTAATAGGCATTGTAGATATTGTAAATGCTCGGTGGGTGCTATGTCAGGAAGTAGTGAGGTGCACGTGCAACAAGTAAATGAGTAATGTGCTCACATCTGTGTGGGTCTGCGGCTGGGCGGGCAGGCTGGGCACGGTGGGCGCGGCGGCAGCGAGCGGCGTGGGCGTGGGTGTAGGCGTAGGCGTAGGCGTAGGCACGAACGACGCAGCGACCGCGGAAGGCGTCGTCGCCGGTGGTTGTTGCTTCTTCTTTAAAGCCTCCTGAAACCAATTATCACAAAGATTCATACCATGAGACATTGGATAAAATATAAATATGAGTATAAGTATTAGGTACATTAAAAATTTAATTCAAAAATTTACTTAAATTTCCCTAGTGCACGTTGGTAATTAGGGTACGCGTAAGGTAACATAATATAAAACATGGCATAAGAAAGATTTCACAAAAATGTTAAAGATCAACATGTTTCGTTACGTTTACTCATACGCGTGCAAAAATTTCATACACTAACTTTCATAAAATAGATTTGAATGCTTTTGAAAACAGGAAAATAGGTTTTCTAAACAAATTATTTAAACCTAAATTTAAATTTAACATTTATTGACAGCCAAAATTCTTATTTATATCTTATTACTATAGAATTTATTATAATTCAACCTACACCATACAATTCACTAATTTACCAGCTCTTTGAATAATTGAGTACAAGCTCAGAATCGCCAGCCTTTTGGTGTTTTACAAGATACATTTCACTAGTGTGCGCAGGAATTGCACGACTAAATTTCTCCATTCCATCCATCGTACCACATCTTTCCATCTAATTTTAATGTTAGTCTCTTCAAGACAAGAACGAATAGGAATAGACTTGGTTGAACTAAGTCGCTTTACAATTTTCGGCTGCATCATCAATTACCATCAAGTGGGGAATAGTAGTCAAGTACTGGCTTATATTAGTAAAAACATATTTAAATATTATTTCTGGTATTTAATATTTTTTAAGTTAATAGATATCTTATTTACAACTTCGATTATATTTTCTTATTCCAAGATTGTAGTTTAGTGGATTTAATCATTGCCGTTAGAAACAACTTTTTATGCTTCTGTACCAAAAATGCACAAAGGTAAGAAGCCAACGTTTTTGCATAAAATTTTTGTTTTTAACGTGATGTTATCCAAAAAATATATATTTTTTGCGTTGCCTCACACACACTATGAGAACATAGCGCAGTAAAAATTTTACGTTTTCTTGGTATAATATGAACAGACATCTTTCTGTTTATTAAGTTTTGATTTGTTTAAAAGCATACATGAACTTAGTTACTCTGATAGAAACATCGTTTTCATGTAGTTTCTAATTTCTTTTTTCCAAACGGTATAGAAAACTAGAAAAATTAGATGCGGTATAGCAGAACTTCCTTAGAGGCGAACTTGGCATTTGTAGCCAAGTTGGCTGCAGGTGACTATGAGCCGCAGTAGCCATTCACCATCAGGTGAACTGTAAGTTATGTTGTTACTAATATAATTTTATTTTAAAAAATGCCATTTATTTTAATTGTAGATGATTTTTTTTTACTATTTGTATGTGTAGCTGCTTTTATTTTGCTATAATAAATATAAGATGATCCCAATCTTTTCCAATTTTTGTAACAATTAGTCATGGTAAACTATGTCGAAGGCTGGTCAAAATAGCCACGTTGTAAAATTATTATTATTGATATTTGCGTAGACATTATCTATTTTTTAATTGAATATTTATATTGTTTCACAGGAGAGAATAATATATTTCATGATCCAAGCAATGAAAACGAACTTCTGTTTTAAGGTTTTAATTTTTTATGAAAAGCATTGTGATCTATTAACACAAATTAAAATGTTTTCTAGAAAAATGCAACAATAAAATAAATTTTGTTTTATTTTCAAAAATTTAAATCTTTATAATAGACTTCAAAATAGGAGAAGGCTCTTATTTGACTGTATTTCTTGTTTGTATGTTACGTAATATCTTCGCTAATGAATAAACCGATTTAACCTTGAGTTTATTTAATAATGGTAGGGTATACCTCGCGCATTCTAACTTGGCCAGGCTGAAGTTAATCGAACGAGGCTGCGCAGATATAGTTTTTAGGAACAAAATGGTAACAAGAGAGCAGTGGGAGGGTGGGCGGTAGATAAATCTAGAGATGCGAACACGCATATTGCGCGGTTACAATAACCACAGATTAAAAAAATGTTACCGATGAATCGATTATAGTTATATGTATTTAATATTGTTATATTTGCTATATTGAAGTGAAAACTTTTTAGAATCGTTGTGATTTAAAACTCGATGAAACGAGAAAGCGGCACTAATAAGAAACAAATATATCTATAGAACTTAACCAGCGAGAGAATGAGATAGAATACATTATATAGTTTCCTTTTATCTCGGTCTCCGCTTTGTGCGGTAAAGCACCGCATGGATGGATGATTAATATAACTTTTAACTCGTAAAATAAACAGTTTAAAAATTAACAAATTTATCAAATAAATAAGTTTAACAATATTGAATAAAATTATCTTAATCAATCCATTCATAACAATCCACGATTTTATAACTCACCTATTTATATTAAATTACTAGTATTTTACGTACCACCTTGAGTCAATGAATTTTTGTGACTGAAAATGACTTTACCTATTAAATGAAGTAGGTTTTACGCACAGAAATCGTAATAATAAGACAATATTATTACGATTTCTGTGGTGTTTCATTTATAGCGCGGGTGAACTACACAGGTTTTTTTATTGTTCATTGGTGTGTAAATTCAACAAGTCGTTTTAAATAGTCTTTAATTTATTATATTTCTTTATTTTTATTTTTTATTACATTCTATTAGCAAAAAGATACAATGGGTGAACTTAATGCCTAAAGGCATTCTCTACCAGTCAATACACATTGTATTAAACAAAATATATTATGATATTATATTGTAAGTGAATACATAAATATCCGTATATTTAGTATTTACATAATATATTAACACATAATCATAATCATAATATACACACATATACACGTGTGTGTATACACACACACACAAATTAATACATACGTATAAATACGACTATTTGACAATATTGTAATTATATTATTTTGGGGTCACTGAAAGAATTTGTTGTCCCTGCTAATATAGTGTATTTATTATATATTCAATATGTTTATCGTAATTCTTTATTAAAATTAGATATACTATTGTTTTATTGAAAAATATATTTTCATTATAATAATCATTTTAAATAATCGTTATAACCGATATAAACAAAACAAACTGAGCGAATATGAAATGGCACATCTCTATCGACTAGCGTCTTTACATGCGCAAAAGGTATCTTCAGCCCGGCCAAGATAGAGTGCGCGGACATTAGTTTCATATAAACTTGAAGAAAAAATTTCACCTTAAAGGGTTGTTAAATAGAAAATGATTTTTAATGTATTTTCAGTTTGTTACTTTAAATCTGACCCCAAAAAACTAAAAAATACAATTTCTAGATAAATAAATGGTTTCAGAAGTCGGCTTTTGGTACTAATACAGTCAATTTCAGAAGTTGTTTATATTATGGAAATTATTTTATCCTTTTTAGATTTACGAAGTCTCTTTTCATATTAAATAAGCTTATTTTTTGACCATTTTGAAAAGGATGCTTTCACAGTATACCGACGTAAAATAGCACCAACAGCATATACGTCAAGTGACTACAAGAACTTAATTTTTTTATTCTTTCTAGTAGGGATGCGCCGAATATGAATTTCACCGAATACGAATATTAGGCCGAATGTTCGGTAAAATTTTTACCGAACCGAATATTCGGCCGAACATTATTCGGCGGGGTCACATCGGTACCTAACCAATTTATGTCGAAACTTGTTACCGAAAAGCGCGCGGGATTAGCGCCGTACCCTGCCCCTTGCTCCCCCGCCACACCTGACGTGTTATTGCTTCATCTAGTACTGAGCAAATTGCCGGCACATGCTTATGTTTTGACTATTCTTGTGATAAAAATAAGTATTTCGTTGTTTTATTCTTAGTGAAAATTGATAATTATATGATAAAAATGAGCGGCAGATTTACTATTTGGACTTATTTTAGAGAAACTGACGACCAAATTAAAGTGAAATGTACTAATGTAATGTAATGTTTCTTTGTTTGATTCCAAAAACATTTTATCAAGTTTCTGTTTGCCATAATCGGTAATAAATCTACAGTTCCTCAAAAACATAAATGTATAGATTTATGCATTTGAGGCACTCTAAAGTAGATTTTTTTTTCAACAGTAAAAGACATCTCATTACTTAATTCATACATTGCAATATATTGGACACTATGAAAACGAATTTTCGGTGATTTAGCCGAATATTCGGTAAAGCTGTCGAATAAGCCGAATACCGAATATAAAACGGCCCATCTCTACTTTCTAGTTCTATTTCAGTGAATGGAAGGGTAAGGTCTAAATGTAAAGCGTACAGCGGGATGTTTCCAATACGATCTTGTATATAGTGTCTTGAGTCTCGTGAATAGCGGTCGCTCATAATGCATGCCGAACGCGCCGCTTACTCTACACGCCCCGCCACTCGCACGACGCACTACGACCTTAGTCTAACAGTCGTTGTAATTCATCATTTTTCTCGAAGCAAACAGGTTCGTGACAGCACAGTATTGTTACTCCATACGCAGTCACCGATTAGTTCCGATAGTGACCTACACGTACAGGCATTGTGTAACTTTGCAATTAGGTTGCGCAACAACCTTAAGAGGAACGCAAATTTTGTTCTCGTGTGAAGTTTTATGTGTTAATCAAATATCACAAAGTGCCGTCCTAAGCCGCCTTACCTTGATAAGTTATGTTACAGAAACAACAAACATCAACTCATACTTCTGCTATCACATCGCAATGACAGCCGTGTGGCACCAAATGCCGTACGATGAAACTTGAAATTATTTCGATGGACACTTTGTCTTATCAGCTTATCTATCCACTCCTATTTTTGTACTTGAACAATTTATCTAAGTTAAACAATTTAAGTCGTCAGAAATGCTAATGTTACTACAAAAGTCCTTGTTCACTTGTTCATGATTTTATTAGAGCCAATATTACCGTTTATATATAGGATTTCGCTTACAGTAAGAGTTCACGGCTTTAGATTTACTACCACTTGCAGCTCGTTCACATAACGACGTTTGCCGAACGACACTTATAATATAGAAATATTCCTTGCTAATCCTTTTTATTTTTTACGACACTCATGACGTCTCCCAAAAGTGGAATACACGCTTACGTAGGCCTTAAAATTATAAAATTAATCTGGCATAATAAAATGTATACTTATTTCGTAAACCAGTTTTCAGATTGGTTATGAAATTGAGTTCTTTTATTATTTTTATAGTATTGGGTTCTTTTCAAATACCAGAACCTTAGTTTATTTGAAAAGGACGAAGAGAGAACGAAATGTGAAATATGGGTAAATCAGGAATGTCTAGAACAGGTAAATGAAATTGTATACTTGGGGAGTGCTTTCAGCCGGGATGGAAGATGTGATTTAGATGTGGATAGGCGTGTCGCTGCCGGAAACAAAGTCAATGGTGCCCTGAATGCATTAGTAAAAAGGCAAGGCGTGGTGAAGAGTGCACGCCTTGCAATACATAATGCAGTGTTGGTACCGACTTTGTTATATGGCAGCTAAACCTGGGTATGACAGAAGAAGCATAAAAGCAAGTTGAATGCAGTGGAGATGCGATCTCTTCGTAAAATGTGTGGCGTTACCTTAGCCGACCGAAAGCGAAACGAAGAGATTCGCAATATGGCAGGATTGAAAGATGACCTTATCACAAAAATTGATAGGGGCGTACTCCAATGGTTTGGGCACGTTGAACGAATGAGTGAAGACCGAATGGTGAAGAAAATATATAGAGCGAAAGTAAATATTAAAAGGTGTCGAGGTAGACCGAGACTAACTTTCGAAGACCATGTGAGCAAATTGCTCGAAGAGGGGAGGGTCAAGAGTACTCGGATACCTAGACGTGCATGTATGAAGAAGTTAATGAACCTAAAAGAAGCGAAAGAGGTATGTAAGGATCATGATACTTGGCGATCTGTTCTCTCTGGCTACCCCGTTAGGGATTGTGCGTGAAGATAAGTAAGTAAGTAAGTATAGTATTGGGTGGATGATTTAATATGTACTTTAATTTCTATGCTTTAACTTAATTCCAATGTATATTTACCATCTTTTTCAGCATTTGTAGCAAAGGCGTAAGTTTTGGACGTCGATATTTATAGGTACATTATATTTAGAGTTGGGCCGATTATCCGCCGACTAATCAGTGAAGCTGATTAATCGGCCTATTTGTAGTCAGCGATTAATCGGCTAAAACGGCCGATTAATCGGCTTTTTATTTTATTAATTTCAGCAAATTTTTTTTCGTGATTTTCTGCGTGGTAACTGCGGCTACATTGGTATGAGTAAAACTTTAAATTTAAGAAAAGTATAGTTTCTCTCCATACGTAAACTCACGTCAGATTTATATGTAGGTAAATCAAATAAATAATAAAATAAGTAGGCTCATATATAACTTTTTTTGAAAAATCAGTCTCACATGTCTCAATGTTAATTATTCTAACATAGGAACTTAGGTAAAAAAAGAATCTGGGGAAGCTATTTAAAACTAAAAAAAAACCTAAGTACTTACTAATTTAATTCTACTTTTTAACTTTTTCTAATCGTAATGCAGAGTAGTGACACAACAAAGTAAAATATTAATAATATTATTCTTAATAAACTTAAAAAAAAACAAATTTTAAGTCTCTCCCTTTGCATAACAAAAAAAACTTAATTCTTGGATAAAGTTTGTTAAAATACACTCGTTTAGATTTTTAAAAGACTAATAGAACATACTTGTTTCTGTACTTAAAACTAAATTGTTACTGTTTTTGTACTAAAAATTAAATCACATTGTTATTTTTCTGTACTTAAAATTACAATAAATTGTTTTTTTCCTGTAATGTTACTAAATAAAGAATCTATAATCATCTAATAATTTGTTAAAAAGAAATACTCAATTTGAAAAAGTATTGAAGGCTTTTTAGAAAATATTTAATTTATTTGTTATTTTTAACCAGCGGCAAATTGTGATGCAAAAAGGCCAAAATCTCAGCCTTTTCTGGTTAAAGTCGATTTATTTTTGGTTCGTAGGTACTAGATATTCCCTGTCTCAGAAAAAAGTCACTCACTATACATATAGCTGGCGGGGCAGCAAAGGAAAGCTTTGGCTAAATGGGACATTTCTGGATATCTTAAAGAATTTTTGTTCCACCGTTTGAATTTATCATCGGATAGGGTTCTGCTGGACTGCGGCTAATCGGCCAATCAGCAAAAGTACTAATCGGCCCAACTCTAATTATATTGTATTTTCATATTACTATCATGCCATTACTCTGCAAAATTAATGTCAAAGTGAAAAAACGATTAAAAAAACTGTATTATCAGATCACAAAAAAAAAGAGAAAGTTCTCAATTCGACTGTTTTTATTAAGGTTACCTCAGAAGCTCAGAACCTTTTTCTAGGTGAACCGAATCTTTTTTTTTATTTTAAAGCTCGTGCTTCTCATATGGTCCCACATAAATTTGATATTGACTTCAACTACACTGATGATGTTCTCATTTTACTTATATTGAAGCCGGGTTGTTCAAAATGTTTCATTTTACCTCTTGTTAAATAAAAAACATGAAAAACCTACTATGGAAGTAAGGCCAGTAACAATTTTAAAAGTAGAAAGATATCAGCAACAATAGATTAAAAAAAAATTATATTATTTTTTTAAGTACTGACCACCGATTTTTTGAACACAACAAGGAAGTAGTTATTGAGTTTGATTTTTAGATATTATACCAACCAAATAAAACAACCGCGGCTCTTTATTAGTCTTCTATTAAACTTGCGGTCTTTATTATTCTTCTATTAAGCTAAAAAAACATTAATAAATATGTACAAAAAAGTTCAATTTCATACATATATGTGATGCTAATGTGTCATGAAAAAAATGTTTAACTTCAGACATGTTGACCCCTATACACCCCTAGACACTTAGAACATTTAGATCATCGAATATAAAAAAGACCAAAGATAATAAATTCTAAAGACTGAAATATTAAATTCGGTAAGTAATTCACGATCTGTTGCCATATTTTGCAATAATATTCAATGCATATATGTATTGGATATAGGCATATTTACTGATTAAATACAAACAGTAAGAAAATTCCACTTTATAAGTCTAAGTATAGGTGATGACTCTAAGCACCTGATATACTTTAGATCATTACGGCTGGTAAGTATTTATATTATATAATATTATCTATAAGTATAAAGAAGTCCATTTTCGAGCTTACTATTCTAAATCTTCTTCTTTAACATAAATAAGTTACACCATTATAAGTTAATAGGGTCCTTTAACGCATGCTTAATGTGACACATTAATGCTTATGTGATCTCATAAAATGCGATTGGGCTATTGCTTTATTTTAAGCATTTGATAGTGGTAAACTAAACACCATTACATTCTATATTAAAATATTATGGCTTAAATGAACAGGCTCATCGGTTGTTGGAGTCCTATCTTAGTAATAATAAGGTATTCAAATTCAGATATATAAATTTCGCAGGTTTTGTTAAAAATGGCTGTACCACAGGGGACTATTCTTGGGTCATTTTTGTTTCTTATATATAAATAAATAATCTTTGTTAATATGAAATACAATGGGGTTCACATATAAATGCCTTGGTGAATAAATTAATTTTTTATGTCACACTGCTATATGCATTCATGCATATTTACTATGTTATAATTCAAGAACATGTAGTAAAATAGGCATGTGAGTTAATTACACTGGTAAACACTGTTTTGTCATACGAACTTTGTGATGATTTTTGTTCATGTTGGTGTACCCTCCTTAACAATATATGTCATGTCATGTCAAAGTTTTGTAATTCATTTCTGACCTCATATAAATGTCCTTTTTTGAATAACTTCATTTAGACGACTGTATAACAATTGCATTCAAGTAACTCACATCTTATATACGTTTGTTACATCGTAAAAATGGCATGAAAGTGTTCTAACTACCCTGACAGTTTTTGTTATGGGTATGGAGAATTACTTATATAATTCTAATTATTAACTTTACATCTCAGCGCCGAAATTTCACATCATTAATTGAACAGTGCTATTTAGACTAGGATTTCCTGTGAGGAATCAAGACAAATCCTGGGTTCCACATAAATGTTGTGTAACATGTGTGAGACTGCTGTTAAGTTGGGCTAAACAAGAACCCAGAGACATGGCATTTGCTGTACCAATGATTTGGACTGAACCAAAGGATCATGTAAGTGATTGTTATTTTTGTTTACTCAAACAAGAGTCCGAACACACTATACAGTATCCAAACTTGTAAATATTTGTAGGTTCACAAATACGGCAACTGATAACAGATAAGAGCTTTGAAGAAAAACTGAATGATCAGGAAAAACTCGCCTGGAAGTGTTTTGTGAATGTTGTCCAAAATTTTCTAAGAAACCATAAATCTGAAAATTACAAAGACTTAATACTTAAAACTTATATTGTCATAAAATCTTTGGGGTTTATATGTCCTTAAAAATACATATGCTGAAGCCATCTGGATGTCTTTCCCGCAAATTTGGGTGCTGTGAGTGACGAACAAGGCGAGAGGTTCCATCAGGACATTTCCTTGATTGAGAAGCTTTTTCAAAGGAAATATAGTCCAGGAATGCTAGCAGATTATCGTTGGAGACTTAGAAAAGACCTTCCAGAAGCCTAATATTAACAAAAATCAGAAATATTTATTCTATATTAAGCAATAATTTCTCTAAATGTAGCTGATGTTTGTACTTTTTACAAAAATATTTTTTTTGATGTCACAAGGAAACTTGACGTGTCAGTTTTTTTATTCACATATTTTGTTTGGTGGCCCTAGTATATTCAAAATTTGATAAGTTTTCAAGTGACAAAAAATAAGTTAAAATTTTGTTAACCAGTATTATTTATTGTATAAAGTAAGACCTTAGTGTACGGCAGACTTGGGTATGATTTGCACGCTAAAGACTTTGCGGCGGCGTTGCGTGGCGGGTCGTCTACTTTCTTTAAATGGTCGATGATGGCGATGCAAAATGCATTATACTTGTGAACAAGTGCTGCATATGGGGACTGGTCTGTTGCATGTTTTGCATAAATAAATTTTATTAGCTTTAATTTTACTTTTGTTTTTGTTTTGTTGTGTAATTATATTATACATGTTTCGATTAAGTGTCTATTCCTTTCAATTTTTTAAGAACATTATATTATCCTTTAAAAATAAAAATAAAAGATCCGATGTCTCTTCTTCAGACAAGAACCCGAACGTTTGACAATGGAAACGTTAGTGTCTTACATTGAAAAATAAAGAGTATAAATTTTTAAATTTACGCGAACCAAAAAACCATAGAATTTTTAAAAATTTTTTTTTTTTTAAAAAAAAAAAAAAAAAATAAAAATATGGGGAGGTTTTTTTTTTTTTATATGAAACCCCCCAGGGGGGGGACCCCCCCCCCCCTACAAAAGGGAGAAACCCCAAAAAAAACCAACCCCCCCCCCCCCCAAACAAAAAACAAAAAAAAAAAAAAAAAAAAAAAAAAAAAAAAAAAAAAAACTCATTTCATTTCAAAAGTACTAGTGTTACAATTTTAAAATGTCAACTTAAATCACACAAAACAAAGAAATAAAACATATATGTACAATACACAGTCAACAAGATCAAACAATAACTGAAATCGCATCATAATTGACTAAACTAATCCTTCCGGCTTCCTAGATAATCAATCACAAGTGGAAAATAAAATAAAAATTTGCCTTCAGTTGTTTGCCTTGCATTTAACCTATACACGTGGCGTAGAACGTAAGAGCATTGCAACAATACAAGCGATTATAGAGCAAGCAATCATCTTTGAAGGAGCATGTTTAATATTCTAAAAGTTTTTAGCTTATACGCTTACCAAGGCAAATAACATATTGACGCCAATTTTAAGTGATAATCTATAGTTTCCGTTAAAGTTTTAAATGACCGACGTAATACGTCGAACATTACAATGTTCTAATCCAAAGTCAAGCATTAGTTACGAAAGGTCAACAAGCCAGCGTGCGTTTACGGGCCTAATTAAATACTTCCTCGTTTTACTTTTATAAACATCGCCTGAGGCATAATGTTAAGAAAGTTGGAGTTGCGGAGTTGTTCATGGGCGGCGGAAGACACTTAACATCGGGTGAACCGTAAGCTCCCATCTTCTATTAAAAAAAAGAAGATTTGCTAAAACTATTTAACATGTGATTGAGATTGAAATTTGTCGTGTATGGAAGCATAAGATCATTATGAGGAATGTCAGAAAGACATGGCTTCAGATAGATAGCAGAATTACCATCCCGTTTACGCCAGACAAAACATCTGAGGTCGAGCCGCGGGGAGCAGCATCAATTGTGCGAAACGTTTAATACTGTAATGGTCATCTGCTTGGCATGCGTGACGATTATGGCCAACCCTTCCTATTACAGAACTAGCACATGTCCAGCAGTGTACTTTGCAGCCTGACGTAGAAGAATAAAATTAACAAGCAAGCGATCATTCTTATAAATACTAATTGAAAATGAATTAATGTTCCACTACATTTTCAAATCTAAATAACAAGGTAAACTTTAACAAATAGTAATTCGAGGTATCTTACTAGGCCATTTAAATTGTTTTAATACAATTACATATAAACAATTATTACTAGTTAAGAGTAAGATCAACTTCAGAGCTAAATTTCACTTCACAAAGATTATATAAATATTACCTTGAAACAGACTGAGCAGAGGCCGTCAGTGGACGGGTTTCCGTAGAAGCCGCATCCTGAACGGCAGAGCGCCTCCATTGGGTTCGACTCTCGCTCCATAGTTGCACAATAATTTCACGTTTCAAAACAACAACAAAACTGTCCGAGCAGTCAACAGTACGATTGCACTATCAGTATATTGCACTTTTAAGTCTTAACACAAAACTGCACAATGATCACAGAGTTCAACGTTGCAATTTAGTCAATCTTCTACAATGGGTCTGCTGTGCGCGCGCGGTTAATGGCTTCCCTTGCCGTCTTGCTACTTCTATCTGTGTCAGGAACGCGGAGGGCCCTGAAACAAACAATAATCCCTTCTTAGATTTTCTTACATTCTTAGATTTCCGAACTTTTTGAAATTTAAGAACGCTACGCAATCGCTTCTAAAACCTAGTGTGGGAGACCTTGTGAGAGGGAGCGGCAACAATAGTTAGTTACAACTTAAGTAAAAATGTCTTAGGAAGCTCGTTATCTACTACGTGCGCTTTGAATGTATGTAAACACAAATCAGTAATATTCCAGTGAATCTTGTTATAAATAGTTATATACATATATCTACCCAAAAATTATATAATATTAAGCAACAATACCCTAAAATATTAAGCTACAGTAGCGTAATGGCAGGGCGCACCGCGAACTCGAAAAGGTCGTGGGTTCGAATCCGCCATTCGACTACTGGCGTGAACCACTCGTAACACAAGCAATTTAAGCTAAGGGAATATAGTAATTTTATAGCATTGTTAATATTCTTTTTTTTTTAACTATAAAACTATAATTAGCTGCCTTACAGCTAGTTTAGATTTATCACACATACTAAAGTTACGGACAACAGTTTTACGTGGTAGAGTCATGCGGCAGCTATATTAGTAGTATAGTTGTAGCACGAATGGGGAAGGACCACGCTCTCACAATAAGTAAAATAGCAGTTTAATGCTGCTTTGTTTCGTATGGTGAGTGTAGAGAACCGGAGACCCTTTTTACTGGAAACAAGGCATTCCGTCTTAGTCCTCACGGGTTACATCGCATCTGTATTTTGATTCTTAATCGAGGATGGATGTAAATGTGTACGGGCCAACCACTAACCACCAGGTGGACTGTGTGCTCATTTGTCACCCTTCTCCTATTAAAAAAAAACACTTTTCAAAGGTATTGTAATACTTTCAAATATAAATATAATGCATATTATCAAAAATTAATTGTGATGCAACTCTGTTATGGCATTTATTTCTTTAAAAAGGTCTCTGGGTGAGACCCTGGTCTGATATTGTACATATAGCATTTTTCTTCATTTCATTTCTGTATAACATATAATTTCAACACCTGCTGTTGAATCTCAAAACAATACACACATCCAAGCCATTCCCATTATCCTCCACTCTAATTCTCCTATCCCAAACCATGCCAATCTGCTTTAATTCATAATACATGTCACTATAGAAATAGCTGAATATAAACCAATCTTGCTGTATCCACTACAATAGTAAATTGTAGTCGAAATTAAATGAGGATATTAAGGAAAATTATGGAATCTACTAATGAAACATTTGATCATTCAACTATTAAGTTGAATGATCAAATGTTAATACCCATATTAATGGGTAGTGGTTACTTGTCATACACCAGTTCATTTTGTTTTAAATTCAAATACACTTCTTAAAAAATTATGATATTTCGTTTTCTTTCTAATCAGAAGCAAGTGATTCATTGAAAATCAGTGAAGTTAATGCTTTGATATTATAATTTGATAATATTTATTGAAATAATTTGATATATATACATGCGTCTTTTTACACTTGTAAGAAATCTCAAAATTCTGTCATATTTATTGAAACAGTATTTTTGGTATAAAGTCATATCTCAGCACAATTTCATAGAGGCAAAGCATTATGCATAACGACAAGTTTGCATAATAAGAGAGAGCTATGGGTCTAAGTGGAACGCGACTAAACGGAGCATGCCCCACCTCAAGGTCTCGCTAGACATTGCTCACTACCAATATCTAGATGAAAGTATTACCCAATATGAAGAGCCCGAGTTTTAGTATACACAAAACGCTCTTGATTAATATCATGGGTGAGACGTAATTATAAGAAAGTTAAAACGGAGCGACAAGATATAACTGGTCACCCTTCAGTTAATGATAACACGCACATCGAATAACTACAAAGCAAAGCAATAAATAAGAGCACAATGAGACTAACCAATAACTATCATGCTAATCTATTACATACAACACGCGTAGAAATCAGAAAAATCATAAATTCAAAATAACTGTGTAGTGTAAAAGTGAAACCGATACAACAAACGCTCCGGTTCTTCGCACGCATATAAGCTACGTTAGAACAGCTAGCGCGTTAAAATACAATGTTTCTTACTGTACGCTGCAGTAAGATACTAAAACGGTGGAGACGATGGTCATATTATATTTACTACGATATAACAGACATTACTAAACAGAAGAAAATGAAATAAATAATAATGTTTGCTCAATAATTATACCCATTAGAAGGAATCGACAAAACTGTAGATAGGATGAAGTTATTTGAGTCTTCGATTAGTAAAATAAATAGTGCGCTGGCGCACATTGTCACTGCTCTGAGAACACTTCATGCAGAAAATGTGATGACGTTTTATTTGTTGCGCTCTACTAGACATTCTTGCGGGTCCAGTAACGTATCCCTCGAGCTCGCCAACAAATAGCATGCCTATCTTCTATCTAATCAGAACCATAATATTTTAAAAGTAAGGTTCATTATATTATCTTCCCCCGTTATGAATAAAATTAATACTATTAAATAAATAAACGAGCTGTTGGCAGTGTTAGAGAAAAGTTTAATAAAAATAAAATCTTTTTTTCAATGTGCATCAATATTGTCGCGCCAATTTGCCAATAATGAAATGGCAAGGATGATCATTAATAAAAACAAAATACTGTCATCCACAGAACGTTTATATGATTTAGCTCATATGTTTCTCATACACTAGATACTGATAGAGCTGTATAAATTTTTTGGAACAAAGATATCTTACACCCTAGCTCTAAAAACCTAGCCTAGCGATTAACAACCACGTTATCAAGCAACTGAGACTTACCGGTTGCTGTTGTCTAGCACTTCTCCACGGTAACGCCCGTTAACACCATGCAAAACAAATTGGCTTTGAAATTGCCCCCCCAAACACCGTGTAGGCCGCATATCGTTAGGCGTCTTTCTCGACATCGAGAAGGCGTTCGACCGGGTGTGGCACACAGGATTACTCTATAAACTAGATGTGCAAACAAGTGTCCCTCCTGCTATGTTGCGGCTAGTGGCGTCTTTCCTGGAAGGCAGGAAGTTTTACGTCTGCGTAGAGAACGCCGAGTCCGCAATAAAGACCATAACAGCCGGCGTTCCTCAGGGCAGCTGTCTATCTCCAGCCCTGTACGCGGCGTATACCAATGATATACCCACACTGGCAGGCACTTGCAAGAATGGGAGGACGACGACGAACTAGCGCTGTTTGCGGACGACAGCGCATACTTCACGTCGTCCAGAAGAGCCCACATAGCCGCTGCCAAGATGCAACCGTCTGCTGGACCTGCTGCCACCTTGGCTAGATGAGTGGAGGATGGTCGTCAACGTTAGCAAGACGACCGCTCTGCTCACTCGCCGCTACAGGAATCTACCACCACCGCTAACCCTCAAAGGCCAGGAGATCGCATACGAGAAGGCCGTGACCTACCTTGGGTGCCGGATCGACAGGGCGCTGCGCATGACTGCGCACGTCGACTTCGTCGCTCCGCAAAGCTAGATGTGCGCGGGCGATGCTCCGTCCTGTCCTGGCATCGAAATTACCATTGACAAAGTCGAAGATAACCATATACAAAACCTACATAACCCTGCTAACATACGCTGCTCCGGCCTGTTTCGCACTCCTGAGCTGATCCAGAGGCGGCGACTGCAGGCCCAGCAGAATTTGTCATTAAGAACTATTGTCGGAGCGGGTCGCTACGTCCGTAACGACGTAATAGCGGCCGACCTAAAGATAGAGAGCCTTCACCGAATTCGTGGCCCGGCTGGCGCGCGGCATGTTCGACCGTGCCGACAACGGGCCACACGAACACCTCAACGGCTTCGCGCCGTTGCATGCATAGGCCACCGGACGGGCGACCTTATCCAAGAGAACTCCTCTCTATATAGATTAGGGAGTCCGAGTAACAACCCACAATGCCGCTGAAAGGCCAACTTTGACTTTCAACATAACTTTTGTGTAGGATAATTACGAAACACAACTTTTTTATCGGGTTTACTATGGAAAAATATTAACCACTCACGCGACAAAGTCGTTATAGCAAAAAGCCGCCTACAACATGATAGGCGCCAAGAAAATGACCGGCACATTGTAATGTGGCGTGAGGAAAATCCGGGTAAATGGGGTACACCCCGAGGCCCGAGACCTGCACGGCATTTCGGTGCAATCAGACGACAAATTGGCTTTGAAATTACACAACGACTGGAAACTGTCTTCCGTTGTATTTACCAGCTTCCTATTTACTTCACCTTTCCTTATAATGCGACTATTTTTCGCAGAATTTCAATAGATTAAAAAAAACTATTTTAACTGAATAATAACTACTTATAATTTATTATATAAAGTACCAAAAAAATTGATACTTTTAATTTTTATTTTTTTTTAATGAATCGACGATTGCATAAGTATCCAATATAATAATGATGTCATTCGAGTTTAATTAATTACGACTAGTAAAGTAACAAAGTGGTAGTGGTAGGACACCTTTGTCTTGTCTCAGTCCACCCGGTCAGTTACCATCGTCTTAGCTATTTCTACCGCCAAACAGCATTGTGTGCACTGCTGTGTTTTGGTCTAAAGCGTATAAAGCCAGAATGATTGTAATGAGGTATTCCAACTTAGTCCACAGAGGCGGCTACACATCCATAGCCAGGCTTTTTTATTTATTGTCAATGCATGTGCCCTAAGGCTACAGACGCCACTTACCATCAGATAAGAAATAAGTTCATTGGCACATCATTTTTATTTTTTAAAAATACGCCATTTTGTAAGCAACAAGAACAATGCTCGCCATCTTATCTAGAAGTCATGAGTCAAATTTTATAAATGAAAGCAAATACGTACAATAACAGCAACCAAAATGGAAAAAGTAAATAAAGTATGTATTTGTGAGTCATCAAAATACTTTAGATGATTCACTAATACATAATCATGAGGAAAACCTCTTGTCTCATTCATACTTTCATATCCATGTTTAAATTTTACATTTGCGTAGTCACACGCCGAAAAACGAATTTCATATAATCTACGAAAGATATGTGCGTATTATAGGCACCGCAAATCTATGCCAAGGAGAACGTTCGATTAGTTGAAAACGTGATGCTCGATTACAGCACCACAATCATTTATAGGCTAAATTAAATGCATTGTGCGAGTAACCAATTTACAATATCGATATACTACATTTTAACAAATACTTCAATCATCTTAAGTTATTTAATAAACAAGTTATTTTTAGTCGACTTCAAAATTGGTTCTAAATTCGACTGTATGTTTTATTTGTTTATTTTTCATATATGTTACGCTATGATGAGGATACAGGTTATAAAACTTCCACTTCCACATAAATTTGAAATAAAAAACACCACCCCTAAGTGTAGAAATAGGGAACGATTTATTTTTGTAAGTATAACATATTTGAGTTAAAAAACTAAACTTTAAAAAGAGTAAAAAGCTGACCTTCGAGGAACTATAAAAAGTAATAACGATATACGTTTATGTTTATATTTGGTTTAACATTAAGGTAACTAAATATGTATCATTAAATACAGATAAATAAAATGGAATTAAAAGTAAATCAATTACGACAAAAGTACTTAAAAATCTCATAAAAAACTGATTTTAAAGTAATTAAACCGGACTAGAATCATCGTAATGAATATTGTAGCAGCAGAGGAATGCCAACGTTTTAAAAATATGCATTAATATAACGATACATAAACTTCTATTGTGGGAGATGCAGCACACAATGATAACAGAACCTCTGGAATTAGTAAGCAAGTGAAGTGTTCATCCATTCACAACAGAGCGAAGAAAACAATAAGATAAAATACAAACTACATCCCTATAGCACGTGTAATGTTAGATCGCGCTTATTTCTGTTAGCGCGACGGCGTACAGACAGCGGCGGGCGGCGCGCCCTGTATGCGACCCGTTAACCCACTTACACAGTTCGCTACGCAAGACGAGCGTGACCTGCTTCGTCCTGCGCCTATGCATTACTAGTACTAGTACTTGTGGCCTGTGTGTTTCCATGTGCTCGGCTTGTCACTGTTCAAAGGGACGCATTAGCATCATGTAATTGCCTGTCTTCTAGAAAATATTACAATGAGCTCCGATAAGAAAACAACTCATGGCATTCCTCCGCGGTGTGTCGTCAGCCACGTGTGCACACGAACTATTTTGAACTAGGTACTTTGGATACCCCCTTTGCATAATTGAAAATTAAATAACATAGGTCCTTGTAATTTTGAATTGTCTAATAAGCTCGCCTTGAACTCTAGAATCCTAAACTTCACGAATAAACTATACCTATCACAGTTCTTTGAGTTCTTTAAATAATAATGAAAAGTACTATTATTAATCGACTGCCCCAGAAGGAGGATAATGCTTTCGAACGTATGTAGGTATGTCTATTTATTTGCACGCATGATATCTGGATTCTACGACAACGCCACCCCTACCGCGTCCAACTATGATTATAACCTTCGCGGAAGTGCAAGCAATATGTTGACAAAATTTTATCGCAATCGGATGAACGGTATGGCAGCGCATAAAATACGAACAAACAAATAGTAATTTTAATATATTAAGATGGGGTTACAAAAGATTTTATTTAGTTGAGGTGACTAAAGCTATAAAATTATTTTCTTTTCGGTAAACTTTTTTAAGCATTTTTAATTAGTTCTTATAAATAAATTAATTATCAAAGAACTTGACAAATTTAATTTTTTTATATATTGAAGAATGCTGTACATTCCAATAGCTATGAAACTTATGAAACATTTTTCATATGTTTTTGTTGAGAACAACTTTTGCTAAGTACTATAGATAAATTAGAGAGATCTAAGTAATATTAAAATATTACATACATATACACTGGAACATATAATATATTCTTTAAGACCTTTAAAGAAATATTATATTACTGTTTTGTGCATTTCTATGTCATAGTAATATTTACTTCGGTCAAAAACATCTAAGTTTTTTCTTATATATTAACCTCTTTTTATATTTTTTTTAATAGAATAATGGTAACAAACGAGCACACAGTCCACCTGATAGTAAGTGGATGCTGTGGCCCATAGACATCTACATTTATCTTCAATTTTAGAATCAAAATGCAGATGCGTTGCCAGCCCTGAGGACTGAGATGGAATGCCTCGTCTCTAGTAAAAATGGTCGCCGATTCTCCACACTAACCATACGAAACACAGCAGCACTAAGCTGCTATTTTACGTTGGTATTCTGTGAGAGCATGGTCCTACCCAGGTCAAGCCGACCCATTCGTGTTAGAACGTGCATGGCTCTACCACGTAAAAAACCTTTGCGGGTTAATATATCAGTTATCCTTCTTATATATTAACCCGCAAAAGCACTGATAGCATGGACCACCCAGTTGTAGAGAAACTTTGCCATAATCTACACGCTTCACAAGTGGGTTAGCGATTCAGTGCCAGAACCAGCTACTCCGCAACTTTGGCACAGCTTCTCCTCTATCGCCGATCAGGCGTAACTATCCCGACTATCTCTAGCGTACGGGATGGTAACATCACCTTTTATTAAAATCCATATAATCTTTTCATTTCCCACGGTCGCCTCCAGCAGAAACAATCTAGCAATGGGCTCTTGTTTCTCAAACACCCAGGGATTACAGGGTAATAACAATAATAATTACAAAATTAAAGAGACTGTCCACAGATTCCTGAATGCCAGCAGTAAAGCTAAGAGGAGCCCACGTGATTGTTCAAAAGGACTTGGCGAGTTCACTCTTTCTGTCTTTCCATCCGATTACATTGTAGGTGTCTTCAAGGCAAGAGTGAATAGGTTTTTATTAAGTCAGTGCAATTCGGCATCTTAGGTTACATCACCAGTTACCATCAGGTGGGATTGTAGCTAAGCGCTGGCTTTAAAAAAAAAAGAATGCGAATTCGCAGACTTCATGAGCCTGGAACCATAGACTAGAACATATCCGACGTTGAGATTTGGGAAGGCACCAGCACTACATTTCGAGGGGTTTCGTTCTTTTGGTCTACGGTAAAGCAGCTCCATAATACGCGCTCCGTGTTTCGAGGAGTAATTCTCTGCCGAAGACGGACCGCTAGAGGAGCTACCAATAAGCGTGTAAGTATTCTCGTGATCCTAGTGATAGACGGACAAGACGGGAAACGGCGAAAATTTTTGGTAAATTACAATATACCTCGTTCTTGCCTACGCGAGCCGAGTGTGCGTTTAGCATTTTTCCACGAAAATAAAAGTTAAAGAGATCTTCTAGTTGTACATAGGACTTCTAATGTATATAATATTTTCTTTTTTAATCATCATCATCATCACACAAATATAAATAAATATCATATAAACATAGCGTTTTTACTAATTTAAGAATAGAAGTTAAAAGCTGAAGCAGGAAGAATTTAATTTGTATTTACAACAGTAGGAAGAAACACGTGCAACTAAAGTATAATTAATTGCACAGTTCAACGTCATAAACTTTCAATAATGTGGAAACCTAAATAATTTTTAATGCACATGATTAAAACTACTTTTACGGATTTTATCGCGTTTATTTTTACTTTTTATTTTTAATTCCCGACGTTTCGGACGCTTTCCAGCACCCATGGTCACGGGGGACTGAGATGACTGACGTCCCGATGTCATTGTTAAACCCGGAGTACCTTTACCTTTAACAATGACATCGGGACGTCAGTCATCTCAGTCCCCCGTGACCATGGGTGCTGGAAAGCGTCCGAAACGTCGGGAATTAAAAATAAAAAGTAAAAATAAACGCGATAAAATCCGTAAAAGTAGTTTTAATCATGTGCAATGTTCGCGTAAATATAAGAAATCATTAATTTTTAATGCAGTCAATCAACAGTACTAAATTAGGCTGTGAAGTTGGATTAACCATTAACATACATTCGAATCGTCTGCGGCCGCACTTCGATTTCACAATAATTAAAATAAATAATAATCAATTACGAGGACCGTGTGACGAATACGTTAGATAATACTATAGTATTAAAGTTATGATATTTAAATAAACCATTTAATTGAAATTACTTTAAAAAATATTTTCTATTTCTAGATATTCATTGTTATTTGTTAACATATCTGGTTTACGTATATTATTAAAACATAATGTTAATAAAGGTCAGAGTTATATTTTGAGGAAAATCTTCAATCGATATACAATACGCATTTTGGGAAAATACCGCAAAATTTGGCAGGCTACCATTATCGTGAAACATGTTAATTTGTGCAACCGAATGTTCGTTAAATGAAAAGAAATTCGTCCGAATTCCAAAGTTCGGTAAATCTGGCCAATTTTTGGTTTTACCGAAATGAAATAAATTTGGTTACATCACTAGTATCAACGGGTTAACATTACTTAATTTAACAAGGCGGGACAAAATACGAGCCCGACCAGTCGCCCAACTGTAACAGTAACGGTATCACAGACTAAATTCGAGCACCGCGAGCAAATCCCTCCAAACTTCACAAGATTGAATTTCAACCCTATTTGTTCTTCAACCAGCGTATCAATTAATTGCCCCTACTGTACAAGACGCAATTAATTTATTTACCATTTTAATGATTTTCAAATAGCTTGACATCTGTGACAAATATCACAACCGTAATAATACATCCATCACTCCATTTCGTCAATCTTATGTTCGATGTTCTGATGAATATTTTTCTTATTCATGGATAATTACAATTGTTTTGACCTTATTTTTATACGTGATACAGCCATGCTGCAGTAATATTAGTAGTATAGTTGTAGCACGAATGGGCCGGCTCGACCGGGGAAGGACCACGCTCTCACAGAAACCAGCGAAAATGGTAGCTTAATGTGCTGTATTTCGTATGGTGAGTGTAGAGAACTGGAGACCCTTTTTACTGGAAACGAGGCATTCCATCTTAGTCCTCACGGATGACAACGCATCTGCATTTTGATTCGTAATCGAGGATAGATGAAAATGTCTATGGGCCACAGCAACAACTTACCATCAGATGGGCTGTGTGCTCGTTTGTCACCCTATCCTATAAAAATAAAAGTAAATCCTTAGAAACTTTTCAACCTATAAAATAATAAAATATACAAAGTAAACCAATCGTTTATAGAAACTCTTGCTGCACATTAATCATTCGCTGGCAGTATTTCTTAAAACGACATAGGAAGACGTTTTATTGAAACTGTCAGCATTTGAAACCAAAACAACTTTGGCCTAAAAATTCGTAGCTTAGAAAATTTCATGTGTCATCATCGTTTTTATTAACTTATAGGCACGCCCTTAAACCAAAAATACATTTGATTGGCACGACGCGACGACGCACAAGTCAAGCCCACGATACGACATCGTCGCACGATATCTATTACATAGTTTTGTCGTGGACTACCAAAATGTTCACGGCAGTAGCCATTATCATAGTAATTTATTTAATATTTGGATTTAGTTAACTAAAATAATAAATGTTTTTCCCCATTAAAAATCTCGATTTCCTTATTTCTGTACCATTTCTTTATTTTTTAAGTATTGGTATCTCCTCATACTGCTAGCCGACATAAAGGCAAGATTTAGATTAAAAATTTGTACAATTAGTTTTTAACGACCATTATTTTATATTTTGTTTTTGCAAATTCACAGAAAAATAACATTATCATGCTTTTTTATTAATATTTTAGCGGACTTCAAAAAAGGAGGAGGTTCACAAATCGACTGTATGTTTTTTTTTAAATTGTTTTATTTCATCTTAATTATCATTACAAAGACAGTGAAGCATCTCCTTTCGAGGATTCATATCTTTGTTTATGAAACAAATTAAACCTACCTACAACTTATTAACATCAAGGCAAAATACGATTCGCTAAATTAATGAAGTAAGAAACCTAACTAGTTACAAAATGAATAAAGAAATCTAAGAGTAATATTTTAAATATGGCTGTTATAAAATAAAAACAATAAAAAACACGGTAGGTAGTTAAAATTCTGCAAAAAAAAACTGTTATTAATACGAAATAGGCATCGCTGTATAATAAATATAATAAACACAACACGCGTACATTTGTCTTGTCTTAGCGGAAACGTCACATACCGAAATAGCTTTGCCAGGGTCTCGCATCATAATGTTTCCGCGTCGTTTCGCAACATGGAAGTCGCTTTGCTGAGAAGTTGCCATGATTCAACAGGTTTTATCAACAAAGAGGGTTTCCAGCAAGGACAATGACATTATCATTTTAAAGAAGTCGGCGTCACATCGTGCACAATGACGCTCCTTAGTGGAACACGCACGGCAAGATGGCCGCCGCTACGTCAGCTGATCGCACACGCAGCTGTAGGGGCACACTACTACCTTGTGAGTATCGCTCTCTCTTTCGGTTTCGTTGAAATAATTACATGCAATTGATATATAATTACAGTCAATTTTTAAAACAAAGGCTTTGATAAATTAACCTCATAAATTCATTTAAGTTAATAAGTAATGTAACAAAACATACGCCTGAAAAATTATATTCATAAACAAATTAAAACCACACAGAAATAAAAAGTGTGACATTTATAATATTAACACCAGAAGTAATCATAAATTAGTAGTTTCTTTCTTATGACTGAAGAACTAAAGAAGTAAGCAACTTCTTTGTAAGACAATATGAGCGCTTCTTCAATAAGGTACCCATAAATAAAGTTAATTCAAAGTTAAATATTTTTTAAAGAATCCTATACTCAGTAAATTAATAGTTTAAACAAAACGTAATTTCCAGTTTAGCACATATATTTAATACCATTCGATAAACTAGAAAATATAATATTGAACATAAAATCGCCAAGGGCGTACTTTGTTTCAACGGTTTACTTTATACTGTCAAAGTCCAATGCTAAAACATAGTCCTCCCCCATAGATTGTCTCGTAGGGGGGATGGGTATTTGTCAGTTGCCACGCCTGGCAGGCGGTTTGCACAATCATTCCTTATGTTTACGCGAACACTACACATAGGACGAAACTAGTTATAAGGATATTACCGCGATTTATTATCTTTTGTTATTCCCGACGTTTTGAGTAATTTATAGCACCCATGGTCACACTAGGACTGAGGTGTTCTAAGTCATATTTAACTATGGTTACCTACAGCTTACAATGTTAATTTTTGGTCCGGTCTACGCGAAAAGAACTTACAATATCTTGAAGTAGCATGCTGGATCAACTCCAGGATTTAATATTATTAGTTATAGGATCCCAAGCAGATGGTAGCACCCAGCTATCTTCTCTACTGATATTACGATGTTTTTTGTTAATAGCCAGATAGATTGTGCTCTAACAAATCCGAGACAGTGGCGGGGACGATCCTGTACATATTCACAGACTCCACACTTCACTAGATTTAACTAAAAATAATTGGCGGCCGCAGCTTTTTTTTATGAACATAAACAATATTTTGTTGTATTTTATTTTATTAAAATTTGTATGTAATTCATGTTATATGTGTATAAATTTAAGCATAAACTTTTAACTATGCATATCTCTCTCATCTCTGGGCGTATGCTTAAAAAGGGAATCTTTGCCATTCACTCGTGTCAAATTTTTATAATGGTACTATATTATAAACCTCATATTTAACGTATTTTAAAAGTACATTGGGCTAACATCATTCCGTTACCGTTACGGCCTGCCTATCAAAGTCCACTGCTGGACGTAGGTCTCCCCCATAGAATGCCTCATAGGAGAGATATTTGCCATAGTTGGTGCGCTTGCCAAGCGGATTGCCAACCGCAGTTTTCATTTTTAGTCGTTATTAGGAAGACGCTGCTGCCTATCTTCTGATTTGTTTAATAAACTTGTTTAGTTAAAAACTCTGCCTCCTCTTACGGCACTCACATGATGATATGGGGTAACGGATATTCTTTCTATTCTTAGTAAAAATATCTATGTATAAACATTATTCACTTTTCAGTAATTAATTTACAAGATTAGGGATAGATTTATCATCTCATCATCGTATCTATTTCTTAGGAATATACTCACAGAGAACCAAACCAGCCAGCCATTTGGCTCATCTCAATCACCTGTCGATATTTCATGCCAGTCTATTGTTAGTAACAAGGCGTCCACTAACAATAGACATGGAAAATCGATTCAAAATCAAAGGAATATTATCGATTAATAAAAACAAATTACATGATGAGTTACTGAAACATGTTATGGAATCGGGGGACTTTAAAGAAAAATCGTGTATCCAGAAAGGTTTGATAAAAGGAAGAGGTAGTTTACAAGGACGATAAAAAGGCTATAAATTAGAGGATTGATTTAGAACATTACTGTTATAATGATGTCTCTGTTGTTTTGTCTATCAATAGATAATTATGTCTATTAACAAGAATATGGGAGAAGTTTTAAGTCTGGCTCATTGATTAATTAATGGTAGAATTTGTAAGTTCAAACAAGTACAAGACTAACAAATTAACACATCTTTTTATTTCTAAAAATGCTGATTTTATATACCTATTTAACTCTTGAAGAAACTCTAGGTTCGAATCCACTATTAGACTACTGTCATGATCGTGAACCACACCTAACACAAGTTTTTTCAGCTTGCCAGTAGTGTTTTAATGGAATGTAGAATTGTTAATATCATTGCTAGTGATTTTTTTAATAAAAAATAATAATAAATTAATGTGTGTTTTGTAGCTTTAAAGTCATTTTTTTATTTCGAATATTTACAAAGTTAAATGTGATCTTAAAGATCTTAGTCAGTATTTGTAGCAAATAATGGTAAAGGGTAAAAGTAAATAACGAGTGAATTATAACTATACGTATAGGAGAATACTTGCAAATAAGAAATTAACCTTATTGATAAATAAATGTATAAAATTTCTTAGGAAATATTTGTTGAATTAATTTAAAGGATGTTATGTAAAAGTATAAATATAAGTCCTGTTACGTGATGTTCACCCAGAGTTCATTAAAAAGACCTAATCTGTTTGATTTTCGGTAATAAGTTTATAACCTTTATTTACAATTTATCACATCCTAAAATATAAACGCATTTAGATATCATTTACATTTAAAATAATACAAAAATATGTCTGGGCGGCGGCTAAGTAAATCGTAAAGTCTACAGTTAAAGCATCAATATCTTTTAGTTATTCCTATCTACATAAGTAGACGAAACCATAGCATCTCAGACTCTTAAGATCTTAAAACCTTAAGATAATATGTCAAAATTTGCTATTTGAAATCGAACCCACTACAATAACTTCCGAGGTATATTGCAGTTGAAAATAGGTAGTTATTTTTGTTTAAGTATAAATTTTAAAACAAATGGGTATAAGTTTTTATTTAATGATTTCTTATATTTACGCGAACACTACACATTGAAATAATACTAGTTATTACGGAATTTATCGCGTATATTTAACTTTTTAAATACCCGACGTTTCGAACGCTTTTACAGCACTCATGGTCACGGGCGGGACTGAGATCTTCAACGTCCATACGTCATAGTTAACCGCGGTTACCATAGATTAAAATTGATACCATAAGTTCATACTGCATAGATCGGAACAAAGGTTAAATTTTAATCTATGGTAACCGCGGTTAACTATGACATATGGCCGTTGAACATCTCAGTCCCGCCCGTGACCATGAGTGTTGTAAAGCGTTCGAAACGTCGGGTATTTAAAAAGTTAAATATACGCGATAAATTCCGTAAAAACTAGTATTATTTCAAAGTTTTTATTTGTTGTCATTAATTATTAGGTATTTTCATTTTTCATTAATGAATAATTGGAAAAAACTTTCAACAGTTTTCACCGAACATTGATTTAACTAAACAGTTACACGACAGTACAAGACGGTAGTCATGTGTTAATTGAACGTTGTGCAAATGACAAAATTTGAAGTTATAAATTGCTTTTTAAATGAAATATTGCGCAATTCGTACTAAATATTTCAAGCTCCCATGACGTTTTTGACCGAATTTGTGTTGAAACGTGATATTGTATTTGCTCTGAAAGATATAATAAATCTTTTTTAACCAACACCTAACTACGAGCCTTAATAAACCACGCTGATAACATCGCACACAAACAGCTGAATGATGACCATTCGCAAAGAAAATCGAAACACGTGAGGACATTGACCTTCTGACACCAAGGTCGGGGCGACGGCCTTCAAACAGCCTCGTCTAGCTGGTGTAAAGCCTCCTCCGAACAAATCCCGCGACGTTGACGCACAAAAATGCACAAACACAAATACGCACCAGGCCACAAAGCAACGTTACCTTCAGACGAGAACGTGATCTCATGGCCACGTTGAAAGTGACATTCCCACTGTATTAATTTACACCACACGTTTAACTAAAATAGGGGTAAAGCACTAATAGAGACAATTTTATCTAAGCGATAAAATGCATTAGATGCACTTATAACAATGCAATCGTTTAATGTGGCGTAGAGCGGCCTCTATAAGAGCTCCGTCGCGCGCGATATGTTGAAGTGAACTGACTGAGTCTGTGACAGGCGAGATACGAGCGGCCGCGGTTCGCCGCCAGCAACTATTCACATCATTGTATTTATTCACACGCACGCACTCACCAATACAAACAAGCCACTGCCCGCTAGCTGATAAACACATGCCCAACAAACCACCTCGATAGCAGGCCACATCACATTCATATCACTAGGACCATTAAACACGGACAATTCAGTGTATTGCGCATTTACGCCATGTTTTCGATATTAAGAGTAGTATCTTCTGTAAATATATGAGTCATAGTATAATTTTGTAAACCATTTTCAAAAAAAAAAAAAAATCCGAAATCGTTTTCGTTTGTTGACGTCATTAATTACGACGAAGTTGGATTTCTTTTGCACGTTTAACGAGTCAGCGGATATCTTTCCACGAGACACGTTGTGTAAGTTACTGAATTTTGATCAGATTATAGTATTTTCTACATAAAATGTAAATTTTGATCCACATTTATGTATAGAAATCTGCAGTGTGTTAAATTTTATCAAAGTGAATTCAAACGTACGGTACAGCTACTTTTAACATTTTACTAGTTTTACAGAATATTTACATACAAAAAATGAATGCACTTCAGCAGATTTTATTTTTATAAAAAAAAATCATATCAAAAATCATTGTAAACAAAAACGAAGAACGGCGAGTCGGAGCTGCAGCGAAGGCGTCGGACGCAGACAAAGCCGCGACGGCGCGAGTCGTCGCTCTCCCCAAAATTAGTCCTGGGCCGGGGCGCTGACCTCACAGTGCCACGCGCTCCATTGCAGCCATCTCATACATTCTCGATATCAACAGCTGCTTAAAGCCAACAATTCAATCGTGTAGGTGTAGGACAAAACAAACAACGATATCGATCAATCAATATACGACAAAGACGGAAATTAAAACAAAACGCCTTGCGACGCAATACAAGATGTGCACAAATCACGTGGCCCTTGATAGTCGAATAACTGCCGTTGCCAAAATTGTTGCCAATGAGTTGTGGACGTTAATTTGTGGCGACAAAGAAAATCAGCCAACTGAAATGAAAATGGAGGCTTACGTTATATTATACGTTACACACTCGACAGACCTTGAAATGGCGTACGAATTTTTTTCCGTCAGTACAGCACGCTTCGCCACCTGTTATTTAATTTATCTAAAATTCTAAAACCAATAATAAAATGTAAACTTTAAACATCGAACTACAGTTGTTAGAAAAGAAAGCACTAATTGCTTTATTTAAACATAGTTTAAACATTTTAAGATAAGTAAATTAGTGGCTTAACATTGAGAAACAATGTTGTGTTAATGAAACCACAAAGATTGCTCAGATATGGATCCAATGATTTAAATTTTATTTTACAAATATTTTAAAAAAAATATAAGACATGTGTACCTCAAAATGATACATGTTACACCGTACACCCGCGTTCCTGGACGGTTCTCACCGCCCAGAACATCGAACGACACGAGCTAGGCAGTCAAGAGGTGGATATCTGCACTCCCCCACTCAGACAGCAGTTAGATAGCTCAAAAATCCCAACGAGGCGACATGATGATTGGTAACAATACCGAATCATAAACCATCATCATCATCATCGTCACATTCATTGCCGTTCCCTTTATAATAAGCCCTGGGTCAGAGAAAGCTGTAAGAGCCACATAGGCTAACAGCACAAATATCTCGAAAATAGACAACCTACCAAGTCCAACTGTGAATCTATATCATTCCTGTATCAACTTAATCACACACACACACACACACAATTTCATCAAAATCGGTCAAGTTGTTTAGGAGTTGTCACATACACATGGGAACAGAAAAATTATATATATAAAGGTAATAAAAATTAAACAAAACAATAGAATTTATATAGATCTTTTCTAGTGAATGTTGAAATCTTTGATCCTATTTTTATATCTTTTCATAATTTTTTTTTAATTAAACTACACCATGCCCTTGAATGCAACCATCATTGTAGCAGACCAAGTAAAGTTCAAGAGCACTCCTTTTACATATATAGATCTTCTGTGTTATATCTTGCAAGTTGAAAATCACTTTATGGCTAACTTCAGATATCTAATACCTTCAGACACCAAGGGGTTAGCACAGTTGACTTTGGACAGTTTCTATAACTAATGGTAACCATAAAAAAGAATGGGAATGACATATCTCAATGTTAATTCCATAAGCATTAACAATTGTAGAAAGTCAATTTAGCTAGCCTAACATTAACACTGGTCAGAATATGAAGTGACAGAATGATCAAAATTGCATAATGTCAATTCAGTTTATCGTCTATGGGGCACCTGTATAAGCACCTCTTCTTTCTGAAGCACATTCTACATGTGGAAGAGCCACACATATTATGGTGAATGATGAGATCTGGAGAACCTAATGATTTCTTATATTTATACACACTACACATTGATTAAAACTACTTTTACAGATTTTTTTCAAGACGGAACATCGATTCCTACCAAGGATGATTCGTGAGGCTAATGAAATTAAAAAAAAAACATCTTAATTTCAACAGAAAAGGATGCTGGGTGGCCATTTGCATGGGACCCTGTAATTAATAAAATTAAGACTAAACCCAAGCATACCGCTGCAAGACTTCAAGACACAGTAAGTTCATTCTGTGTAGATTGGATCATTAAATAATAATTAAAAAACTGAAAGTAGTATGGGTTAACACTGACATCGGGACGTCAGTCACCTCAGTCTCCCGTGACCATGGAAATGCTGGAAAACACCCGAAATGTCGCGAATTAAAAATAAAATCAATTAAACGCGATAAAATCCGTAAAAGTAGTTTTAATCAAACTGGATACCTTTTTTAATGGTAAAAAATTGAATAAACATGAATTTCCATCTGCACTTTCATTCTTAAAAAGTAGGGTGTTGGTGAACCAGGTGTGTGATGGTTTGTAATCCTTACTTTTTTGTAAAGGTAGTAAAAAAATTACATTGATTATAGTAACTTGACCTATTTCTTTTTATAGAACTAGGAACAGAAGTATAAAATTACTATCAATATCAAACAACATATCATAATATCTAGTTGATACAGTTATATAAATAAGTAAGGTAGCAAAGCAAATGAATTATGATTTTAATTCCATTATTCTATAAAACATAACATTAGACTTCTTTTTACAATTGGTACGTCATTTTAACTTCAGTATGTACTGAAAAAGAAATTTGTCAACAGACGTAAACCACTTTCTTTTAAATTAGTGTTGACTTATCCCAAAACAATAAGGTCAATTATAATATTGATTTGTGTAATTAAAAGTTTGTAATACTTACCACTTTAAAGTAAATCTAAACAAAAAGTTCAAGTAATTTTAAGAGGGCATACCTATATGCGTTTCGCGTCGAAAACTATATGTTTTATGGTTTTTCCAAAGGCGATATCGTAACGACGTGAGCAGATTATTTGCTGAAAATTAGGGCTTTAGAAAGATGAAGTCTTTATTTAGTACATAGCAATGCAAAATCATAGTTTTTAATGACGGTTTTTTAGGGCGAAGACAATCCCTTCACAGCGTTTTACGAAAATATGCATCAGAGTTATCTTTCAGGTTGAATACAACCATTATTATAAGCTTAAATACTTTATTTTTAGCGTTATTATAATGGAATATATAGTCTTTTAGTGTATAGCAAAACCTAAATTACGAAAATATTTCGATTTAATATTATAAAATAATATTATAAAATCACCAAAACTGTCTACTTCAATGTAATTTTTTCCATGTATTTGGTTATAAACATATCTATTTTAATTATTTAATCAAAATACATGTAATGTTAAATATCCAAAAAAAAATTTAGCTCATTTTATTTTTTCAATTATTTTAAAAATACTATAAAACATCATACGCAGACAGTGTTGCCGTTTTAGCGACTTTCTCGCTAGATCTAGCGGATTTTAACAATGTTTAGCGGATAAAAAAATCGTTTTAGTGAGAAATAATTATTTAGCGACTTCTAGCGACATTTGAACTTTTGAGATGGCGACTTTTTATATAGTATTTCATTTCAAATAAGTCATTTATCTTATGTCCAATTTTGGAATCCGTATATATAATATAATTTCACGGGAATTCCCGAACATAAACTAACAATTCAATGTCGTTCATTCACTTTCATCTGTTTCGTCATACAAAAATGCAGCAGGAGTAAACATGTTCGAAGATTTATGTAATTTTCCAATAATAATATTATCACTACCGCATTCAAATGCAGAATTTGAACGCATATTTGGTGCTATGAATGTAGTTAAAAGCAAACTGCGAAACAAACTATCAGATAAAACTTTTAAATTCCATTCTTCTGATTATAAATGAGTTAACGTTTAAAAAAAAAAGAATTGCGCAACGTATGATATTCCTGAAGATATTTTCAACCAAGTGGGTAAAGGCAAACCAAAGATGAAGGGAACTGAAGACATTGCCGAAGCTTCAACTTCCGCTGAAATTCTTTTTGAAGATCTGGATCCATACTTCGCTATTAATTTTGAAATTTAGGTAAAAGAACGTACTGAGCTAATTGTTTTATTTTTAATAAGATGACTAATATTTAAACATGGTTTAAAGATTAAACATTTATTTTTTTACAATATTTTTTTATTTTGTACATAAATAATTTTTGTTTTGGTTGTCATGTCATTAACCTACACTATAAATGAACTGATTTATATGAAATGGAGTCCGCTCTTTTTAAGGTTTTTCTGAATTTATAGATTTAGATTTTCGGTATTCATTGTATACCATTTGGCAAGATTTTTCAGTTAGCCCAATGGTAGCACGAAAATGTACCTAGGGACATCTAGCGGATTTTAAGAAAAAGAAAAATCCTGTTTCTGGCGGATTTTTTCTGTTAGTCTAGGGACTTTAAAATTTGTAGAACGGCAACCCTGTACGCAGACCCCGTTCGATTCAGTACGCTCCGGGTAATCCCAACGGCAGGACGTATTACTTTTTCTCACCGACACAGCGCGATCGCGTTGATACACCGATAGAGCTATAGTACACTATACTACAACTAGATACCTATAGCACCATCGAGCATTTTAACGATTGAGACTTTTATAAGCGATATTTTTGGTAGTAAGTAATTTTGAAATACGTTCATAATTGTAATATTTAAATATTAAATGATGTAATGGCGGCAAATTTTCAGTTCATACATATTTTTTTAGAAATGAGAAATGAACGTAAGCAATTCGGATCAAGTAAAAATACAAACTCGTTGGCTTTCACCTTTGGCTCCGCGGCGGAGTGACTTGGTAAATGAGTTGTAGCGCTGAGCGCCGCGGGTTCGAATCCCACATGGAACAAAAATTTGTATTACCTACAAATAATTGTTCCAGGTCTGGATGTTTGTCCTTGTGAAATTAATGTATTTAAACTGCCCCCACGATGTACTTAGGAAAAATTCCTAGTGTGGAGATAACTTTATGATTAAACAAAGACATGCCATCAAAAACATAACTTGTAAAATAACCAAGTCTCGCATGATGATACGGCCGTGCCGCTGTTTTGCTCGACTTGGCGGGGGCACTACCGTGCCCCCAGATATAAAACATATGAGCCGTGCTTGAGTTGAGTAGCTCAAGGGCGTAGTGCTCGCCGTAAACGTGAACAATCCGGGCTCGATCCCCGCTAGTGTTGCCAGGTGTCCCGATTTGCGCGGGACGTCCCGATTTTCAAGGGTCTAGTAACACGTCCAGATTCACCCTTGATCGGGACGCCAAATGTCCCCCGATTTTCACTGACCTTATTTTATACTTTAATCCAAAATTTTGACAGCAAAAATGATTACATCTGTTAGCTACTACCACATTAAAATATTTTTACTACGACATTGTCTCACCAGTCGAAAAAAAAACCACAAAAGTTTTAAACAGAATTATATTAAAATGAGTGATTTGAAAAATTCAGGGACTGCAAAAAAAAAACAAATAGTTCAAAAATGTTTTAATTTGCCTAAAATTAAAAAAAAATCAGTTTTTACGATGTTTGAATGAAAAGTTATTCGTTTATGAGATCAGACCCGAATAATAATTATAAAGCACAAAAATAAAGTAAAGTAACAGTCACAATTTCTCGCATTACTCGCATACTGTGATATTTAAAGTGAGCGTTGACCATCTGAGCTACCACGGCTCTCAATAAAGCACAAAAAGGCTACAAAGAAACCTATATTTTGTAGTCATTGTAGTTGTCCGGATATGAAAACCAAATCCCCGATTATTTTTACCTTCCGTCCCGAAATTTTACTTGCTAGACCTGGCAACACTAATCCCCGCCGACACTAATGAAATTGTTAGTTTGATGAATTATGTTTACATTATGAAACAGAATAAAAGTTTATCAAATGATATATATATTTTATACAATACATATTTTTCAATTAGAACATATTATAATATACTCAATAGGGTGAAAATGTAAAGCCGACTTCAATTTACTAAAAGAATAAAACAATTTCCACGTATTAGCCTCCGATTTCTATACACTATATATAAGCCATTATATGGAAATTATTTTTTTATTATTTTAGTTCCAATAGTATCCAAGACAGTTATATAATCAAAGATCAAAGTGATTCGTTAGGCAACTATTATAGCCTCACGCTCGCCCTGACACGCACACAGAGATAACATTGTAGTGTGCGTAAATATTACGCCGTTCCAAAGCGATCGCGTAGATTTCGACTTGGACATATTTGTATATGCGCTCTTAAGGCAAGATTTAGATAAAATGTCTAAATCTTGCCTTAAATTATACTGAAATAAAAAAGAAGCATATAAATATAAATACCTTCTTTGTAAAGAAAAGTTATGCAGTTTTAAGATATGAAATTATTCATTACTGGCAGGAAGACATACCACTAAGAGCAGAAAAAGACAAGTAATTGCTAAATTAACATACAATGATGATATCTCGGGAACTTTGCAACACAGTTTCTTTTTTTATAGTTTTTGTAGTAAATATTGATATTCAAACAATACTACATTTTTTATCTATAAATAGGCATTATTTTCAATATTTTAGTCCGAAAATAATATATTATGCCAGATGTGTCTTGAGATTTTATATAAAAGGTTCCTAAATTGTTGATTAAAGTTTACACTTTAATTAATATTTTATATATGCACTTGCAATAACTTATTTAGAATTACAAGCAATTAAGAGTTATTATTTTGCTGGCCTTCTTTTATATATCATAATAATTTGCTTTTACTTACAGTAATAATTAAGTAAAGATTTACTGGGTGATTAAATTGTTATAGAAAAAAATTAACCAATAAATGATGATTCATATTACACTGTGTCACAATCAAGCTGGGCTCCACCCGGGGCACATCCACTATGGGCCAGCCGAGCCAGTCATTCATGCTACACCGGGCTGTTTGCCATATGTGTGATAGGAGTTTACTACCAACTAGTGATTTCATCAATTGATATATGTGACGCTTGAGTAAATATGCAATTTTCGTATTTATTATACTAATACTACTAATGAATGGCTCATTCTTAAACTACAGGATACTTGCGCACACATTATAGCAATTTTTCATCGTCCATTTTGAGATTGTGTACCATCTTAAAGATTAGTCCTGGACTGACCGAATCGGGACACAATACCCACCGACATTTCGACGCCGCGCCCCGACCGAGTCCCGACGGCGCAGTGCGGGGGCACGGCCGGATCACGGTCAAGCATGAATCACTTCATACAAAAAGTATACTAAGATGTTTGACCGTGTCCCAGCCGGGGTCCGGCCTGGTCGCAACATGGTGTACCATGAATCATCCTTAAACCAACACACACAATAGTACAAGAATAAATATAATTAACATAATTAAGCCTACCTGTTGTTGAAAAAGTGAATTGCGAACTAGACAAATGTCTTTCCAAGTACGCAGGCCCTTCAGCTCACAACCAGGCGACACCACGTCAGTGCAGTTAAGGTCAGCATCCAACGGCATCACAATGAATGGTTGCACCACCTTTTATGTAACAAAACATCTCGTGATAAATAAAACAAATGGCAAAATTTTTAGCTCTACTATAACCTACTTATTTATGTTATAATATATTGAATTTCTTAAAAATTAAAACAAAAGTCTGTTCTATTAAATATATTTCTAGCTTTAATCCCTGCTGACTCAGTTATTACAACTTCAAAATTCTTCAAACATTGTTGCAGAATTTGATTTCTATAAAAAACCATCATCACCACTTACCCCCAAGTGGGATTGTAGGCAAATAATGGGTTATAACGTTTTCAGCAAATAACTATAAAAATCCTAAAACAATTTTTTTATAATCTTACATAAGTTAAAAGTTTTAGTCTCCAAATATTTATAATGTATCATATATGTTGCAATCAAACAATAGCTTTGTTTTCATTTTACTTGCTTAGTGTTATGAATAAAGACTTGTTTGTGTGATATTTTTAGAACACAAACAGACAAAGGTATTTAGGTCAAAAAATAATCATATTCATCCTATATTCAGCAATGATTTTAGGGCCCTAATGATGATGATAACTATACAATCATCCATAAATTCACTATTCTTAATGTTATTAACTAGTTTTCCTTTTATGTACAATATCTCAGGAGAAAAGTGCTCAGGTTTTATTTTATTTTTAAATTGCTTGCAACTCAAGATCAATTTTTGCTAGCACAAGAAAATTTGAGGATAAGTTTATGTCAATATATTAATGACAAAAGTTATGTAAACAGAAAGGAAACCTGCATTTGAAATTAAATAAAAGTAATACCAAACATGAAGTGCACAAATATAGGTAAAAACATCTCCACAGATTTTTCTCTGCTTAAAAAATACTATATTGATTGAGTTGAGACCTGTACCTAGCAAGGGAATATATGTTTGTGTTAACCTCAATTCTTAGACAATATTGTTTAAATAAACAACCCTTTTACTATAATAAACTATTTCACAACATTTGGATTTAGGCAATAACAAAATTTAAACAAATCATGACTAAATATAGATAATTAATATTATTTTGATGATACTGAAGTGTAAAATATGACAAATCATCTTTTTTAATAAATATTGAGAGCATGTTGAAATAGTATTCTACACGAAAAACAACCTTTTTAAAATTTTTTAGATTTACTTTTCATTTTAATCTATAAATGTTATGTTTAGAAATTATACAATCTTGAATGTCTATGTGATTGGTAGTGGCACATGGGAAACAGAAACTGAAACTTTTTTATTCAATATAGATTATAAATATTTATTGAGTCACTTTTCTTTTAATATACCATTGATTCCAAAAAAACCTCTGTCCTGGGAAAAACTAGCAACAAACGCAGCGGGATTTAAAAAAAACAGCTTACAATCATGTATGTTACAATTAACAACACAAAACAAATTAGAAATAGCTTGGTAGCGATCACCCTTCTCAGGGGTTATTATTTTAAACTTTGTGCAGGAACAAGACAAGCATTGTACAAGTACTTGCATGCCTAGGAATCATTATTTTTGAGTCCGAGTTTGTTTCAATGTTTCTAAAAATTGCTAACACAACAGAGGAGAAGGGATAGATAATGTTAGTTAAAGAACAAAATCTTTTAATCCAATAAGTAAAATACATTTTCAAATACTTCTCAATGCAACATATTTCAGACAAATTCATTATCTGTGAATTTATAGACTGACATAACCGCAGGCTAAATTAACCTAATGTAATAGGTACTATAAGTCTTCTTCCTTCTTATGTACTAACCTCGTTTTACTTTGGCATATGAAAAAGGTTAATAATTTATATAACTGTGTACTTACACTTTGTAAGTCGATAATTTGAATAGTATAAAGGCATATACCTACATACTTTTTATAATATATTATCATATAAATATATCTCACAGAAAAACAGCATAAAATAGCAGCTTAATGCTTGTGTTTAGTATGGTGAGTATAAAGACCGTAGACCCGTTTTACTGGGATCGAGGCATTCCACCTTAGTCCTCAGGGGTGACAACGCATCTGTATTTTGATTCTTAATCGAATATAGATGTGTATCAGCTACAGCATCCACTTACCATCGGGAGGACTGTGTGCTCGTTTGTCACCCTTATCCTATATAAAAAATAGCAATAAAAGGAAATAATAAATTCATTGCGAATAATTATCTTTGTCAGTGAACATGAAAGCAATAATAAAAAACTAGCCTGAATACTAAAATTATGATACATTGACGGCTAAGGAGCAAAGAATTAGTGCAAAAGAGACACATTTAATATAGTTACCAAGCATGTGTATAAGTTAGGCGTCCACTATATGAATATATACGAAGGTGGTGTCACTCAAATGAGTTTACGAGCTACAGTAACAATCAGAGTAAAGAACTACAAGCAATTACTAATGCATTAATAACAAAAAATTATTGAAATTTACATGAGTCGCGCCTTCGATGCAATCGTTAAAGATTGCTGATTGCTCCAATACTGTTTATTAGAAACAAAGAAAATATTGAAGATCTTCGATAATTGGCATTCACGAAGAAAATGGCGTCATATCACTAGTCACGGAACAAGGTACAATTTCGTCATATGAATGCACAGATCACAATCACAACTATACACCACAAAAAAGCATCTGCATGCTAATTAATTATTTTTTCTATAGAAATTACTCACTTAGAATAAGAATTCCAAAGTAAATCATCCAAAAATTCAAAGGATTGATGACAAGGCACTCCACTCACCGTTTGCAAAACCCAGACTGCGAATCACGTGACCCGAAACGTGTTGCCTGTTTCAATTTTCAATAGTAAAATTTTTTTATTAAGTTTTTGGCTTCGATGCTTGTCTTTTTAACCATGTATTCATTTTATTCGAAGTTTACGTTTTTATAGATTTTTTTCTCCACAATATGCTAATGCCATCAAAAACATAACTTGTAAAAAAAACCAAACCTCGCAACTCAGTTCTTCTATCGTAAAAAGTTGTGAGATCCATGTAATACCAAGTCGGTTAATTTATTCAGTCCCTACTTAAAGGGTCCTTCTGTTTTAAGTTATTACGTACCTAATTAGCAAACCTAACATTTTATAGTGACCATACCAATGTTAAAAATCTTTTATGTTTTAAATATATACATTGACTTGGTAATCGCATGAAAACGCAATGTATCTCACAAGTAATATATATTATATCAAATAAGATTGCTTAATGCGATTATTTAAGTTATATTTATTTAAAGACTATAGGGATCGCAAGCAGAAAGTACATGTTGTGTTGCATTAAATAGTACGTTTATCGTGCACTTAATATAAGAAACATGCATCGACATGAAATGCTTAGTCTTAGTTTAACAGGCATTTGAATAACGAGAGTCGCGTATTTTTTCAAAATGTCGAAAACTGAGTATCGAAGTGTCATAAATTTTCTGTTTAAAGAAGTTTTATCCCCTGCCCAAATAAAAGAACGATTGGATGGCGTGTATAAGGAGTCTGCCCCCTCCTATAGCACAGTGAAAAATTGGGTGAAAGAGTTTCGCCTCGGGAGAGAAACCGTCGAAGACTTTGGCCACGACGGTCGACCTGTGTAAGTGCTCACTCCCGAAACGATTGATCTTATCGAAGAGGAGGTTCTGAGTGACCGTCGTTGGAAGATTAGAGAAATTGCAGCAAGGCTTGGGCTCTCTAAGAGTACCATTTATCGCGCGATCCATGAACATCTTCACATGAAAAAAGTGAGTGCAAGATGGGTACCGAAACTTCTTTCAGCGGTACAGAGACAGGAAAGAGTGCGCTGCGCTTCGGAGTTTTTGGATCTTTGTGGCGAAAATCCAAAGACTGTGATCGAGCGGCTAGTGACTGGTGATGAAACTATGATCTTGTATCATGATCCACAAAGCAAGCGCGAGTCAATGGAATGGCGTTATAAGGGTGAAAAGCCCCTTAGAAAGGCAAAGGTGCAACAACCGACTAAAAAACTGATGTGCACAATATTTTGGGATTTTCAAGGCATTTTGATGGTGGATTTTAAAGAACGTAATACAGTCGTGAACGGCGAATATTTTGCTTCTTTAATATATAAATTACGATACAAGATAAAGAAAAAACGAAGAGGCAAGCTGTCTAAAGGTGTCCTGTTGTTCCATGAAAACGCCCCTGTTCATACCGCTGGTGTTTCGAAGGATGCAGTTCGTCAATGCGGGTTCACAGAAGTTCAACATCCACCTTACAGTCCAGACATGGCCCCGTCCAACTATTATTTATTTCCAAATTTAAAGCGGGACTTAAGAGGAAGAAAATTTTCAAGCGATGAAGAGTTGCAGGCGGCCGTCTTCAGTCATTTTGAGGATAAAAAATGTGATTATTTTTATAAAGGTTTAGAGATGTTGATTCACAGATGTAAGAAGTGTGTTAGTATTCATGGTGATTATATTGAAAAATAAAATTAGTTTCGTTTCATTTCCTTCATTGGTTCATAGTTAGGCCAATTCATAATGGGACCGCCTACATAAATAATCTTTTTTATAGAAGAGGAGACAAACAAGCATACGGTTCACCTGATGTTAAGTGACTACCACAGCCCATGACCAAACGCAACACCAGGGGAATCGCAGGTGCGTTGCCGGCCCTTTAGAAAGGAGTAAGCTCTTTTCTTGAAGGTCCCCAGGTCGTATCGGTCCGGAAAAATCGCCGGTGGTAAATTATTCCACAGAGAGGACGTACGCGGAAGAAAACTCCATGTGAAACGTACAGTGGTGGACCGCCAAGCATCCAGTTCATGTGAATGGTATCGGGAGGTTTGCCACGAGTGCGTTCATGAAATTTGGCGGCTGGGATTAATGCGAACAATTGCTCAGAGGACTTCCCGTGATAGATGAGATAAAATACGCAAAGAGATGCAATATCTCTTCGCAGCGCCAGTGATTCGAGTCAATCGGAAAGCACTCGGTCGTCGACGATTCGTACCGCTTTGCACTGGATGTGGTCAAGTGAAAGGAGCTGGTACTGGGGAGCCCCAGCCCAGAGATGGGAACAGTATTCCATGTGCGGCCGAACCTGTGCCTTGTAAAGTTGCAGGCGGTGTGCGGGCATGAAATACTCTTCCGCTCTGTTGAGCACGATAAGCTTTTTAGAGGCCAATTTGGCCTTCTCTTCCAAGTGGCCACGAAACTGCCCGTCACTCAATATGTCGACGCCGAGGATTCTGATACTGGCTGAGGCAACAAGGGAAGTGCCTTGAAACTGAGGAGATACGACAAAGAGGTTCCTTTCAGTGGTTAACGCGCAAGCTTGTGTCTTCTGAGGGTTAAACTACACTAGATTTAGTCGCCCCCAATCCGAGACTTTGTTCAGCAAAGACATGACTACAGACACAAGTTTGTCTTGGTACTCGAAGACGTTTTCCCGAGAAATATTGGCACGGCCGGTGTACAGAGCATCACTAGTGCTGTCATCTGCATAGCAATGAATGTAGCAGGTTTGCAACATAACATTGATATGCAGAGGAACAGCGTTGGTGATAGCACGCAGCCTTGTGGAACACCAGCAATAATAGGCTTGTAATCGGAGCTTGCACCGTCTACAACGATCGTAATGCTCCGATTTGCAAGAAAGCTGGTGATCCAATTGCAAAATTTCTCGGGAAACCCCTAGGAAGGGAGCTTCGAAAGAAGCGCTTTGTGCCAAACCCGATCAAAGGCCTTCGCAATGTCCCAACCTACGGCTAATGCCTCACCCTTGGACTCTACTGCCGCCACTCATCTATGAGTCAGGTAGACTAGAAGATCACCAGCTGATCGACCACGACGAAAAACGTATTGGCGATCACTAATCAGCTGGTGATTCTCAAGGTACCTCATGAGCTGGCAGTTTATAATGGATTCCATTGTTTTGGAGAACAAGGAGGTGATGGCGATGGGCCTGTAGTTGGTCGGGTCTGAGCGGTCGCCTTTTTTAGGGATCGGGTGCACGAAAACCGTCTTCCATGATTTTGGGACTACGCCTAGAGAGTAGGAGTACCGGAAAAGACGCGTTAAGACCGGTGCCAACTCTGGAGCATACGTCCTCAGCACAATTGGGGGGATACCGTCAGGTTCACCTGACTTGTGGATGTCCAGGGAGAGGAGTGCTTTGCAAACCGGGCGCTGTGTAAACCGCATCTCCGGTATGGAGCACTCACTACGCGGGATGGTCAGCGGCGTACTCCCTCCGTTATCGAAAGTTGAATTGAGAGCAAGAGCCTAGCAGATCGGCTTTCACTTTTGCGCCGTGGGCCAGTGAGTCATCCTTCCTGTGCAGAGATGGAAGAGATGGCTGACAGAAAGAAAAAACAAAGGAAACAACAGTGCCTTGCCGATGTGCCTGACGGCTGAATTTGAAGGAACTGGAGGCAGAATTATTCTTCTTTTTAAAGGCGCTGGTGTTTGCATCTCTAGACGTTTGGTAGCACTCCTGCTTATCACGTAGTGCAATTTTGCAGGAGCGACCAAACCAAGGCTGGGTTCTGCCTCCGATAGGTACCACAGACGATGAAATAAAAAGTTCCATTCCCTGTAGTACCATATCAGCATCGCATCCCGTCCTAGTGAGCCGACTTATAATGCCAAACACGGCGGTAACCTGCAGTACGCAACCGCGATGAGTGCGTGAGTGGCACCGTACTCTCTTCTCCACATCTAATCCGCGTGGGCGAAGTAGCCAGTTGTGTCAGACCATATTCCAAGACAAAATCATGAACAGATCTCCCCGCATGATCGGTTAAATTCGGTGTGATGGGCCTTAAAATAGCCAAGGATCACAATCTCTGCAGAGGGGATCTGCTGTAGCAAAGAACCCGTAGCCATTTGGACGTGGCAGAAGAGTCTGTCTGTTTCGGCATTACCGTTATGGGGCCTATAGGCAACCGAGGCAACCGTAGACGCGCGGATGGTCGTCACTGTCTACGCGTAGCCAAAAGATGGACACGTCAAAACCTTCAAGACTGCCGAGGCGTCGAGAACAGATGTCCTCTCTGACGTATACGCAAACTCCAGCCCGCGGCACAAAACAGTGTTCCAGTTTGTACCCCAGGTAGGAAAGATACGAAGCATCAGCCGGAGAGGACACCTGCGTACATAAACACTCACGCCTGTCACCCAGAGGGGTAGGCAGAGACTACAGACTTCCATTTGGCACGATCCTGACACACCTCTCTTGCCTCCTTTACATCCATACACCTACGCATACATGCTCGTCGGTTAAGGGTACTTCTAATTTGGCCCGTTTTCAATAAATCGCCAATTTGGTCGATAAATTTTCGCCTAGAACGTCCCTTTCCGACTCTGCCATTCACTTCTGCACCATAAATTTTCTTTGTCACTCTTTCCTCATTCATTCTTTCCACATGACCAAACCACCGAAGCATTCCTTTCTTAATCCTGGTCACAACATCATCTTGCAAACCACACTCTTCTCTTATTACACAATTTCTTACCCTGTCATTCAGATTCAGCCCTAACATACTCCTTAACGACCGCATTTCTACTGCGTTTATTCTACTCTCGTGCTTCTTCTGCCACACCCAACTTTCACTACCATACGTTAAAGTAGGGACCAACACAGCATTGTGAATTGCCATACGTGCCTTTTTCGACATATTTTGACTCTTCACAATAGAGTGCAAGGCCCCATTTACTCTATTTCCCGCATTCACTCGTCGTTCTATATCCTTATCATATCTCCCATCCCTTCTAAATACGCAGCCCAAATATACAAACTCATCTACTTGCTCGATCAACTCCCCTTCTATTCTTATTTCACAAATCGTTTTACTTTCTTCTCTTTCAAAAACCATAACCTTCGTTTCTTACTTGCGTTCACTTTCATACCCCTTTCTTTTAATGATCCGTTCATTAATGTAACCATCATTTGCAACTCGGCCGCCGACGACGCAAGAATAACTTGATCATCGGCGTACAAAAGGCATTTGACGGTTAACTCACCCATTCTTAATCCGCATTCTTCAACTTTCAAATTTTGCAAGCAACTGTCCATAAATAGGTTGAACAGCCACGGTGAAGCCACACAGCCCTGTCTGACACCTTTATGGATGTCAAACCAGTCCGAGTAGACACCGTTGATCCTAACACAAGCACTAGAGTCCCTATAAAGAGACTCCAATGCCTGTATCAAGCCAGCGCTCAACCCAAATGAGTTCAGTGTTTGCCATAGCAAATCCCTATCCACTCTGTCATAGGCCCTTTCCAAGTCCATGAACGCACAAAAATCCTTTTGGTTTTTGGCCAGAAACTTCTCCGCGATCATGCGCATGGAAAAGACTTGACTTGACACCTGCGTCTCGATCAGAAAGATCAGAGCCGGCTTCGAATGAACTTTTTTTATTTATTATTGTTATTAAACCAATAATAGAACAAAATATTACTTTTTGTAATACTTTAATACAAAATCTAAACAAAAAATAAAAACCGGTTCAGCAGACAAACCCGAGTGTGTTAATTAACTTATAGATAGCTAAAGTTATGTCGTACATCACTATATTGCAGTACTTTCGGTTGCAGTGATACCATTTTAATTTTACAAAAATTGCATACATTTGCTACGAAGTGGTAAGTTTCGGTTCGACTTATTCAGCCTTTATTTTGTATAATATTTTGACAGTTACCAGTTATCGATTATATTAAATAATAATATATTTATTTTGTGTAGTAAATTATATTTATTTTAAAATCACTTATTTTCACCTCATGAACTATGCTGGCAACACTTGTTATTTACGAAACTAAAAGTATTCACAGATGAAAAGCCATGTTGTCCTTTTGTAGATTTGACGGTTATGATTGTGGTTACGTGGAAACGATTCGTGTATTTTAAATTTGTTTATCCTTCCTTTGACCTCACGTCCCTTCCATACACACTGAAAGGGGAAAGGGGGGAGTCTAGAAGGTGACGTGATTCTTTCGACCAATGAGACGCGCGCCCGACCGAGGTGCTTTTGGTGGGAAAGCCGAGGCAATAAAGGCTCGCGCGCGTCCCTCGAGCGGCCTCTTGCCTTCGCGCCGCTAGTCTGAACCGCACCACCTGGGGCAGTCGCGCTCCAGAAGTAACCGCCTCACATAGTGTGAGATATCGTCGCGCACCGCTCTCTTCCTTCGTACCACTGGCCTGGATCGCATCTCTGGGGCGCCCCAGAAGAACCCACCTCACGTCGCATCACCGCAACGGAAGCGTCATCCGCCGCATCAGAATCACACCCCGGTAAGTGTGTTTCCTGTAATTTTGTTCCTACTTGAGCATTTTGTTTGTTAGATAACCCGCCCCATTTGTTTCTCCTAATGGGCTCAAGTAGAATTCCATCCTAACCTTGACAAGCAATAGATTTGGAAGAGCGAGTGCATTGTCCAAGGTTGCAGCGTGCCACGTCCGCCATCTTGTTTAGGCATAAGAAGCCAACCGCATATACAGTCCACCTAGTATAATATCTCGCACAATAGGGTCAAGGCACGACCTGGGAATCGAACTCGGGAACCCCTATGCCCGCCGCCCAACCAGATTGTGTATTGCAAGAAAACACACTGCAATTCCGTTTTTTTTGTCGGAGCTCAATTGACTGGCACGATCACTTTCGTAATGGCGCACGACGCGGAGCAATTGTATAGTTATATATAACGGGTATGGTAGTTTTATATAACGGTTATGAATCGGACTCTCGTACCTTTTACAGAGGAGTATGCCTTGCGACACCGTCTCCTTTGGTTTAATACTCAAAGATTACCGCATTACAAAGTAGGTTATTTGTCAATCATAGTAGTGAATGTTGTAAAACTGACAGCAAAACCTGCTGTGTGATGGGCACTAAATCTAAGGTACCTAAGTGATCAAAATAAATTGAGGTTTATATCAATATCGAATCAATTCTTGCGTTGTTTTCTCTATTAGTTCACGCGCGTTTTATAAGTAGCCTGGAAAGCCTACTTTAGTTTAGTCGTTATAAGGCGTAAAACCGCCAAATTGGTTAAAAACGGTGAAATGGGTATAAACCTTTGTATAGGAAATGTAAATCCATACAACTGATTTTGACGAGATTTGGTATTTAGAGAGCTGGAAAGATTAAAAAGCCTAAATTACCTTTTATCGTCAAAGGGATAACGTGGTACTAAAATCCATGCGGACGAAAACGTATTCGTATATTTTTTCGTGTATTTCTTTATTGTTTCTTATTTTTAAACGTGTTGGCCTGTTTATCTACGTAAGTTAACATCCACAAATTGCAATAGGTTGCTATGAATACAAAACTAACTTAAATTAAATGTTGGTCCATTACGAAGGTATTTACTTCCTTTAATAAATAAAATAGTATTTACAGAATTATAAAATTTATTCAAAGTTATGGAACAGTAATATTTCTTCAAAGCTTACTAGGCCGTAATAATTCATCACGATCATTAATCGATCGAGTGTGTATGTCTACTATGTATTCTTTAAGTCCGGATCTCGAGGAAAACTGCAAAAATGGTTTATGGAAATGAAAAATATCAAAAAAAGTACCAATAATAGTAAATAGTACAGTATTGGTAAGCCATCACAAGACAAGTACAAAATCGGATGGAAAAATATGAATACGTATTTATTTTTACTTTTAACACAAAATAGGTTTACCCAACCCTTTTTGGTTAATGAAACGTGAGGTGAATATGTTACTCTCTACGGGATTTTTCATCGGCATCGGCGCTCAAGGAAAGAACAAGCAAGAAAGACCACTCAAGCTCCCTATTAGGTTCCCATTAGTTGTGCAATATTTAATAGATAGAGAATATTTAACTGTTGCACTAGTGTAACATATTTTTGACAATTTTGCACCTTCTTTAATTTCATCTTAACCACTAGCAGAATAAAATAGCAATTAATTTCCATTAAATAATTAGTCAGACAGATGTCACAGTAATACTAATAGTTCAGATTTTCTTCTTGTAACAAACGTAAATATATTCCGCTTAGCTCACATCCCTTACAATAGTAAATAGTAATGATACGTAACCAGATGATCGAATCTAAAAAAAAATATTGCATTTTTTAATATTAGTGGAGGGAACAAATTTATAATTTGATAAAAAATGTTAAAATTTAGTTTATTTGTAGGTCATTAAATTAACATTTTTCATCGTATTTTATCGTATCTATTTAGCTTCTCACTAAGCCATATACAAATTTAAAAGCAACAATATTTTCCGGCTTATCGGTATCGGTAAAATTTTTTAACATCTCTAGTACTTACAATAACTGTTGTTTTTGACACACAAATATTTCTTTATTTTTGTTTCTTATATTCACAAAATATATATAGTTTCGATTTACTGGTTGTAGGAACTCAATTATTTAAATTCCTTTTTCCGCTGTTCTTTTACAATTTATTTCACAATTTAGCATTTTTTAAATAACTTGCATGTAGCAACGCTTGACACGAAAATTGAAAACGATTGTAACGTCAAAAGAGATGTGTTGACATTTATACCTGTAAATTGACACGTTAGTGACATGTTAGTGGCTACACGGGCTACACCTTTGACTAGCCCTTAATTACTCGCGTGGGGTATATTTAACCCCACGGCGTATTTGAAGCGTCGTATCTCCGCCATTTTTAAAGTTACCACCATGCCGTTCTTAGTAGCTGCCTAAATACCTCCCCCCGCCGCGAATCAGTCACGAGCGCCGCTCCGTGTCGTGTGGTTGTGTCAGGAGATCGTGTCTGGGGTATATATTGCCCCACGCGAGTATTCGTGCAACTTTTTTTGGACGAGTGAGTATTTTTATTTTTATTTTTTAATGTGCAGTACAGATACTAAATGGTTAGGTTTTTTTACTTATCTTTGTTTTCTGTTCTTTTTTAGGTTATAACACCTAAAATGGCAAGTAAGCGTCTTTCTAACTACCAGATTCTTGAGCGTATATTAGAAGACGACGAAGAAAGCATCATAGATAGTCCCGATGAAGATGAGGGAGACGATGAAGTGATCCAGAGTGACCACAACTCAGAATCTGAAGAAAGTGCCAATGAAACCGAGTTAGAATGGAGTGATGACGATAATGAACCGCTGAGTAGACACGCAAGTAAAGATTCTGATAGCTTTTATTTATCAAAAAAGAAATGCACAAAGTGGGCAAAAGAGCCGCCGCGTACTAGCGTTCGAGTTCGTAGACACAATATTATGAGGGAAACACCAGGACCTAAGGGAGCAGCCAAGGAGATACATACAATGTCAGAAGCATTCTTTTGTATGTTTTCAATGGATACTGTCAATTTAGTACTGCAACAGACCAACGATTACATAAAATCGATACAAGGAAAATTTCAACGCGAACGTGATTGCAAATTCCTAGAATACGAAGAACTTTTGGCTTACCTAGGTTTGCTTTACATGTCTGGTGTGCTGCGTTCATCTCACTTGAACTTCAAAGATCTGTGGGCTACCGATGGAACAGGCATCGAGTTTTTTCAAAACACAATGTCATTCAACAGATTTCTTTTTATATCAAGATGTGTTCGTTTTGATGACAAAAATACTAGATCTGAAAGGCAAAAAACAGACAAACTAGCAGCAGTCAGAGAGTTCACTGATTTGATGAATAATAATTTCATCAACAATTACTCTGCATCTGAAAATGTCACCCTAGATGAACAATTACCTGCCTTTCGAGGAAGATTTTCTGGTGTTGTTTATATGCCCAACAAACCCACGAAGTACGGCATAAAGCATTATGCACTCGTAGACTCGGCAACATTTTATTTACTGAAATTTGAAATTTATGCTGGAGTACAACCTGAGGGTCCATATCGAATGCCTAATGATACAGTAAGTTTGGTAAAGCGCATGATAGAACCCATCTGGGGTACTGGTCGAAACGTTACGATGGACAACTGGTTCACTAGCGTCCCTCTTACAAATACGCTTCTAAAAGATCACCAGCTTACTATGGTTGGAACTATTCGCAAGAATAAGCCGGAAATTCCAACTTGCTTCCAGCCCAAACGAACACGAGCTGAGCATTCCAGTCTGTTTGGTTTCCAAGAAGACGTAACACTTTGCTCTTACGTTCCAAAAAAATCTAAAGCTGTACTGCTGATTTCGTCAATGCATCATGACAATAAAATAGTTGAAAGTGAAAAGAAGAAACCGGAAATTATTTTGTACTACAATCGCACGAGAGGTGGCGTAGATACCAACGACCAAATGTGTGCTAACTATAACGTCGGCAGACGTACAAAGAGATGGCCTATGGTTATATTTTATCACCTTCTCAACGTTGCTGGTATCAATGCATATGTCATTTATAAAAATAAAATTGACCACGGAATATCAAGAAGGGAGTTTTTGAAGCATCTTGCAGTTGATTTGGTAAAGGCTCGCCAACAAACTCGAGCAACTATACCACAACTGCCTAGGGCCGTTCAAAAACGGCTAAAAAGAAATGCTCAAGTTCAGGATCCTAGCCCCACTTCCAGAGGTGGTCCATCGACAACTTATAAAAGGTGCCATATCTGTCCAAGGTCGAAAGATAAAAAAATAAGATTTATGTGTGCCAAATGCCACCAGCAAGTTTGTCACGACCATTCCACTATGATATGTGATAAATGTATTGATTAAAAAGTTCCTAAATTTAAAGTTTCATATCTTTAAAAGTTTTTAAGGATACTATTACAATTTAGAACAATGTTGCCTCTTTCAAATTTTTATAATAAAAAAAAGTATGTCATTAAAAATATGTTTTATTGTACCTTTACAATTGGGGTTATATATTCCCCACGCGAGCGTAAGTGTAACTATATGGACGCGAGTAATTAAGGGCTAGAGAAGAAAGAAAGGACATGACATAAAGATCGTTAGTTGTAGGAATGTAACAAAATATCGGTGTCTCTTTTTAGCCGATGAGTATATTTGTATGTAAAAAAGGACAAAAGTAGTTTTATCATTACTGAATACAGCAACAATTTTTTCGCTGCGGCTGTGTGCCATGTTTTGTCACAGTCAATGACAACTATATCAGTTGTCATTGCGACTTTAGTGAGGTGAGTGTCTTATTTTCATATGTTTCTCTCGTGGAATTCGATTATTACGAAATTTCTTATTCTATTCCTCGGGACCTCTAAATCAGGATAAAAAGTATCCTATATGTTAATTCAGGTAAAATCTATTTGTGTGCCAAATTATTACATTCAAACTGGTCTGATACTTTTGGCGTGCATAAGGAACAGAGAAACATTCAAATTTTTGCATTTATTATAGTTTGATTAGTGTGAGTATGATGACTAAGCCTAATTTATTGTCTAACAAACAAACAAAAATTCTTTAATTAGTATTTCTTGTTTAGTTATTCCCGGAAAATAATTGTAACATTAAAATAGATAGTTACAAAGTAAAAAAAACGACTGCTTAAAAGTAATGAAATGAAAACATAGGTATAACTCATATATATTTCAGTAATCTCCTTTTAATTTCCTTTATTTTGGTACCCCTATCGATAGGTGGAATAAAAAAAATTAAGGACTTTGTAGTGTTATGCTTACATACATACTTACATATCATTTTACACTATTTTATTTTTATTTTTCCATTCTGTTTTTGATTTTCTACATTCACCTCAAAACTGGATATTTTGCATCACCTTTATTTCCATAGGATCCTGTAATATTTTTAATTCATAAGAACACAATAACAAATCATTTTCACTTCGTATTTTCACGTTATCAGCACTTTTTAAATCGGTGTCAATGGAGTCTACCTTTTTCGATCTTTTATTTAGTTCTCCGTAACTCTGCAATTTCGGGTTTCGTGCGCGCTCTTGCGCTACCTTTTTTCCTATATAAATAATATCTCATTTGTCACTTAAATCTTGCCGTTTCTCTATTACGAGCCTAAAACCAAAATTTGACATGTTTTGACATCGTTGTTTATCTGGTTGTCATGGCAATTTTTATTCAAATATTGTTACCGGCCTGATGTTTTTACTTCAAAAATACTCTTTTCTTCTTGGCCATTTACAAAAATTTGCTTTTAATTTAAATAATTTCAAATAATTTCTCGTTCTTATCCCAGATCCGTCAAAAAGTATAAAAGCCGAAGAATCGGCCGATAGAGGTCCTCACTTCAGCTTTGATACGAGAAGCACCTCTTAAAGGCTTTATCCGCACTGCCTCGGGATCTTGCAAGCCTTCTCCTGAAGTCGTCGCCTAGCCACGCCTACGCCTCCACCTATTAGTGCCCGCGCTATCTTCGGCCGCTGAGCGTGTTTGTCTCAAGCGCTGCGTGTTCCTACTCCAGACGCTGCGTGTCTACTCCGGACGCTGTGTGTGTCTACTCCGGACGTTGTGTTTGCCTACTTCAAGCGTCACGTGTACCTACTCCAGACGCTGCGTGTCTACTCCGGGTGCTGCGTGTATCTGCTCCGGGCGTTGCGTGGGCCTACTCCAAGCGCTGCGTGTACCTTCTCCAGACGCTGCATGTGCTTTCTCCAGATTCTGCGTGTACCTAGAGCAGGCGCTGCGCACCTATCATAGGCATAGCCTGTGCATACTTCGTTGCAGTATCTTTATTTTTGTTATTTTTTTTTTAATAATATTGTAAATCACTATCATCATTACAGCCCATCATCACCTTCATACCTTTTTTTTATAAAAGAAACTGTAAATCTTTTCAAATTTTTAAATAATTTATTTTATTTTTTGGTTGTTTTGTTGTAGTTAGGTTAGGTTATTTAGTTTTTAATTGTCGCTTCACGACAATTTGGCGCCCGACGTAAAAGTTCTTCTTTTCTTCACCTTAGCTACGCCTTATCCATTTCCTTTTGATTGAATTGCTTTCTCTTTCGTTCTTAACTCTTTATTTACTCATCCTTATCATATCTTCCAAATTCTAAAACAAAACTTCATCTAGTTTTTCAACTTATCTGGATTATATTTAGACCTACATATAACACTTACATTCATCACCTTAATATTTTTATTCTAGAGAACTTAAAGAGGTACTATCTTCCAAATTCTAAAACAAAACTTCATCTAGTTTTTCAACTTATCTGGATTACATTTAGACCTACATATAACACTTCACTTACATTCATCACTTTAATATTTTTATTCTAGAGGTACAATTTTTTATTAAATTTTTATTTCTTAAACTTAACACTTAATTATAACAATGAAACGGGTTATTAAGTACGAATTCCTTAACAAGGCCGAACTCGAATACGAAGTGAAGATTAGATGTGAGGAACCAGCTAATACTGTTTTGCTTCTAAAAAAACAGGTTTTGCGTTTAGTTGAGAATTCTCACCCTGAAGATATTCTGACTTCTCCAATTCCGATCGAGGATGACTTGTCTCAAATTGGTTCTACTTTGACTTACCTGGACTGTAAAATTGAAAAATTTTTACAAGGTGAAACCAAATACTTACGATTAATAGAAACTTTTATTAATCATGTTTTTTACAGATTGGAGCGAATAGATACTGACTTATATCCAGACTTTAAAGCTATTTTCGATACTTTGAAGATGAAATTTGACGCTATTACTAAACAATTCGAATCCTTGACTCCACCTCCAACTGAAAATGACTCTCCATCACTTGACCCTCCTGTTGACCCGATTGTCATGGAACCTCCTCTTGTTTCTCAAACATCTGTTACGATCCATACCCCGTATCCTTCACCACTACCTCAATCTTTTTCTCCAACTAACGTCTTCAAAGATCTGAAAAGACACACGTTCAATGGTAAAAGCTGTCCAAGATCCTTTCTTCAAAAACTTGAAGAATACTGCTTAGCTCGCGGCTTATCCAAAGACTTGTTGATCTCTCAAGCATTTGAAATTTTCACCGACAATGCTCTTCATTGGTTCAGATTTAAATATAATCAGAATCCAAACTTAACTTGGAACGAACTTTCCTCTTTATTAATCAAAGACTTTGGTGGTTTTGATTATGATTATAAACTTCTAGAAGCGATTAGGAACCGAACTCAAGGCCGTGATGAACCTATCGTCATCTATATTTCCATCATGTCTGGAATGTTCACTCGTCTTTCGAAGAAACTTTCTGAAACAGAACAATTGGAGATTATTTTGAGGAATATTCGCCCATGTTATTCAGTCTTCGTAGCTCTAAAAGACATTGACTCTATCGACTCTCTTCTGGCTACTTGCCAAAACTATGAAAAGTTCCTTGACAGAGACAAACAATTTAAAGAACCAAATGTACAACAAAGTCCTCTTATTTCTGAATTCAACTACAAGCATTCCACTTCAAGTTCAGTTGGCTCTTCAAATTCTTCTAATAACTCACAACCTTCTCCTCCCTTTATGAATAAATTCACTTCATCCTACAAATACCCTTCTAGACAAGTTAATAGTCTCTCTCAAACTAAAGCTCCTCAAGAAAGCTCTTTTTGTGTTCGCTGTCGTAAACAAGGTCATACTTTGAACACTTGTACTCAACCACGATTCGTGATTTGTTTCAAATGTGGTCTTAAAGGTTTTAAAACTGCAGATTGCCCTACTTGTTCTCCCAAACCACATACTAGTTCAAAAAACTAACTGCTGACTTGAAAAGTAACTTAAACTTTGATAATGACGATTGGGCTAGTTGGATTAAAACAATTCAAAACTTCTTTTCTTGTTACAAAATCTCTTCTACACTCTACTCCAAAGAACAAGATCTTAATCGTCCATTCGTTAATGTCAAAATTTATGACTTAACTTTATCTGGTTTACTAGATTCTGGCAGCTCAGTAACTATTCTGGGTAATAATTCTCATTTGGAAATTCTTAAACTGGGCTGTAAACTTTTCAAGTCAGATCTTATTAGTGTCTCTACTGCTAATAATCAAAAAGTTAATTCCTTGGGTTATTTTGACTTACCTGTTCATTTCAATAATCAAACTCATTTGATTAAAGCTTATGTTTTTCCGGAAATATTTCCTTCGCTAATACTAGGTATTGACTTTTGGAGAAAATTTAATCTGTTACCTAGTGTTTTATCTTCTCTTAACTTTACAGAATCTAAATGCTCTGCTATCGAAATTAAAGATATTAAAGTTTTACCTTATGAGCATTTAACTCCTAACCAAAAGGACATCGCTAACGACATCATCCAACGCTTCAAGACAATTTCTTTTGAAGAAAAAGGTATCCTGGGAAGCACACACTTAATCACCCACAAGATTGATACTGGTAATTCTCTTCCAATCAAACAAAGATGTTACAGACTGTCTCCTGAAAAACAAAAGGCGTTAATTAATGAAGTTGACAAGATGCTGGGATGGAACGTCATTGAACAATGCGAAAGTCCTTGGCTATCTCCAGTTCTCATCACTCCGAAGAAGAATGGTGAATGGCGTTTCTGCGTAGACAGCAGGAAGCTTAACTCAGTTACACGTCGTGATGCTTATAGTCTGCCACTAATAAGCGAAATTTTGGACAACCTGAAGAATGCCAAATTCTTATCAAGCATCGACATTGCGAAAGCATTTTGGGAGATTCCCTTGAATCCTGCTGATAAAGATAAAACTGCATTTTATGTACCTGGAAGAGGCATGTTTAGATTCAAGGTAATGCCTTTTGGTCTCTCTAACTCACCTGCAACTCTACAAAGATTAATGGATATGCTTTTTACTCCTGAATTTGAGAACAAGGTATTTTGCTATCTGGATGACATCGTTATTATTAGCGAGACTTTTGATGAACACATATCGCTTCTCATGAAAGTTCATGAAAAACTTTCATATGCTAATCTGACTATTAACTTTGAGAAGAGTCAATTCTTCAAGAAAGAACTGAAATACCTTGGTTTTCTAGTGGACGAGTATGGTCTACGTGCTGATCCAGATAAAATAAAAGCTATTTTAGAATATCCTGTACCTACTTGCAGAAAAGAAGTACGAAGATTCATAGGCACCTGCAGCTGGTTCAGAAGATTCATTCCAAACTTTAGCACCATTGCCTCTCCACTCAACCAACTAACCTGTTCCGGGAAGAACGCTCCTAAATTTTTATGGAATTCACAAGCTGCAGCTGCTTTCCAGAAACTTAAAGAAGCTTTGGTAACTGCTCCTGTCCTTGCTTGCCCTAACTTCAAACTACCCTTCTCTGTACATTGTGATGCATCAAATTATGGCATAGGAGCAATGCTTACTCAACATCAAGATGACAAAGAAGTCGTGATTGCTTACATGAGTAAAGCACTAAACAAAAATCAACAGAACTACTCAACTACTGAAAGAGAAACATTGGCTGTAATAACTGCGTTAGAACATTGGCGATGTTACCTAGACAATGGTAAAGAATTTACAATATATACTGACCATGCTGCACTTAAATGGTTTCAGAACTTATCGAATCCATCTGGAAGACTTGCTCGCTGGACTTTACGCTTATCATGCTTTAACTTTGTCCTGAAACATAAAAAAGGAAAGGATAACGTTGTTCCAGATTTATTATCAAGACATAAGAATCAAGAACGTCCTGATACACGAGAAACTTCACCTCAAGGCGTACATCCTATTACAATTGAAGAACCACCTGATCGTGAACTTGAGCACTACAACAAGATTTTTCTCGGATGCTCTAACAACCCAGACGCATATCCCAACTACACTGTCAAGGATAACAAACTTTACCGCTGCATCCATTCTCTCGGTCGTCTAAACGATGACTTTATTTGGAAAGAAGTTCCACTACCTCAAGATAGACATGCACTTATTGAAGTTAACCATGGTTCCCCTTCAGAAGTCCATCTTGGTATCTTCAAGACATTCAAGAAAATATCTTTAAAATACTATTGGCCTGGTATGTTTAAGGACATTGCCAAATTAATCTCGTCTTGTGAAACCTGCTTAACCTACAAACACCCTAATCATTCTCCCTATGGTCTTATGGGTAAACCCAAACTTTGCTCCAGACCTTTTCAAACTATATCCTTAGATCTCATGGGTCCATTACCTATGACTCGTAGACGAAATCAGTATATTCTAGTAATTAACTGCAATTTTACTAAATATACTATGATTTTTCCCCTTAAACGTGCTACTTCAGCTAATATTATTAATCTTTTGGAAAATTCAGTTTTCCTAGTTCATGGCATTCCCCAAACTATTATAATGGACAACGCGGTTCAATTTCAGTCGCGAGAATTCCAATCATTCTTAAATTCTTATAAGGTTCCTTGTATTTTTCACACAGCTTTATATTGTCCTCAGGTTAATCCTACGGAGAAGTTTAATAGTACAATTATTACAGCTCTAGCATCTCTAGTAGGAGACGATCATAGATCCTGGGACAACCATCTTGCTAAGATTCAGTACGCAATGAACAGCGCTACAAATGTAGCTACTGGCTTTACTCCAAACTTTTTAGTCTTTGGTAGGGAAACAATACCTTGTGGTTCCTTCTATACTCCAACTCATAACCTCGAGGAATTGATATTTATGCCTCGTGATATTTACGCGTCTAATGCTGGTCTCCTCTCATCTATTTTTCACAAAGTTCAAACTAAACTTCACATAGCTCACGCTAAAAATAGCGCTCGCTATGATCTTCGCCGGTCTTTTAAAGAATTTAATGTGGGAGACACTGTTTGGCGTAAAAACCATGTTTTAAGCAATGCCGGCGCATACTTTAATGCTAAACTTGCCCCTAAGTTCATCAAGTGCAAAGTGATAGCTAAACTGTCACCACTAGTCTATGTGCTTGAAGACCCTAATGGAGTTAGAGGCAAGTGGCACATCAAAGATGTAAAATCATAATTTTTTTTTAACTTTTATTAACTGTATATATGTATAAATATCACCATCATTCTCACCTTATTATTTTTATTTCTTCGTTTGTTTGGTGATCCAGTGTTCTTCAACACATCTTGCTTTAGGACCTCGAATTTTCGTTGGTTAATCTTCACTTTTTATTTCAGACACATTTCGTTAGTGATGTTGCTGATCTCTGGCTTTGAGCCCTACCGCTCTGGCCGTTCTTAATCTTTACTTAAGTCATAGCGGCTAAAGCTTGCTTAAGATTAATTTCTTTAACTTTATCTTCACTCAGGAGCGGATGACAACTCCTTAAATAAGCCTGGATGTCCTTTCAAAATGTTTTTTTTTCCACGCAGGAGCGGATGACAACTCCTTAAATAAGCCTGAATGTCCTTTCGAAAACACACTTTTAGAGTGGTAGTCATTGAATGTGAACTCCACCCTTACCTGAATGCAGATGATGAATGTAAGAGATAGTATATCTGATATTGCCTGGTGATGTCTGTTACTGCAAAGCTGTGTTTTTATGGTTTATTTTGGAATGTACATCTCAAAATTTTTGCTGAGTCAAAAATTTTCCAGGGTCGGGGGGGAAAATGTAGTGTTATGCTTACATACATACTTACATATCATTTTACACTATTTTATTTTTTATTTTTCCATTCTGTTTTTGATTTTCTACATTCACCTCAAAACTGGATATTTTGCATCACCTTTATTTCCATAGGATCCTGTAATATTTTTAATTCATAAGAACACAATAACAAATCATTTTCACTTCGTATTTTCACGTTATCAGCACTTTTTAAATCGGTGTCAATGGAGTCTACCTTTTTCGATCTTTTATTTAGTTCTCCGTAACTCTGCAATTTCGGGTTTCGTGCGCGCTCTTGCGCTACCTTTTTTCCTATATAAATAATATCTCATTTTTCACTTAAATCTTGCCGTTTCTCTATTACGAGCCTAAAACCAAAATTTGACATGTTTTGACATCGTTGTTTATCTGGTTGTCATGGCAATTTTTATTCAAATATTGTTACCGGCCTGATGTTTTTACTTCAAAAATACTCTTTTCTTCTTGGCCATTTACAAAAATTTGCTTTTAATTTAAATAATTTCAAATAATTTCTCGTTCTTATCCCAGATCCGTCAAAAAGTATAAAAGCCGAAGAATCGGCCGATAGAGGTCCTCACTTCAGCTTTGATACGAGAAGCACCTCTTAAAGGCTTTATCCGCACTGCCTCGGGATCTTGCAAGCCTTCTCCTGAAGTCGTCGCCTAGCCACGCCTACGCCTCCACCTATTAGTGCCCGCGCTATCTTCGGCCGCTGAGCGTGTTTGTCTCAAGCGCTGCGTGTTCCTACTCCAGACGCTGCGTGTCTACTCCGGACGCTGTGTGTGTCTACTCCGGACGTTGTGTTTGCCTACTTCAAGCGCCACGTGTACCTACTCCAGACGCTGCGTGTCTACTCCGGGTGCTGCGTGTATCTGCTCCGGGCGTTGCGTGGGCCTACTCCAAGCGCTGCGTGTACCTTCTCCAGACGCTGCATGTGCTTTCTCCAGATTCTGCGTGTACCTAGAGCAGGCGCTGCGCACCTATCATAGGCATAGCCTGTGCATACTTCGTTGCAGTATCTTTATTTTTGTTATTTTTTTTTAATAATATTGTAAATCACTATCATCATTACAGCCCATCATCACCTTCATACCTTTTTTTTATAAAAGAAACTGTAAATCTTTTCAAATTTTTAAATAATTTATTTTATTTTTGGTTGTTTTGTTGTAGTTAGGTTAGGTTATTTAGTTTTTAATTGTCGCTTCACGACAACTTACAATTTGGGGCCAAAAATCCGTCATATTGATTAAAAAACCTATCTAATAACACACGGGTGTTTGAGACGAATCACACGAAAGAATCTTTTTCTGATTAAGCGCCGCACTATCGATATTAAGTATAGTGCGCAGCACTACGTCAAGACGCCATCTTTGTGCTAGACTCATTTAGGTATACACGTTTTTTTTCGTAGGTATGTCATGTCCTTTCTTTCTTCTCTAGTCAAAGGGCTACACCTACTCCCCCTTAAATCTAATGAATTTATGTGTCTGTCTCTTTTTACTGTCGCTTTTTCGTTTCATAGATAGCATTCAAATCACAACGATGCTAAAGAAGTTTTCACTTCAAAAAGTTCTACAGTCTGTCGGTTTGTCCGCGGCTTAGTTCAGAGACTATTGGTATTCTAAAGAGCTGTAATTTGGCATGACTTTTTTTTATATTTATTTATCAAAAGTATTCTTACATATTTGCTTGACTTGTAGTACCATTAAACCAATAATGGTTTGTATTGGTACTCGCATTCACAACTAACGCACTGCTTTACTTAATTAATTTATTAAGAGTTACAAAAACATGTATATACATATAAATATACCTTCTTTATTGTGTAAGTGGTAAGCACCCATTTGCAATTCTCACATGACACAGTTCGACGAACCGGTTCTATTAGGCAGCGCAAACTACTTAACTATATACAGACTGTATCACTATTATACAAACTAAAATTATAACTATGGTTCTGATTGATTTTAAAAGACTAAGTTCACTAAATCATCGTAATAATATTTTTTGAGTTTTCTTTTATAGTTTTTTGTGTTTAAATCTTTTTGAATGTTTTGCGGGATGTTGTTTGTAAGAGTTGGGATTAAAAATTCAATTGTTCGCCTACCATAGTAATTTGAGATTCTAGGCACAATTAATTTTTGTTTGGTAATAATTCTTGTAAGTACTTTATGGGATACGGGCACTTGGATGCTTTTATTATTGAATTATTCAATTAATAGGGTCATGTGAAGTTTCATCTGCATAGGTAAAATATTTTTTTTAATAGAAGAGGGGGCAAACGAGCATACGGCTCACCTGATGTTAAGTGACTACCGCCGCCCATGATCAACCGCAACACCAGGGGAATTGCAGGTGCATTGCCGGCCCTTTAGAAAGGAGTAAGCTCTTTTCTTGAAGGTCCCCAGGTCGTATCGGTCCGGAAAAATCGCCGGTGGTAAACTATTCCACAGAGAGGTTGTACGCGGAAGAAAACTCCTCTTGAAACGTACAGTGGTGGACCGCCAAGCATCCAGATGGTGTGGATGGTATGGGACGATTGCCGCGTAGTGCGTTCACGAAATTTGGCGGCTGGGATTAATCCGAACAATTCCTCAGAGCACCCTCCATGGTATATGCGAAAGAAAATGCAAAGAAATGCAACATCTCTTCGCAGTGCCAGTGAATCGAGCCGAACGGAAAGCACTCGGTCGTCGACGATTCGAGCCGCTCTGCGCTGGATGCGGTCAAGTGGAATGAGCTGGTACTCGGGAGCCCCAACCCAGAGATGGGAACAGTATTCCATGTGCGGCCGAACCTGCGCTTGTTTGTAAAGTTGCAGGCGGTGTGCCGGCATTACAGTAATTGAAAATGTCTAATACGTTTTCTTTATATTGTTGTATTATAATTTGGGGTACAATAAGTTTAAGTAATCTTAGCTGTAGTTTGTATATTTTTTCAGTATATGACTTAAAGGTTCGTCCATAACTTGAGATCCCGTATGATATAATTGACTCAGCTAAGGCTTTATATATATTTAGTAGGAATTTATACGGTACTTTAGGTTTTCAAATATAGAATTTAGCCAGTATAGCTCGTAACTTCTCACAGAGAGAATATATGTGAAATCTCCAACTAAATCTATTGTCTATAATTAGTCCTAAGTAAGTGTGATGCATCACTTGTTCTATTGCCTCACATTTACAAGCGTTAGATGAAGTGGATTTGTGCAGACATCTGTGACTGTGAGCAACGATCTTAAAATACGTGTTTTGTTTTAGATAGCTTGATACGTGAATCAGTTTGGTTTTATTTACATTCAAGACAAGTCCCTCATGTAATCATTTGGATACCTGTGTAAAATCTTGCTGCAGCCATTTAGCTGCTTCTTTTAGATCTTTACTGGTGGCCAAAAGGCACCGCGTACGTGTCATCCGCGTATTGATAAACGGAACAATGGTTGACAACATGCTCCATATCGTTGACATATGCTAAATAGTGCAAGGGTCCAAGCACCGACCCTTGAGCTGTTCCTTCAGTAACATCGATAGCGTCGCTGAGTTCACCACAAATAACTTTATATTTGCGATTATTGAGTTAATCTTTGAACCAATCTAAAATTGGGCCGCGTATACCGGTATTTTCTAGTTTTGTTAAGAGAATATCCTGTCCAAGCATATCAAATGCTTTGCTGAGGTCTATGAATAACAGAATTACGTGGTTTCTGTCATGTAGAAATTTGTTTACATCATTTTTAAATTTTGACAGCAGTTTAGAGGTAGATTTGTTAGATTGAAAACCGTATTGTGAATTTGATAGGATGTCATTTTTAATATAAAAGTCTTATAACTGATTACAAACGTATTTTTCTACTATCTTGTCAATGACTGTTAGGATGGTAATTGGTCTATAGTTGGCATAATCACTGTGACTACCTTTTTTATATATCGGTCTCACAATACCTATTTTTAATTCATCTGGATACTTTGCTTGGTGTAAACTGCTATTTATTAATTTAACAATAAGTCCTATTATCTTATTACAGATAGATTGTATATCGACACATCGGATATTATCCACACCAGGAGCTTTATTTATTTTAAGGTATTTTACAATCTTCGTCACACATTCGGTTGAGGCTCTTTTAAAATACATAGATTTATTTTCGGGGAACATATATTTTGATTTATCTAGAAGTCGTTGGTAACATTTTTGCAGGATTTTTTTAACACAATTTCTTAATTCTTTTGCAAAGTTATTTGCTATTCATTTTGCGTCAATATTATTCTTATTAATCGTTTTTAATATTGCCTCATCAACTGGATTTCTGTTTCGACCAGATAGTGTATTCAAAATTTGCCATAGATTTCTAATATTCATTTTATTACTATTTATGTTCCATATAGTATTTATTTTTACCCATTTCTATTAATTTACGTGTCTTATTTCTTAATTTATTATACTCTAATCTTAGTAATTTTTCCGTAGGATCATTTTTCCATATAATGAATAATTCGTCCTTCTTTTTACACATGCTATTATTTTACTATTTATCCAGGGGTCTTTATTTCTATTACTTATTTTATTACTTTTTTTTGATAAATTTTGAATCATTGTAACAATCATTGAATTTATTTTTGATGCAATTGTAAATTTTATTTGGACACTCTGTATCTCTGACTTCGCTCCAATCTAAGTTATTAAGTAAATTTTTATTTTTATGATTATCAATCTGTTGGATTATTTTTGTATCACTCTGTATTTGTGTTTGGTCGAATCCTACGCACGATAGTATAATCATGCGATGGTCAGCCAATACAGTTCCGAGCGCGGCCGAGTAAAGATCTAACGAGCGCGTACGAGTAAAAATTTGATCTATGCAACTGCGAGTGGTTTCCTTACCGCGTATTTCAATTCTTGAGTAGTCGGATATTGCGCTTGTTAGACCGCTCCCGGATATACTACCAATGTAGTAGTCTCGGATGTTGTCGCATGTTTTTAATTCTATGTTAACGTCGCCTAAGTGCAGTGGCGTAGCCACCTTGGGGCTAGGCGAGGCAGTACCCCAGGGCCCCCAAGCTCAAGGTCCTCAGCTCTCATGCACGATATTAGAAAAAATTATACATATATTAGGTGTCGAAATTGAATTTTAAAAAGTAGATTTTTTACTTTATGGTCCCTGAGAAGCAAACCTCGAACGGCTCGAAATAAAATCACAAAAATTTCTTCCACCTCCAGAATATTAAAAATCATTGTTATAATAAAATCGTCAACTTAATTTTATTGTCTAAATACTCAGATGAAGTTAAAAAAGTTTACTTCATCTGAGTCTAAATAGCTGTATTATTAACTGTAATCTACTTCGTCATTGTTTATTTTACTAGCTTCCGCTCGAGACTTCGTTCACCTGGTACTGGTATGGACCAAAATTGAATTTTTTTTATCGGGATGAAACGGTGACGACGGGGTGAAACGATGTGCTAAATTTCATAAAAATCCATAAAGCACTTTTTACGTGAAACCGTAACAAGCAAGCATAAGGAAGTTTTCACGTTTATAAAATTAATAGCAACCCGCCTCGCCTCTACATGGGTTTACTTTACACGTGGTGTCATTCATATTTAAAAATAGCACTGTTCATAATATTTTAAAGATAAATATGGTTACGGTGAGTCACATTTAGGAGATAAATATATTATTATGCCAGCGCGGATTTTTGGCCTAGACTTTTTGAAGAACTATAATTCCTTAGAACATTATTTTAATGTATCTCTTTAAATTTTAGCCAGCTAGATTTTTTGACGACTTATAAATACAAAATATTGAACTCTTTTTATTATTCAAAGTTAATTAGAATGATTAGAACATACTAAACTTCCGTAAAAAAATCTCTAAATGGCAGTGAAAAACGTTTTAATATTCGTTGCGTGGTTGCGTAATTTAAAAGAAGTAAGTAGGTAAAGGGTTGAGGGTTAAAATTTTATCAACAGACTATACAATCAATCGCCTCGTAAAATAAAATGTGACGTACAAACTGTAACACCTCATTTCATACTCTAAGGGTTTGAATTTTTTCAAAATCCTATCTTAGTTAATGCCTACACAATAAAAGGAAGCTAAGTTATCATCATTTCATGCGTCTTCGGGTTCCGCTTCTTCTTCGCGTTATTCGGCTGTCATAGCAAGTTGGCATTATATTGCAACGCTACGTCGACATTTAACTGGAAAAGAGATGTTAAGAGCTGTGGGAATTCTGCAGGCTGGTATTTTTTAACTGGCAATAGGGACCAGGCATAATGTATTTCGAGGTTTTGGTCACGCTATTGTACCAAGGAGGAAGTGGCGGAGAGACATCCAGGATATTTTTCATATACAAATTGCATTTTTTTCAGTTTTGAAAAAATAAACAATGTTAATTTTATTATATTTATATATATTTTCTAATTAAAAAAAAAACGTTAATTTTTCTCCATACAAATTTAAGAACCTTATGGCCCGTCGTAAGAGAGGTGTTTTGAAACAGCTCAGAGAGTACTTTTCAGTATGTCTTAAGTCAATCGTTCCGTAAAATAAAAAGTTTCATAAAACTGTAACATGCTATTTCCCCCTCTTAACGTTAGCGCTACAAGCTATTAAAGTCCACTGATGAACATAGGCCACCCTCATAGATTATCTCATAGGGTGGACATTTGCCATAGATGCCACGACTGGCAAGTGTGTTGATAACCGCAGTTTCTTATTTTTAGTCGTTATTAAGAAGACAAGGCTGCCCATCTCCTGATTTGTTGCCCACTCTCACCTCTTACGACACCAGCGAGATGATATGAGGTATACTCTGTAACTAATGGTTTAATTTTCCGAAATTCTTTCTTAGTGGATGCTTACGTTATAAAAGTCAGCTACTATCAGATATCTACGTCTATTTTTATGGGATGAGGTTCATGATATAATATTTTACATACAAACTTTGCACCCTCTAAGTCCCTAAGAATAGATTTTTGAAGAAACTAAAACTGTGAAATTTATTATTTTTAATTTCAGTTGTGACTTTCATATTTAAAAAACGCAAATTTTTTTTCTGGTCCCTCTGTAATGGATTATTTTCGAAATCGCTAAATCCGTACCGATTTATTTCACTTTTTGTAGAAAAAGGGTGACAAACGAGCACACAGTTTACCTGATGGGAAGTGGATGCTGTGGACCATAGTCATCTATATTTATTCTCAATTAATAATCAAAATGCGGATACTTTGTCACCCCTGAGGACTTAGATGGAATGCCTCGTTTATAATAAAGAATGTTTCCGGTTCTCTACACTCACCATACGAAACACAGCAACATTATTCTGCTATTTTACGCTGGTATTCTGTGAGAAAGCGCCTTAGTAGCTCAGATGGTTAGCGCTCGCTGTAGATTTCACATAGTATGCAAGCAAACCACGTACGATCCCCGCCGGCATCAATGAAATTGTTAATTGCAGTTGTAAGTGCTGATTTACCACGTGCTCGGCGGTGAAGGAAAACATCTGAGAAATATGAAAAAAATATTTCGGAAACATGTGGTGTTCGCTAGCATGTATTGGGCCAGCGTGGCGGCAATTCCTTGCCCGAAAACCCTCTCAGAAATGAGCTGAGGCCTGTGCCCAGGAGTGGGACGTACATAGGCAGTAACTTTAATTTTTTGTTCTGTGAGAGCGTGGTCCCACCCCGTTCGAGCCGACCCATTCGTGCTGCAATCATAATATAGCTGCAGCGTGACGCTAATACGTAATATATGTACAGATGACCATTAGTAAGTTACAAGTTCATCGCCTCGTAAAATAATAAATTTCAAAAAAATAATAAGCACAAAGATTGAATTTTCCTTGATCCTTGCTTAGTGGATGCCTACGTTATAAAAGCCAGCGACTGTCCCATTATCAGATTTCATCGTATAGCGGTTTGGGCTGTATATATACAGGTTGTTAGTGTAAACACCGTTTCCTTGAAACCAGTGGTTTCGTTTCACTTATAGAACGTAAATTCAATGAAAAATAACAATATTTTTTTAGTCAAATCTCAATTTTTCCTTACAATTATTTCACCTTAGGCGCGTAGGCACTGTAAATTCCAGTAAAGACACATTAGCGGCTGACGCACGCGCGAGATCTCGCGCGCATCTCGGCGTTGGAGGTGCGGGGTACCAGTCTGTCGCTGTCTCGGTAGCGGATGCACGTGTACATTTGATGCGCAACGCCCGCTGCGCCGCGCGCCGTGCTGGCTTCCTGCCGCTCATTTGTGTTTTGGTCGTTGTAGTGTGTTTTAGGTGTTTTGAGTGAGTGTGTTTTAGTTTGTAATTATAGCGTACAAAAACGTACAGTGGACCGAAATGGTACGGCTTTATGCCGCCGTTGGTGATAAACTGAATGAGGCTCGACGAATGTACGCAGAATTATTCCCTGGACAACCTGTACCAAATCGTGAAACTTTGTTGGCGGCCACGGAAATGTTTCGTAGCTACGGACAATTTACAGTGCCAGCGCATGCTCAGGGGCGTGGCAACCAGCACCTGTCAGTTACCCTTCAAGAACGTATCTTGGATTTCTTCGCGGAGAACCCAGAGGAGAGTACCAGGCGGGCGGCCTGTATTTTCGGTGTTTCTCACTGGACAATTTGGAAAATTCTACACATTGTTCGTCAACATCCATATCATTTTCAGCCGGTTTAAGAAATAAATGAAAACGACCACATACCGCGGATGGTATTTTCTTTTTTTTTCTTTTTTTTATAGAAGAGCCTGATGTTAAGTGACTACCGCCGCCCATGATCAACCGCAACACCAGGGGAATTGCAGGTGCGTTGTCGGCCCTTTAAAAAGGAGTACGCTCTTTTCTTGAAAATCGCTGGTGGTAAACTATTCCACAGAGAGGTTGTACGCGGAAGAAAACTCCTCTTGAAACGTACAGTGGTGGCCCGCCAAGCATCCAGATGGTGTTGGTGGTATCGGGACGTTTGCCGCATAGTGCGTTCACGAAATTTGGCGGCTGGGATTAATCCGAACAATTCCTCAGAGCACTCTCCATGTTATATGCGAAAGAAAATGCAAAGAGATGCAACATCTCTTCGCAGTGCCAGTGAATCGAGCCGATCGGAAAGCACTCGGTCGTCGACGATTCGAGCCGCTCTGCGCTGGATGCGGTCAAGTGGAAGGAGCTGGTACTGGGGAGCCTCAGCCCAGAGATGGGAACAGTATTCCATGTGCGGCCAAACTTGCGCCTTGTAAAGTTGCAGGTGGTGTGCCGGCATGAAATACTGTCCCGCTCTGCTGAGCACGCCAAGCTTTTTAGAGGCCAATTTGGCCTTCTCTTCCAAGTGACCACGAAACTGCACGTCACTCGATATGTCGACGCCGAGGATTCCGATACTGGCTGAGGCAACAAGGGAAGTGCCTTGAAACTGAGGAGATACGACAAAGAGGTTCTTTTCAGTGGTTAACGCGCAAGCTTGTGTCTTCTGAGGGTTAAACTACACTAGATTTAGTCGCCCCCAATCCGAGACTTTGTTCAGCAAAGACATGACTACAGACACAAGTTTGTCTTGGTACTCGAAGACGTTTTCCCGAGAAATATTGGCTCGGCCTGTGTAAAGAGCATCACCAGTGCTGTCATCTGCATAGCAATGAATGTTACGGGTTTGCAACATATCATTGATATGCAGAAGAAACAGCGTTGGTGATAGCACGCAGCCTTGTGGAACACCAGCATTAATAGGCTTGCAATCGGAGCTTGCACCGTCTACAACGACCTTGATGCCCCGATCTGCAAGAAAGCTGGTGATCCAATCGCACAATTTCTCGGAAAGTCCATAGGAAGGGAGCTTCGAAAGAATCGCTTTGTGCCAAACCCGATCGAAGGCCTTCGCAATGTCCAAACTAACGGCCAATGCCTCCCCCTTGGACTCTACTGCCTCCGCCCATCTGTGAGTTAGGTAGACCAGAAGATCACCATCTGACCGACCACGGCGTAAACCGTATTGGCGGTCAATAATCAGCTGATGATCCTCAAGGTACCTCATGAGCTGGCAGTTTACAATGGACTCCATTGTTTTGGAGAACAAGGAGGTGATGGCGATAGGCCGGTAGTTGGACGGGTCTGAGCGGTCGCCTTTTTTTAGGGATCGGGTGGACGAAAGCCGTCTTCCATGATTTTGGGACTACGCCTAGAGAGTAGGAGTACCGGAAAAGACGCGTTAAAACCGGTGCCAGCTCTGGAGCACACGTCCTCAGCATAATTGGGGGGATTCCGTCAGGCCCACTCGACTTGTGGATGTCCAGGGAGAGGAGTGCTTTACGAACCGAGCGCTGTGTGAACTGCACTTCCAGCATAGAACACTCACACTGCAGGATGGTCGGCGGTGTACTCCCCTCGTCATCGAGAGTCGAGTTGGACGCAAAGAAAGAGCCTAGAAGATAGGCTTTCTCCTTTGCGGTATGGGCCAGTGAGTCGTCCTCCCTGTGCAGAGGTGGAAGAGATGGCTGACAGAAATTCCCCTGGACAGCCTTGGCGAGAGACCAGAATGCACGGGTTCCAGAAGGAAGGCGAACTAGTTTCTCGCCAATTCTGCCTATGTGCTCTGACTTTGCCTTGGCAATGACTCTTTTGCAGGACCTAGAGGCGGAATTATACTTCTTTTTAGAGCGCTGGTGTTTACATCCCGGGACGCTGATGCGTCAGCCCAGGCTTGATAGCACTCCTGCTTATAGCATGATGCTATTTTACAGAAGCGACCAAACCATGGCTGAGATTTGCCTCCAATGGGCACGAAAGAGGAAGGAATAAAAAGTTCCATACCCTGAAGTACCACATCAGCGACAGAATCCGCAACAACGTTGGGATCGTCCGGCGAGAAGCAAACCCGCCCCCAAGGGTAGGATGCAAAGAAAGACCGTATCCCATCCCAATCGGCTGACGTATAGTGCCAAACACGGCGGCAGCCTGCAGAATGCAACTGCGATTTCAGCGTGAGTGGCACCACACTCCGAACAAGACAATGGTCCGAGGAGCCTAAAGGGGCGTCGACGGCTAATTATATATAACGTTTCCATTTTATTTACGGAGAAAGCAATGTTTACATGGTCGGGCATTTACAATGTTCATAATCAACATTACTGGACTCGGGTAAACGAACACCGAATACGGCAAAACAGTTATCAGCACCGTTTTTCCGTAAACGTGTGGGCGGGAATTCTAGATGGAAATCTTCTTGAACCCTATTTTATTGACGGCCATTTGAATGCACAGTCATACATGGCTATTTTGCGACATGTATTCGACAGGATGTTGGAAAATGTGCCTCTTCGTTCCCCGAGAAACCTCTACTACCAACATGACGGTGCCCCTGCACATTTTCAGCTGCAAATCAGGGCTATGCTGGATGAGGAGATTCCTGGGCGATGGATAGGACGTGGAGGGCCAGTGGCGTGGCCAGGGCGTTCGCTCGACCTTACCCTGCTGGACTTTTATCTTTGGGGAGAAGTGAAGCGCCGAGTGTATGCAACTAAGTTCCGTAATACGTCGGAACTCAAAAGAGGGATTCGAAGTGCGTTTAGAATATGTTAGTACTCTTATTAATTGTGGTTTAGAGACTTAAAGAATGACACTGTTGTGCTTCTTAGAGTGCGAAACAATCTACAAAAACGTGCGTAGGCATGCGTGGCCATAAATGGATCCCATTTTGAACAGCTTTTACGATTAATGTAAAAGCTGATCAAAATGGGAATCATTTACGAGGATTTTATTTAATAGGTAAATTAAATAATCAGTCAATCAGACTACACATCAAGCTATACAAAACCAGTTTGACTTGGCCTTGCTTTGTATGATCTTTCCATACAATGAACGGTCAGTTTATCATTCAAATACCTTTTGCGTTCCAGGGCCGCGGTATCCTACAAAGACAGTCCCGCGACCCCGGCAGGCGTTTGGCCCTCTTCCGTCGGTTTGCCAACAGCTCTTTGAGCCGCGCGTCAACCTGGGCTTGGTCCTTGATTGGACGGCGAGCTACCCATTAGTTTTGCATAGCTTAATGTGTAGTCGTGTGTGCATAACATTGTGATTAACCTTTTAAATACTATGGTTTAGTATTATAAATGTTTCATTTTATTTGTTGTTAAATCTAACTTACATTAATTTGGACTCGTCATGCAACAAAAGGTTAGGAATTTTTGCCTGTCCTAAGCCAGAATGAAAGTATGAAGGAAAAGTTACATCACAGGTTATATGTACCTATTGTGGTTTCTTTGGAATGTTGTGTAGGTAGCTAGGATGGACGGTGATCTTTACAGTGATTACGTCACTCGGGCGCATAGGGTATCCATGAGCTTACGAACGGTGTCGGACAAAAACTTTTTAAATTTTATGAAAGAAAATAGCGATTTTTTTTATTCGGATAAATATTTTTATATTAAAACTAATAAATATAAAAAATATATAAACATATATATGGAAGTACGATTAAATAGTATCTGCTGCGTTACACATACTACATAGTAGTTTTGCACATTTCAATTATTTAGTTTAGTACAAATAGGGCCACAATTTCTTTTTTGCCCCGGGGCCCTTGGTTGCATAGTTACGCCTCTACCTAAGAGATAAGTGTCACATAGTTGAAACATATATTTTGATAGTAGGCTACTTATTTCCTTTACAAATAGGTGCTTACTCTCACGTGGTGGTCTATAAACAGCACAGATGTAAGCGGAGTATTTGTAAGACGTAGTGATCTTACCGATAATAATCTCACAGTGTATTAACGAGTGACTTACTGGTGCGAATGAGTGAACATCTCTAACATATAGAATTTTTTCCGCCACCGCCTTTTCTATTTTTGCGCAACATACTGTGCATTTTATAGCCATTAATATTAAACATAGAAACTATATTGTTATTTATGTTTACTTCGCTTAAGATTAAAATATCAATAATCATTTTAGAAGAGTTAATTAATTGTGTTACATAGCAAAAAATTTTTACCAAGGAGCTTATGTTAATATGGACAATATTAAGAAAGATTTTATAAATAAGGGGTATATCCCAGCGAAAGTTGTTAATATCGGCACAATTTAATATTTCTTGATGATCAGAAAAGAGGACTTGTGTTATTAATTTTGAAATCTACTACCGCTTGGAACTTTGGCCGATTATTTTCGTTAATACTGAGAGCTTCTCAATGTCAGCTTCGCTTCGAGCGACCTTAGGCTTGACTTTGTCGTCTTTACGTAGTAGCACCTTTCCATCTTGGAACCAGACATATTCGTAGGCCGGTCTTAGTTTTTGTTGTGCTAGCCATAATAATAATAATAATGTCCTCCAGACCGAATTTCGGCCACGGCGGCCTGACTCAACGGAGGCTAGCCATCGGCGCAGGACAGGATTATAGTGCCCAAGTGTATGCGCAAGCACAGTTGCACTCTCTATTCCCTCACTCTCATAATCCGATGGGACGGTAAACCGACACGACCGGAGAGAGATTAGGCGCAGGACCAACGGCTTTAAATGCTTCCCGAGGCACGGGGGTGAGACGCTACCAACTTCCTGACTCCGGGCAACTACTGAGAATTTCTTGACGGAAAAACTCAATAATTAATTTTTTTGGCCCGACCCGGGATTCGAACCCAGGACCTCATGATCAGCAGTCGTACTACTACAACCACGAGACCAATGAGGCAGTCAAAGTAGTATTATTATTTATTATTATGCTAGCTATAATAACGACTTATTGGCTTTGGTCAGGGCGCGTCGTATGGTCACTTTCATCTTAGCAACTTCCACGGGGGCCTCAGAGATGATTTGTTCTACAACTACTGCTTCCTTTTTGGATGCTCGCATCCATAAGCTTGTATTTGCTGCATGCTTGAACTGCACCTGGATGTTTCCATCTTGGTTATTTCGACCTTCTACACGTGTAATATTCACTACCTGCGTCCTGTCCATGTTGAGTGTCTCAGTTAGTTTGAGAGATATGTTTACAAGGTTTTCGTCTTTAGCTTTAGGAATACCTATCACTTCTATCACATTGTCTAAACGCTGTTGTTCTATATTACGTAGATATTGTTTCAGTGAGCTCATTTCAAGCTCAAGATGGGTTTCTTCGTTATGAAGGTAGTTGTACTTCTTTTCTAATTCCTATATATGTTTATTTTGAGCTTCCACAATTTTGGAAGGGTCATCAATTTTTGTGCAACAGAAGCTCACTGATGCTTCGATTGGTTGAAGTTCTTTCTTTAAAACTTTTTTCATTTCTGCTATAATATCCTTTGAAAACTTCTCTGTGTCGATCATACAATTGCCTGAGTTATTGTGAGAGACCGCGACATCATTGTCGTCATCGTCTTCTTCCGGAATAATGAAGTATGACTTTCTGTTGGGTGTATTCTGATGGCACTCTTCGTATGTCCAATCTAGTCTATCCGCATTACAAAGCGCAGATAGTTGCTTCGCGTTAAGACCAGAGCAAGCTTTACTAGCATGAACCACCTTGCCACAGGATCTGCATTCCAGTCCGGGTTTCTTTGTGGTTATCCCTTTGTTACAGATGTCATATTTAGTCATTTTCGATTCGTATTAAAATTTTATTTAGGAGGGTAGTTACCAAACGTATAAAAAAGTGTTAACACAGAACCGACACACACAGCAGCGCGAGATCGAAACATGTATACCAGAAATAAAAAGGCTCTAAGTACCAAAAACAAAAAGTGAAGGTACTTATGTTTTTAATAACAAGCTATCATCACAAAAAATAGTTTTAAAATCAACACTTATATTACACTAAAGTGCTTTTGTGAAACAAAAATAAAGTATCTCAACTTTAATAATTAGTACAATAAATATAAAAGAATAAAATTATAAATAAAATTAAAAAAAAAAATTATTTTAGACTCATATTAGTGACAACCTTTTTTAAAGAAATATGCCTAATTGCATTCAAACAGATTCAAGATGTTTTTACTCCTTCACGCCTTTGGATACTCTGAATTAACACAAGCTACATTTTTCTAAAAAAATTAAAAATTTTACAGGAACTTTTAATTTTCCTTAATCTACGTGGACGAAGTCGCAGGCATCAGTTAGATAACAAGTAAAATAAGTAAATATAATTTAAATATAATAATTGAAGGAATTTTTAATACAGATATATCTATAGTAGTTTTTTTTTTTGTTGAATTTATTTAATCTTAGGACAAAAATTGTTCGTTCACACTTTTATTGTAATAATAGGTAATCTCCTTTAGTTGAGTGTTTAATGATAAATTTTATTACTTCTTCAATGAATAATAATGAAAAATTATCGATATCGATCCGCACATCAGTCGCATCACACATCAACATGACACCATTTTCAATTAAACCCATAACCCTACAGTTGTCGCGTGGATTACTATATTAAACCACTGTAAAATAATCTCAAATTTAGATATTTCTGGAACCATATGATTAGAAAAAAATATGTAAACTGATTTGTAATCTAACTATGAAATTAATGTGATATTTTCAAATATTAATATATCAAAGATTTTTTTAAATGTTATAATTTGAATAAAAAAGAACGTATAAATAATTTATGTTTATTAAATAAGATTAACCGTTGACTAAATGCTACCCTGTTTCATATTTATAATAAAACAAAATACATTTTAGTTGATATTTTAAAGCTTTCTTCTTGTTTTAAATTGGACTTGATACGTAATCCACGCGACCATTTACGTTATTTTATAAGGCGCGACGACTGCAGGGTAGTAGTAGGTAGATAGTCTCGTTACACTCTTATTGTTTATATGTTGGTAATATAAACTAATCTCGTAAGAAGTTCCGTTGTGCTAGCGTGTTCAATTTTAAGCCCAATTTGTAACATTTAAGCGTTGATTTAAAAAAATATATGTAACTAATCTCGTGGGTAGTGTGCTTTCGATTATCTCTACGATGTTTATGAAATACTGAGTGCTCGAGTACCTTATCGGTAAAGTTCTCGATTATTATTTATGATATTATTTTAAATGATTGTAATAGAAAGAAAGCATATACCACAATTAAAATACTTTCATATGGAATGTAACTCCATTTTTTTGTAAATTTGAAACATTAGACTTCTTTTTGCACACGTTAATAGCACAAATCGGCATTTTTTAAAGAGCTCCTACACCGACGGAAACGATTCTTGTAATGAAGCAATCGATTCCGTAAACAGTTTTTATAAACGCACAAGATTTTTAAATCCAGTACCTTCGCCGAGGGGAATAATCATGCGAGGCGAGTCCATTGGGGTTGAATGGTCTAAAGTGATGGCTCATTGATTTTATAAGGACTTGCTGCGTTCGGAATACCAAATCGGAATTCTGAAATGAAATACCGAAACGGAATTCTGTATGTATTAGGCGGGCTTAAGACTACACGCATGGAGTATAGAGGTAAGGAGAACAATCTCCCATAGGAGAATAGTTGAAAATGTGTCCATCCGTTAGCAGTAAATAACAGTTCAAAAACTCTCCATAACATAACATAAAATACGTTGAGAGTGATTTTGAAAATAAAAATTTGCAAGCAATATAATAACTATTCTAAAACGAATTATGGTGAAAGTCGAGAAAGAAGTGAAAGTGAAGAAGTGTAATAAAAAAAAATATAAAATGTTCTTTAAAATTTAGACTGTAGCTACAGTGGCGCCACCCTTATTTAGCGCTTTCCTACGGACACTTTTTTATACAGAGTCTGTACTTCTTACCTCTACACTTATTCTACCGTAGACAGTATTCTACACTCCATAATTACATCTGGCCATCGTTATTGTCAGGGAGTTTTGGCCGGAACTTAGCCGTTGACGGACTGTCACTCCTGTTTTGTCGCTTAAATAATGGTTTGAAGTGGATTTTAGTTTGTAAAAGTGATGTGATTTTATGAATTAAGTGTCTGCGCGTATGGATTATTAGAGAAAACGACGAAACAAGTGCTTTGATGTTGATATAAACCTGAAGTTAATTTGATGGCTTGGGCGCCTTATGAACTTGAGTGGCTATCGTCATCAAGTCCGCTGGGTTGAGCTGTCGTCAAAATCTCCCTTCACCCAAAATAAAATGAAGATTCTGAAAGAAATGATAGGCTCAGAAGGGCTAGTACCCAGAGCCGTAAAGCAAGTTAAATAAAAAAAATCGTAACTGTCATTGTCATATGTTAAATGTCATTTCTAAATACGTCAATATTATAACCTAAAATATTTTTATTAACTATAGTTATTTCAATTTATTTATGTTATTATAAGTTATAAACTATACAAAAGACTTTTGTTCTCTGTTATTGGAATAATATAAGTGCAATTTCAAAATGCCGACAATTTCCGTTAAACGTGATTCTCTCTTTACTGCTCTTGGAACAACATACAGTAAGTAATATCAATTCATAATTTAAATTTAAAAATCAGTTATAACTAAATTTAATATACAGTATAATAGATAAGCAGTTCTACTTAAGAATTATCATTAATAATTGCACGCCTATTTTATTTTTAAATATTTCAATCATCATCATCATCACCATTACAGCCCTTCACAAGTCCACTGTTGAACCTAGGCCTCTTTCAAGGTATGCCACAGAGCACGGTGCTGAGCCACCTGCATCCATCGACTTCCTGAATGTCTTACCAGGTCATCACAACATCTAGTGGGGGTCACCCTACACTTCGCCTACTAGTACGAGGCTGCCACTCGAGAACCTTTTTCCCCAACGGTTGTCGGTTATTCGAGCTATATGGCCGGCCCATTGCCACTTCAGCTTACTAATCTGTTGGGCTATGTCGGTCACTCTGGTTCTACTGCGGATATCCTCATTTCTAAGTTTATCATGCAGAGAAACCACTTTGCCAATGATGACCAATGGAAATATTTCAACATATTTAGATATATTTTAAATATTACTAAACGAAGAGGTGATTGATACAAGACTGCTATTTGAGAACTTTTCTATGGATCTTTTCAGTCAGAAAAAGAGTGTCGAAGTCAGTGAGAAAAAGAACAATTTAAGGACTGGCTCGCCCAAGATCCAACAATGCTGGCTATGCAATTTTTTTTTGTAGAAGTAAAGTTGACAAAGAAGCACAGAGTCTCAATTAAGAATCAAACAGCAGATGCCTTGTCACCTCTGAAGACTAAGATGGAATGCTCCATTACCACTAATAGGGTCTCCGGTTTTCATCACTTGTAAACTAAAACACAGTTTTAAGACCTTACAGTTGTGAAATGTATTCAATGAGTGTGTATGCTAGTTATAATTATCTCCTCATTATCATTTAAAACATTATGTATATACTTATAAGTTTAAAACCATTTATTTATATAATGTATTTGCATTCGGAAAAACAATTTTATTTACAAAAATTGATGGGATTTAGGCATGGCCATCATTTGAATTCTATTTTACTTAGGAACTGATATAAGTTAACATCAATTCACCTTTCTCGATATTATACTTTTCAAAAAGGCATTTTAGTTCAATAAGTACTACATAACACGCTTGCGCCAACGGCATGTATTGTCTATCAGACTCTGTGAAGTGGAATAGCACAAGGTCGGCTCGTACCCTTCCCTGCCATACCCCCACTGTTAGGTCTTTTAACTGTGCTAAAAGTATATGAACCTAACTACACAACACCAATATGTTGCTAGCAAGTGATCTTTCCCCAGTTGATGCAACATAAAACTAACTTCACCAGATTTCAATAATTAATTAAATCCTGTGAGTAATGAATAACAAAATAACATTGTGACAAAAAAATAATAAATCCAAAAGTTGATAGTTAATTGGCATACCATTATTACCCTATTTTATTATAGTAAAGATTTGTAAAATATAAATTAATTTTGATTAAATTAAATTAAAGAAAAATTGATTTATGTATGATACATATATATACATACAGTAGAGCATTGATTATCGTAATTAATTGGGGGACATGGGATAACCGGTTTATTCAGATAATCAAACTGTATAATATGAATTTCATTTACTACAGTTGTAACACAAGCTATTGCAGTGATAGGGTCCTTGTTTACTATAGGCCAGGTGCTGCTAATTCTTGAGGCAAAATAAGAGTTTTTCTTGGCAAAGCCTTCCAAATGAACCCGGTTTTGTCAGGGCTTTAAGCTTTTTCTAGAAGATAGTCTTCTTGTTTCAATAAGTCGCTTTATTTAATTTTGAAAGAATCAGCAGACCGTTTTTCTCCTTGTATTTGAAGCTCACAAATGCCATGTCTTAACTTAAACCGTTTTAACCAGCCCGTGCTTGCTTGATAGTTCGACGGCCCTAAAAGTTTTTCATTAAATGTATTGCCTTTTCACATAGAATGGGATCAGATATAGGTTTCGTTGTAATCTATTTTGTGTAAATCACATGTAAACAACAGCCTCAAAGTCGGTGTTCGTAGCGAGCTTCATAGTTTTACGACTTGTCGAGCTATCAGTAGAATCAAGCTTGGTGTTAATGGAAAGAACCAAACATTTACGTTTAGTTATTTTAAATTGTGAGCTAATAGAGCATAAAAAAATACATAAGCGTACAGCGCTATCGGTACTTAACGTAGTTTAGCACACTGCGTGGGGAAGCAAGATGGTGGTCACATCCCAACGAGGTGCTAAGGTAGTGGTTGGATGTGGTAGGGTTCATCTAAGCGGTCGTTCGCTTGATCGACACTCGGATAATCGATGCTCTACTGCACATATATTATATTTGTACATAACATAAGACGCACGCACGTATGCATGCACGCGCGCACACACACACACACACACACACACACACATAATTTCTAAGTAGTAGAGCTATGCTGCAGCCATATTATGGTTGTAGCACGAATGGGTCGGCTCGACCGGGGTATGACCAGAATACCAGTGTGAAATAGCGGCTTAATTGCTGTGTTTCGTATAGTGAGTGTAGAAAACCGGAGACCTTTTTTTACTGGAAATGAGTCATTCCATCTTAGTCCTCAGGGGTGACAACTCAACTGCATTTTGATTCTTAATTGACGATAAATGTAAATGTCTATGGACCACAGCATCCACTTACAATCAGGTGAACTGTGTGCTCGTTTGTCACCCTTATTCTATAAAAAAATATATTATATACACTGGATGACTATTTTTACCGCCTGGAAAAAAAATAGGGTGTAACATGTGAACGGAGTAGAAGCCTATGACACTAATATTTTACCAAAAGTAAAACATTTTTTTTTAAATTATGTAAATTAATCAATTAAAATCTATCGAAATTCAAATTATATCCATCCTACTTTACGAACGGCAATAAAACAATAAATTTAGTATTTTGTAGTCATCTTTGTCAATGTTCTTTCGTACGGTCACAGGCTCAAGGGCAAAGCCGCCCGCCCGCGCCTTCAACTCTCATTTCATCATAGATAAGCATTTCATTTACCTTTGGTTAGTCAAAGTGTGACGTCTCGTCGCCGTCGTATCGTTATGTTTCCACGTGTAAATCGTAAACATTTACCCAATACTCTAATGTCGAGTGTCTAACATTGACGAGCCAATTCGGTGATAGGTGTATATGTCGCGGTTGACCAGTGAACTGGCCGACGCGATCACCAGATCTAACACCTCTAGACTATTATTTGTAGGCCGAACTAAAACGATTAGTGTACACACAGAAGAAGCACAAATTGTTAATGATTTTAAGCAGCCTATAATAGACGTATTTAATGTGATAAAAAGTGATAGCGACACGCTTCGAATTTTAACAAACAATTTACAAAGACGTGCTAGTTTGTGTTTAGAAGGAAACTGTAGATATTTTAAATAGTTACTGTGATATCGCTAAAAAGGTAATTTTTTATTTGTAAATAACAATAATGTAGTATAATTTTGTAAATATCAATCAGTGTAGTTTGTAAATAAGTTGATTTCGATCTTTTAAATACGCCAAAATTTTGCAGAATGAGGTAGGTATAAAAATTATAATTAGAAACTGTTTATCAATTCATTATAATGCAAAATAAAATTTAACATGTAATTTTACTCAACTACAGCGTATAAGACGGTCCTAAGCCCGTAAAAGTATGAAGGAAAGATCGATATCACGAAAATAATAATCTGGAACGAAAAGTACTTTACCCACATAACTTTTTTTGCTATTTACGTTTTAAGGTCATTGACATTATACGTGAAAATACCACCATCTACCAACGACTATACGTGCTTTCCGAGGCACGGGGTGAGACACCGCCAATTTCCTTACTCCGGGCAGCTACTGAGAATTTCTTGACGGAAAAAATTAATTGATTTTTTGTCCCGACCCGGGATTCGAACCCAGGACTTCATGATAAGCTGTTACACAACTACAACCACTAGACCAATGAGGCATTCAAAATAAAAAATTAATATCAAGTGTCTAAATACTCAAAAGAGAAAAATAATTTTTGGTAACTTAAGTTACGTAAGGCGCGTGTCAGCTGATTCTAAAAATGTTGGCTGCAACGATGTGTCGACCGCTGAACTTGGCCGCCTGGCGCCTACATAACGAAACATAACGAAAGATGTGCATGTGCCTCGCTCGCTCTTACAACTTTCATTCCCTAGCGATCGTAGCCTATTTTTAGTTTTACGCAAATTCCGTAGAATGAATTGTTTCATGTTTTTTTTTTTTGGATTTTCAGAAAGTTTGCTTATCTAGTTATATTTTGTTATATTTTACAAATAATTTCGAGGATAGCTTCTATTCCATTTGTACAAAACACCATATTATTTTCCAGATGGTAAAAATAGTCACCCAGTATATTTATTTATTTATACTTTATTGCACCTTACAAAGGACGGACTGTAATGCCTTTAGGCATTCTCTCCCAGTCAACCCGGTTATATATATTTTTAATACAGCTAGTATATACATATATACTACAGTGTACCCACGGTGGTAATCCGGCCCCTGTCTAATCCGGCACCCCCTGTAATCCGACATCGTCTATTATTTATTATTGAATATTTTTTGACAATCTCCGCTAATGCATGATGAAGTTATAACTTGTACGCGCCACCAATATTGTGCTTGACGCGTAGGTTATTGTTTTGGTTCTGATTGCTTAGTTTAAATTTGACATAATGAAGTGTGATTGTTATACAGAGTATATATATATATATATATATATATATGTATACTCTATTGTAAAAAATTCCGGATTACAGAGGGTCTTAGGCAGTAAGTAGACTCTATAATCCGACAAATTCGATAGTTTGACATTGTCGAATTAATGAGGGTCCAGTGCATGTACCTGTATTTCCTTCAATAGACCTGCTGGAAGAAATTTTCAACTTGAAATAAGCAGTGCTTTGTACATATTATGTTCTTACCATTTTCCTATCATAATAGGTGTGGACATCAACTATTAAATAAATAAATAGAAATTTTTTCGTTTATTTACATAATAAATAAAATTAGTTTCTTAAAAATCTTAGGGATCTTTCCCGTCTGTTTTTATTTTCACTCTTGCTATCTTTAATTAAGTAAAATTTTTAGAACACAGTTTAAGAATTACAACTGTTACTGAATCACATTTATGTTTTATTTTAGCTGATGAGGAGTTTGAACAGTTATGTTTTGAGTTTGGCTTGGAATTAGATGAAGTTGTAAGTATCAAAACCCTCTTTCTGTAGTGTAGTATATCCGCCAGCTGTATTGATTATATTCAATTACGGAATCTTAAACTGAATTAATTGAAGTACAATAGTAACATTTATTTAGAATGTAGTTAACATTTATTTATAATAATTCTTATGGGTTAGAAAAATTATTAAATAAATTATTTGCTTGTTTTTCTTAATCTCGTTTTTGATTGCTTGTGTTCATGTTTTAATATATGTAAATTTCATTACAGACAACGGAAAAGCAAATGTTGATAAAAGAGCAAGGCGATCATGTAGCGGCAGATGTCTCTGAAGATATTTTGTACCGTATAGACATTCCAGCTAATAGATACGATTTATTATGTCTAGAAGGATTAGTTAATGGAATATTAGTTTTCCAAGGAAAGTAAGTTTTTAGGTAACAATAAAGTTAAAACAAAATATATTTCAAAAATTGGTTTGGTTACACTTTATACTGTTCAATCAATAATTGGGTTATTTTATATAAAGTTATATGTCCTTTATAATGAAAGATCATAAAATCATAGTGTTTCATTTGGAGAATATGTGAAAAATATTCAAAAGAGTGTGTTCCACAACTAAGTCTTTACATTTAAGAAACAAAATTAAGAATGCCTCTAGTAAAATGAAAATAACTTGGGAGTGTAATCAATAGCGAAAGTGGCAAGAAAAAATTACACAACTCGAATTTTTAATTACTTGAATTTTAACAATAATTTAACAAAATCAGATCAAGATGTTGTAACGGCTTTTGAACAATATTTTAACGACATTCCAACTGCAAAGTTACTGAATTCCTCCCCTACTGTTGCCGAGTCATTACTCAAACAAAATGTTAATATCTGTAAAAAAGAAATTGCATTTCATTTCATTCCGTTAAAGTTATGGCGTCTATAATAGATGCAATCGCACCCCATACTATTTATTTTCAATACTAGTATCGAATCTGGTGTGCTTCCCGATTTAATGAAACATAGTAAAGTTTTACCTTAATTTATGTATCGCAGTACATTGGACCCCACCAATTTTTGGCCTATTACTGTACTGCCAAAGCTCAGTTATATTTTTGAAGAAAAGAAGATATTGTAGATCAAATGTTAAGTATTTTTAATGTAAATAAATTACTCCATAAAAATCGGTTTAGTTTTACAAGGGGTTTGCTCGACAACTTACGCTGGTGTTGAGCTGATTAAACATATTTTCTGTGCACAGGAGAATTCAGAGGATGCTTTGGGTATATTTTGTGGTCTTTTCAAGGCTTTCGACTGGGACATCATTATGGTGTAAGAAAACATAGCTAAGATTGCATTGATTCGTGCAATATTTATACTCGCCCTAATAAGTGAGCCATATAGTATAGAACATGGGTATTGTGATCAAAATTTAAATGAGCACAAAACCAGAGCTACAAAAATACTCACACTTATTATATCATATCTAACGAAATAGAATGCAGCTGTTGTTATTAATGGGAGTAGTTCTGTGTCTATGGGTGTTCCTCAGCCTCAGGACTCAATTCTTGGCCCCTTCCTGTTCTTAGTTTGTGTTTAATGACTTAACTGACTTGTCAGCGAATAACCATAATATAATTTTATTTGCTGATGATACTTTGTTGATCTTTCGACTTAAAATGCAATTATTAAAATATGACGAAATGAATAATGCTGTATCAAAAGTATTACACTAGTTTAACGTCAATAATTTGTTAATTTGCTTTTAAACGGTAATAAAACAAAATATATTAAATTCACCACAACTAACGTTAAGCAGGTGAATACCAGTGTGCTTTTAAGTGAAGAGGAGCTGAGCCTTGTTGAATCCACTATTTTTCTCGGCATTACGGTTAACGCGAAGTTTTTATGGGACCCTCATATATCTAAACTAGCTAGTAAACTTAGTTCTGCCGCATATACCGTAAAAACATATTAGGAGGCCTTACATGTGTTGAAACAGCTATTTAATTATGGAATCCTGCTATGGGTAATGCAACTGACATTGAAACTATCTTTGCTTTACAAAAGAGCAATTTATAACCTAGATTCGAAGGAATCCCTTAGAAAAAAAATTAAAGAAATAAATATACATATTTACTTTGACCTCTCAATATATTTACAAAAAATTTAAAAAATATTTAACATATTAGGTAAAATTAAATATTTTGTACAACCGACTTTAATATAAATAAAATGAGAACATCATCAATGTATTCGTAGTCAATTAAATACGCACTATTGAGGATAACTCGAAAACTACTGTTCATCTTGATCAAATTTATATGGGACCACAAGAGAAGCACCGGCTTTCAAACAAAAAAAGAGTCATCACAATCGGTTCACTCAGAACAAATTTCTGAGGTAACACACAAAAAAAAATCCTCCAGACGAATTGAATACCTCCTTCTTATTGAATTCGGTAGAATAGTGATGTACACTCTGTAAATACTAGGAACAAGCACAAGCTAGTTATACCAGTTACTCGACTCCAGAGAGTCAGTAATTCCTTAACGGGGCAATGTATATGCTTTTACATCAAAGTCCCAGAAAATATGCAGACCTAATCTATCTTAAAAATTTATTAAACAAAAATTATTTAGTAAGGGTTATACTATCAAAGAGTAGATTGATAATAACCCCTGAGAATGAGGTAATCGCTACCGTGCTGTTTCTAAATGTTTTCGTAACAATTGTATAAATATTATTTATATAAAAAGAGTCCCACTGGGTGTCTTGCTGGTTCTTCTCAGGAATGGTATTTTTTTCCGAACCAGTGGTAATATTTCAATAAGAATTATATGTAGATAATCAATATTGATTAGAAATGATTCTATTCTATTCCATTCTATTGAGTTCTACCTCCACCTCAGTTTTTTTTTGCCCACACGTTATATACGCGTCTAGACGTGGAGGAGCGGAAAACAGCCTGTAGTAAACTAAACTATAATCTTTTTATTTCTATACTCTATCTGCGATATATAAATTTAAAAAAAAAAACCTAGGATTAGAAGTAGTATTTTTATAATTTGTTTAGAGTTTTATGCTTAAGTTGTCTAAAATAAAATATGATATTGTACATTTCAGGAAAGCGCCACCTGAGTACAAGTTTAAAAAATATGAAGACTGTTATTCTCTACACCTCACTCCTGCAACTGCTTCAATTAGGCCTTATGCTGTAGCTGCTATCCTAAGAGGAATTAAATTCACGAAGGAAAGCTATAATAGCTTCATTGACTTGCAGGTATTTATAGAAAGTCGATAAATAATTAACATTAGTTTACGTAATAATTTCTCATGCCTATCTGAATGCTACACATTAAATGAAGCTATAATATTGGTACAGATTTTATAACATAAAACTTTCAACCTGACACACCTCTCTCACATCTTTCACATTCATATATTTTAATTTTTCATATTCATGTCGGTCATACATTAAGATAGGGACTAATGTAATAGCATTGTGAATTACATGTGCCTTTTTTGACGAACTTTATCTGTTTACATTTTTATTTTATATTTCGGATGTTTTAATTTCATTGCAGTACAGCGTCATAGCCATGAGACAAGAAAATCATTAATACACACAAGAATAGGAAACGGAAACAGAAACTTTTTTATTCAATATAGATTGAAAACAATACTTATTGAAAGTCACTTTTTTCATTTACCACGGGTTCGCAAAAAAACACCTCTGTCCTGGGAAGAACCAGCAAGAAACCCAGCGGGACAATTTTTTTTTCCAAATAATAGCTTACAATCATGTACGTTACAATTAACAACACAAAATAAATTAGAAATAGCTTGGTAGCAATCACCCTTCCCAGGGGTTATTATCATCAATAAATTCCTTAATATCATAATAACTCTAATAAAGGATATAATTATAATCAATAAATTTAAGTAATTTATTGATTATAATAATAATATTCTCCAGACTGAATTTTGGTCACGGCGGCTAGTCTCAACGCAAACTAGCCATCAGTGGAGTACAGGGTTATAACACAGTTTAAAGAGTTTTAAACTGTGATATCCTGAGTACGTGTGCAAGGACCGATGCACTCTCTTTTTTCAGTTTTATAGGCTGGTGCGATGGCAATTGGACGTGACCGGAGAGAGATGAAGTGCCGGACCAACGTCTTTACATTCTTTCCGAGGCACAGGGGTGAAATACCATTAACTTTCTCGATACAACTAATTTCGTGCTGCTTCTGACCATTTCTTGTCAGAACAACTTAATAACTTATATTTTGACCCGACCCGTTATTCGAACCTGCGAATATACTATGATTAGTAGCATTTACGACCAATGGACTGAGGAGACAGATTGAAATATCATCATAATCTGGGTCATAATAATAAGTGTAGACTACCCTGTCTACACTTATCCGGTTGGAGCTGTTAAATAGTTCACTGTTGGATATGGGCCCATACGATACTTGAATGTATTTTTCATAATCGACAGGCTTGGCATTGGCACACACACCTTTTTGTTGACATCTGACGTTGCACCCCATTGAGTGCGTAAGTTTTAGCGCCTTAAATCAGGTGTTCATACTTGATAATTTTTTGGATACTTGTTAATTCTAACGTGGCTTATGAACCGTTCGTAGTGACTTGAACCTCGCACCACGACAGGTTAGCAAAAGCTTATAGCCTCGACGAATTTTAGTTATACTTCTACAGCTTAATGTTGCTGTTCGTTTCGTGTGGTGAGTGTTCGTTATTCTATCATAATCGTCCTGGGTCAAATCACATCTATATTTTGATTTTTGACTGTAGGTGTCTATGGGCCACAGCATCCGCTTATGAGTACCATCAGACGAACTGTCTGCTTGTTTGTCAACCTTATTTAAAAAATACACACAGAAATAAAATGAATTGAAATTGAAAAGAAACCAGCGGGCTTCGGTGCTCTTAATCCGGCTCCGAAGGTCCAATTGAAAAGAACCAGCGGGGGGATTAAGAAACAGAAGGGAGGAATCGAGGCTTCTCTCAATCCTCCTCCTATAACGCCGCCGTTGGGTTCGGGAACAACGTATGTGATCTCCGCTGGCGGAGTAACACACAAGGGCGATAACCTCTTCCTTTTCAGCAAATAGGTTCAGACGGGGATTACGGGTCTTCCGAAGTCGTCCCGGTCCCAACGCCTTAATTCTTCGATGTGGACTGTATAATTTTGAGGGATGAATTTCTTGGGAATAAAACAGCAATTATCTTCAAACCGTTCCGTGAGAGAGTAATTACTTTTCCCTATCATTTCCCTACACTTTTTCTTTCTTCTTATTGACTGCTGGTCTGATTTCCGAACTTCCCGAACTTCCCCGAACGAATTGCAATAAAACTCATTTACTGAGCTACCCCAGAGCTATACGCGAAAGTGAGCCGCGCCATTCGCGCGCTTGCGCAACTCAATTACATGAATTTGTTCTATTACTCTCTCACGTTTTACTTAATTACTTTATTTGCATAAGTCATACATCAACATAATTTACCTGTATAGATAGCACAAAACAATATCTACACTACGATATACACTACATTTTCATATCACAAAAAACCTTTTATTTATTTAACAAAATATGCCTATTTTACTCACAAGTTCAAAGTCGAAATTTCTTAAATATTTAACATAGAAAGTTAAAACAATGTTTTCCACTTGAAATTATACATAAGTTAACCAATACAACAGTTTAATTTACATTTTCTCTATTCATTTCACTATTAAAACACTTATAAATTTCTTATACAAAACTATCATTATTTCACTTATACACAGGAATTTTCACATAAAAATAACACAGAATTCACCTTTTTTAGCACGTACATTTTTACATAAATTGCTGAAATCACAAATATTTAAATTTTTACATATTTGGCCTCCTAAGGGTGTGGCTTAGTGCGTCCGTGAACTCACACTATTTGAACAACTAACTTTGCACGGCTCTCGACTATCAGAAAAAAATGAAAAGTCTAATATACACCAATATCGACAGTATTAGGTGAATAAATGCTTCTACACAATTTTCAAACTGTAGGAAACTATTTCTAATCAGATTCTTATCAGTTATCATGTTTCTTATCAGATAACAATATAAGTGAATGTTCTCATAAATCAATCATAGCAAATAGGCATTTATTTTCATACAAAACATATCAAACTCATATAAGGCAATACTTATGCAATTAATTTCCGTTAATTCTACTTATGCACAGAGTGATCATCTCGACCGGGGAACAAATCCGATCTCTAACTTCACTTTAATATTCCTTTGAATTTATTAAGAGATATTACTAAGAAAACAATAAACTAGTCCGGCCTGGGAGTCGAACCCAAGACCTTCATACCATTAATTCGACATTCTTTAAGATTTAACTAAGCATTTTCTTATTAGAACATTGCTATTGGACAATTTGCCTTTTAGAAGCTATTCGTCATCGGTTGACTTAATAAACTGAAATATTCTTATAGGCGCGTCGCCAACAGAAATTATAATTTTGTAATTATTTGCCATGCTCACCACACCTCCATCTCCATAAAGAAAGAATAGATATATTCTTTTCTTTTGTTTTAATTAGTATACCACTATAAAATTATATCGATATTTTAATTATATTTTAAAGTCTGTGATTCCATTTACAGGTTGTTATTTTAGAAAATTGTGAATTGAAATTAATTTGTAACTCGGTTAACTTTCTTATATTATTTCCAGGATAAACTTCATCAAAACATCTGTCGTAAGCGAACCCTTGTGGCCATAGGAACCCATGACCTGGACACAATTCAGGGTCCATTCGTTTATGACGCGTTGCCGCCAAGTGAAATAAAATTCAAAGCTCTCAATCAACAAAAGGAGATGACAGCACCGGAACTCATGGAGTTGTATTCTGTATGATTAAGTATTTTTTTAATCTACATAAATCCCTCTTTAAATAAGCAGTATTTAAAAAATAGTTTGGATGTTCTTCTGTTGGATTTTTGATAACGACATGGTTTAAAAAAAATTCAAAGGCTATAATTAATAATTATTAGATTCTAATTGTACGATTAGGTAAATCCAACATCGAATGAGTGGTCAATCGACGGATCCAACTCGGGTATCTTGCGAGATATTACAGTACATCTTCTCGTCACGTATCTATACCATCACGTATACACAGTACAGTCTTTACCATAAAGGCACAGGGGGTCCGTGCCCGTGTCCGTGCCCCTTATCGTCACGGGGCCCCCCGTGAATTTTAGGAAAATATAACCCGACAAAAACATTTATAGAGTAAATGAGGGCGTTGTTAGTGACTTTCTGGCAACCCTGAGCAGTGACAAGCCACACATTGCCGAGTTAGCCAGAAAAAGTGGCAGATTTCTTAGGTGGAAAATATATAGTTTCGCGATTCGCCGCCATCTAAACGTTTTTGTCGGGCTGTACAGTCGCCTTACTTATAGCTTGGATTTTTTTTTAATTTTCGGCAATCTATGTATTTATTATCTATGAGATAAAAATATAATTTCGTACTGTTTAATAAAAATAACACTTCAAAAGATTTAACGACAAATAATTTATTTATATGATAATTTTCAAATACAAATATTAGATTTTATAGCAAATAACTGTTACGAACCTTATTTTTAGACAAGTGAAGCCTAAATTTTAATGTAATAAATGAAAAGAATACACGTATGACGTTGTTTTAGAATATTTTCTTTTTTTGAAAGAAAGCTTAGGAAAGAAACATTAAAGTTAACATTTTCATATCAAATTATCGTCCCCGCTATGAAATCTGTCAAATATTTAACCTCATTGTGAAGTGGTGCCGCCCTGGTTGCAGAAAAATTCGTAAAAATTAACTATAATAAATAGAAGATTATAGCAGAAATTTTTTGTCATTCACATTTTTTACTTTCCAACAGGGCTCCAAACTCTTGTGTACCCTAGAGCCCAAGGAACACTCGTATTTGCGCAACAAAATCATATTTTATGAATGAAATGTCTACAAACACAAATGAAATGAAAGGTTTCTTTCCCGTTTAATGTAATTGGAAGTTCGTTTTTGTAATTATTTAATTGATATTTCAGGGTCACGCTCAACTAAAGCAATATTTGGGTATAATCAGAGATAGTCCTGTTTACCCAATAATAAAAGACAAGAACGGGGTGGTTCTATCTATGCCACCGATTATTAATGGTGACCATTCAAAAATCACGCTTGACACCAAGAACGTCTTCATAGAGTGCACTGCCACAGATCTCACGAAGGTAATCATGGCTATTCCTACATTATTTCATTTTTTTTATAGGACAGGGTGATGAACAAGCACACAGTCCACCCGATGGTAAGTGGTTGCTGTGGCCCATAGACATCTACATCTATCTTCGATTACGAATCAAAATGCAGATGTGTTGTCATACCACCCGTGAGGACTAAGATGGAATGCCTCTTTTCCAGTAAAAAGGGTCTCCGGTTCTCTATACTCACCATACGAAACACAGCAGCATTACGCTACAATTTTACGCTGGTCTTCTGTGAGAGCGCGGTTCTTCCCCGATCGAGCGGACCTATTCGTGTTACAACTATACCTCTAATATAACTACAGCATGGCTATACCACGTATGAATGATGTATTTCTATTTGTCTAGTCGTGAAATTTATTTTTCTATTTACCTGGTCTTGAAATATATTGTTTCGACTTTCATTTGTTTTCTTATTGTTACGCTTTAGATTTTGATAATAATAATAATAGTAATAACTATTTTTATTGTTAATAAAATAACTATACCGTGTAGTGGCGGCTTAGAATATACACTACCCTATAAGTGGGTGTCGTAAGAGGCAGAGGTAAACTGAAACAGAACAAAACCCTATTCAATCTATATCGACATTGTAATCAGATGGTAAGACCGTTGCTGGCAACTTATTCTACTCCTTTGCTGTACGCATAAAACAAAAATATAACAATAAATCAATGCAGATTTTTTTAAAAAAAGTGCTCTGAACTCTAAGTCTAGTCATTATTTTAAAAAGTTTGTTTACAGTCAATTAATATTATTAAGAAAATGGTACATATAAACGACGAACGCAATCATTAGAGCCGGAAACTTAATAAATAGAATAGGACATTAGTCAACCTGCCTCCTATAGCAATTGTATTTACCCATTCTGGGACATCCTGTATGCGTAAATCCCTACGGACTTAGATTGTTAGATGCCTCAGCACAGGCTTTTTAAATTACTATACTAGTTGTCCAAATCCTTCAAAGCGGAACTTGAGACTATGAGCAACTATCTAGATAGACTCCCTGACAGAGAAGTTACCGGGGGTATTAGTTTTTTTTTTTTGAAAAATTTAGTAAGTTCTGGTATTACTTGCGATTTTTTATGTAGGAAAAGATCTGTCATGCTGTAGCACGAATGGGTAGACTCGACGGGAGAAGGATTGCAGGATATTAGCATGAAAATGCATCATAATGCTGCATTTCCGTATGGCGAATCACATGTACCCTTATAACTGACATCGAGTCATTCCATCGTGGTTCTCAGGGGTGACAAAGCTACTGCATTTTCATTTTTAATCGACGAAAGATGAAGGCGTCTAAAAGCTACATCTTTTTTTACTATTGTAAGCTGGTGTGACACCTGATGGTAAGTGGTGATGTAGCCAAGGATAGCAAAACGCTTACATAGCGTAACAAAAACCTATACGTTCTTGCCTTGAAGACACTCACACTCACATTATAATCGAATGCAGGTGCTGGGAGATTATTCGAATTATGAACGGATTGTACGAATTATGAACCATGAAGCAAACAGTTCAGTTTGAATGCGTGGTATGTCGGGGCAACAAAGACAACAGCCGAGCGTCTGGTGGTTAGATGATGGATTGAAGAGGCACGAATTAAGTCACGCAATTATAGCGCACAACCTCCTTAATACTACTTACCGTCAGGGGGTCTCTGTCCTCCAATGTATAAGAAATCGGTACTTACCTTACAAGGAGATAATAACGAATGCTACATGCGTCTTTGTGAAGTTAACTTCAGACCGCGAGATCGCTTATCATTCTCAAGGTTATAAGAAAAGATTTAAATAATCCTTTATCCTAATCTCAATGTGGTGTCCATTTCAGGACGCGTTTATTCTACTAACTATTCAGAATTTCAAATTCAATAACCATAGATATTTATGTTTTATTAATTGTATGATTAGTGAAATGATGAATATAAAACCGCTTTCAGGCAATAGTGGTCTTAGACACGATTGTGTGTATGTTTTCCGAGTATTGTGCCAATAAATACGAAGTGCAACAGTGCAAAGTGTTCGCATCGGACGGTACCTACCAGCTGTATCCCAAACTGGACTATAGAGAAGAGCTGATTAGTATCGATAAAGCTAACAACTATATTGGAATCAGGTAAAGAACAATTTTATTTCTTTTCCCACATTTTTGTGTTGAGTGAAGTGAGTGACCATAGAATACTATAACACAAACATAATAGAACAGGTGAGTGGGCGGAGCTCGTGTAGCCACTAAAATGTCACTAACACGTCAATTCACACGTATATATTTCAACACGAGATGTGTTTTGACGTTACCATCGTTTCCAAATTTTTCGTGCAAATTTTTTAGAAAATGCCAAATTGCACGCTATTTACAAATAAATATGTATTAAAATCTGTCTGTCAACACAGCGAATCGGGTTTGTAGTAGTGATATTATGACGTTATTGCTTGTATGTGTGCTCCCGGCGACGCCTATAGTCGTATAAAATAAGATTGACAGCCATTCTATTGTGTATTATAGTATTCTATGTGAGTGACATAGCTGGCAAAAGGCGAGCTAAACGGAAGTGTATCGACCAATTTGCCTATATATTAAGTTGGCTAATTTTTTTTCTGTTATTTTATTTTTTATATAGAATAACAGTTACAAGCGAACACATGGTCCACCTGGATGATAAGTAGATGCTGTGGCCCATAGACATCTACACTTATCCTTAGTTAAGAATCAAAACACAGATAGATGCGTTGCCCCTGACGGCTAGGAAAGAATGCCTCTTTTCCAATAAAAAGGTTCGCTGGTTCTCTACACCCACCATACGAAACACAGTAGCATTAATCTGGTATTCTATGATAGCGTGGTCCTACCCCGGGCGGGTCGACCCATTCATGCCACAACCATATAGCTGTAGCGTGGCTGTTCCACATATATAAGGATGTGAAAGAAGTGAGCGGGGGGTGTCAGGGTCGTGTTAAATGGAAGTCGGTAGTCCCTATCTACCCTTCTGGTTGATGCCAGGCGTGAGAGTTTATTTACGACAGAATTTAGTTATCAAAACTGGTATATTTCCTAGTGTAGAGTTTAGAGTAGTTTATCATTTTGTGGCGACAGTAATAATGTGTAATTTTTGGAGGGGATGTTCTTCGAACTAGGTTAGGATTGACACCGCCGTTCATCCCGCGGTGTGAGTGCTTCGTGCAGGAAGTGCTGCTTACACAACGCTCGGTGCGCAGAGCATTCCTCTCCCTGGACGTGAACAAGTCGAGTGGGCCTGATGGCGTCCCTCCTATTGTGCTGAAGTCGTGTGCTTCGAAGTTGGTACCGGTTTTAACGCGTCTTTTCCGGTACTCCCCCACCGTAGGCGTAGTCCCGAAATCATGGAAGAAAGCTTTACTTCACCCGATTCCTAAAAAAGGCGACCACTCAGATCCGTCTAACTACAGGCCTATCGCTATCACCTCCTTGTTCTCCAAAATGTACGCAGTATCAGAGATGGTCCACGCATACTAATTTATAACAGCCGAATAAAGTTGCTGAGTATAAAGAACCAGAAACTTTTTTACTGTCTATATATATATATATATATATATATATATATATATATATATGTCCTATTAAGAATGTAAATGCAGATATAGACAGTAAAAAGTTTCTGGTTCTTTAAGAAATTCTTAGTAGGAGCCCGGAATCAAGAATTTGGCGGTATTTCACTCCCGCGTCTCAGAAACACCAAGTAAAGCCGTATGTCTTGCGCCGTCTAACTACAGGCCTATAGCACGTATCCCTCCGGTCGCGTCGCAAGCCGTTCCACCAGATTATAAGAATGAGGGAATAGAGAGCACTTGTGCTCATACACGCGGGCATTGTAATCCTTTCCTGCGCACATGGCTACTCTCCGTTGAGATTAGTTGCCGTGACTGAAATTTGGTTTAGAACGTTGAGCACAATATTAAGTATAAGTGTACCTTATCTCGTAAAATTTGGTTAGGCAAAATGTTGTACAGTATATCCGGCAACACTACTAGGTATAATTCTAATCATATTTTTTAAAAGTTGAGATCTAACGAAGCTAATGGTGTGTTTAAAGTGAGGACGGCGACAGCTTGGCGACGCTCCTGTCCCGTATGTGCCTGCGCACATCGCTGCAGGGCTCCAGCCTGCGGGTGCGCGTGCCGCCCACGCGACATGACGTCATACACGCGTGCGATCTCTACGAGGATATTGCCATCGCCTATGGGTAATAAATGTATCATACAAGTATATCAAACAGCACGCAAGTTTTTTCTTTGTCTATTTATGTCACACATTCTTGATTTTATTGGGATGATTATGTGGAAAACGGACGGGGTATCGACAGTCGTCACTATATATCCTGTCGGTGACGATACATTGATGACGATATATCGGTGTCGATAAATTAAAAAGGATCACAGATATTACCATACATTTCACTGTCCCGATAATCTGATATCATTATCGAATGGTCTATAGAAAAATGCTTTCGGAGCGTTGCAAAATACTATGAAATACTATATTTACTAATATATTAATGGTAAGAGTGTTTGAAACTAACATTGGGAATTATTGGCCTCTTCCTCGAGGTCTACATGATATCGGTGCTATATGCGTAACCCTACATCTTATTAATGACATTATGAGTAAGCTTGAAGTCACTCTGCGAGCGAAAGAGAGGCCTATGCTTGAAATATTACTGCGTTAATATATACATAATACATATTTAACAATGTGGATCAATGGAACAATGGAAAAATCAAAGTGGATAAATGTGTGTCGATCTACTGTTAGCTATCTTAGCTTTTCTTGACTTATCTCCTGAAGTGATTGACTGGTTTCATAGCTACTTGTTTGGTCACCGGCAACGGACACGCGTTGATGACTCATTCTTCAACTGGTGTACGACTAATGTCGGTGTACCACAAGGTGGCGTGTTGTCTCCTCTCCTCTTTTCAATTTTCATAAGTTCGATTACACTCCAATCATCTTCTCGCTACCACCTATATGCAGATGATCTCCAAGTATATGTGCATACTAAATTGATGTATGTACCCAATACTATAGGCTTGTTAAACAAAGATCTTGACTTAATTGTGAATTAGAGTAAGTTACATGGTCTTAAAGTAAATCTATCAAAAACAAAAGCAATAATAATAGGCAGTCAATAATTGGTTGCACTTATAGATTTTTCTTCTGTACCTAGTATTGTTTTTGATGGGATACCTGTGCCATATGCGTTATAACCATGAATCTTCGGTGTCCACGTTGTGGTGAATTGGACCAGATGGTAGAATATAGAGATCTGCCGAGTCCATGATGGCTTTAAGTTTCCGACTCTGAGAGGGGAATCCTTTAGCAAGTTGGTGTTGAATAAATGGCACAGATCACTACACTACACTACACTGTAAAAAATCTAGGTGTTACTTTTAACAAATTTTTATCTTGGGCTCCGCAGGTAAGTGAGGTGAGTAGTAAGGTGTTTGCGTCGGTCGGATCTCTCCATAGAATAAGTAATTTCCTACCTCATCATTATCATCATTACAGCCCTTCACAAGTCCACTGCTGAACATAGGCCTCCCCCAAGTAATACCACAAAGCACGGTCCTGAGCCACCTGCATGCATCGACTTCCTGCACGTCTTAGCAGGTCGTCACTCCATCTAGCTCCGCCCTACTCTACACCTATCGGTACGAGGCTGCCACTCGAGAACCTTTCTTCCCCATCGGTTATCGGTTCTTCGAGCTATATGGCCGGCCCATTGCCACTTCAGCTTACTAATCTGTTGGGCTATGTCGGTCACTCTGTTTTTACTGCGTATATGCTCATTTCTGAGTCTATCCGAAATGAGCATATACCGAGCATAGTCCTCTCCATACCATCATATTTCCTATCTATACCTACCAACAATCACTCTTCTTATCAATTATCGATTATGCTGACACGTTTTATTTCAATTTAAATAAGGAGTTGCTTAATAAACTTGAGCGCATTGAGAACTTTTGCATTCGGTTCATATTTGAACTTCGAAAATATGACCATGTTTCCGAATACCGCGAAAACTCAAGTGGATTCCAGTCCGTCTTCGCAGGAATACTATCAATCTTTCTCTTTTATACTGTATTCTATTCAATCCTACTTCCCCTGCTTTCCTTTAAGAGCCTTCCTTATGTCATGTATATTTTTCAACAACCTACATGCACCCTTACCTTTTCTCACTGGTCACTTTATCCTCTGCAATGGTTGCCTAGAAGAGATCGCTTTTAAGCGATAAAGCCGCCAATTGTACCTTTAAATAATTTATATTTTTTCTCTCATATGTATTTCTGGTGTACAATAAAGTATATTTCATTTATATATATATATATATATATAAATTATATATATATATATCCGCAGCAGAACACTAGTAGGATGAGTAGAATATAAGCAATCTGAAGTGTCGTTAGATTGGCCATATAGCTCAAAAACTAACAACCTATAGAGAAGAAAGGTTGTCGAGTGGCATCCGTGCTGAAGTGAAAACATAATGAAACATGCAGTTAGTTGATGGATGCAAGTGACTCAAGGCTGTACTTTGTGGTAATCTATGGGAGAGAATGTTCAACTGTGGACTTGTAATAGGCTGCGTTGATGATGATGTTGATATGTTATGTAAAATGGTTCAGGTACAACCGCATAGAGAGGCGGGCGGCGAGCCTGGGGACCAGCGGCCGCCAGCAGCCCGCCAACAAGCTCACCGAACAACTGCGGCTCGAGTGCGCGCACGCCGGCTACACTGAGGCTCTCACCTTCACACTTGTTAGTATAGTTATATACTTTTACGTGGTAGAGCCACGCTGCAGCTATATTATAATTGTAGCACGAATGGGTCGGCTCGAGTGGGGAAGGACCACACTCACGGAATACCAGCATCAGCTTAACGCTGCTGTGTTTTGTTTGGGAGTGTATGGAACCGGAGACACTTTTTATTTGAAACGATCTTAGTCCTCATGGGTGACAACACATCTGCATTTTGATTCGTTGTCGACGATAGATGTGGATGTCTATGAGCCACAGCAACCACTTACCATCATCAGGTGGACTGTGTGCTCGTTTACCACCCTTATACTATAAAAAAATAGACCCGGAATAAATTAAATCGTAAACGTTTGTCGCCGACAATATACAATAAATTGCTTTAGTCCTGATGATGATGTACTGTTGCTTGATTAACCAAATTTCAAAGATTTTCAGTCGCTTTCAACATTATATTTCATATCATACTTGTATATGTTTTATCTCGCGATAGCGGGTAAGCCTTTAATTGTGATGTGTACAAACCCGCTTACTTATGTACATGACCGTAGATAATGTTTGCAAGATTATCGTAATTGGATGAAATATTGTAATAAGTTCCCAGAACTTTTCTTTTTAATTTTTTTGCCTATCTTCTGTTTCACATTCCCACACCCACGGGACGATATGGAGTAATGAACGTGCTTAAATATACACAGACAGTTTCAACTGTATGAGAAAATGATACACGCTATCGAGCAAATACGTTTTTCTTTTATAATTAGAAACACATAATTGCTTGTTTAATCAAACTTTAATGCTCTGTTGCTTAGCAAACGTCACATTAATTTTCTTACATCGCTGCGATCGACTTTTCTCTGTTTACCTTACCCAGTTTTTGGGGCTTGACCTTATGTACACTAAAAAATGTGTATGTGTATTTGAACTTACACTTACAACTAAGACTAACCTGCCATCGTGAGTTAAAACATCTATGTTGACTGAGCAGTTTGTGTGCTAATTGAAGAGCATACAAACTGCGCAGTCAACATACAGACATATTAGGTATTCGCCGTGACCAATGTTGCTTAAGCGTTAATATATGTGATGATAGTAATAGGCTATTGTAGAACCACACACGTGGACAATTACAGTGCAAACAGACGTTAAAACCAACAATTTGTTGTCTTGCACAAATGTTGGCCTTATTGCCCTAGTAGATTCATAGTACCTGAAAGATTTATTAATCTAACAGGACATGCGGTGAAGCAGCCAGGTACCCTGACCAATAGGTAGTACTAATCATTTTGTAGTACAAGAAATACTAGTCCTCTACACACTAGACTTGCATGGACACTAGATTTGTTTTATCAAAAAAGCAGACATCCTTTACAACCTATAAAAGTCCATTGCTGAGGTCTCCCCAATAGAGTGCCCCATAAGGGGTGATTTTGCCATAGTTACCACGCTTATAATTTTGAGTTGTTATTAACGGTGCTGCTACTCACCCCCTGCTTCAGTTTACCTCTGTCGTCTCTAACGACATCCAGGGAAGAATAATGAGTAGTATCAATATTGAAGTCAACAACCCAGTCGTGACCGAAATTCTTGTTATGTGAAGTGTGTATGTAAAGTTTATACGTGATATTGCCACGGTGCAGCTATATTATGGTTGTAGCACGAAAGGGTCGGTTTGAGCGGGAAAGGACCACGCTCTCACAGAATACCAGCGTAAAATAGCAGCTTAATGCGTCTGTGTTTCGTATGGTGAGTGTAGAGAACCGGAGACACTTTTCACTGCAATCGAGGCATTCCATCTTAGTCCTCAGGGGTGACAACGGATCTGCATTTAGATTCTTAATCTAGATAAATAAATAAAGAAATATAGATGTCTATGGGCCGCAGCATCCACGTGGTTACCTAAACGTGGACTGTGTGCTCGTTTGTCACCCTAATTCCATAAAAAAGTGGTAACGGGGTGCTAGTTTTTTTTAAATTAAAGTGGCAAACGAACTAGCATTTCACCTGATGATTTGTGGCTACTGCAGCATATGAAAACCTGCAGCCAACAAAGAAACATGTCATTATATGTGTTTATAAGAAATCACCAACTGGCATGCATAATTTAAAAGATTTATCCATGCTCACCCCTCTGGGAGGTGGGTCGTTGGTGATGCTACCCCACATCAATCATCACATTTTCGCTACTGATAAGACTGCTATTAAGCAAACGTATATCGCTCCCCAATGAGGAAAAGGCCTTGGTCGCATATTACGGAACCCACGGGTTGAAATGGGGTGATTGCAGATTGCATTTTTCCTGCCACCATAGGGCGCATGTAACATATAATCCCTTATTTTTATGTTGTACTTTTAGTTCAAACGTAAAAATTTATTCAAAATTCTCTTTCAGTGCTCAAGGGAAGACATAGCTACTAAACTCGGTGTTAAAATCGAAGACACACCTGCAGTCCACATCTCTAACCCAAAGACCTTGGAGTTTCAAGTGGTGCGAACTGTGTTGCTGCCAGGTCTACTTAAGACATTAGCTGCTAATAAGAAAATGCCCTTACCTCTTAAACTCTTCGAGATAAGTGACGTCGTGTTGAAAGATGAAAGTTCTGGTACTAATCTACTATATTCTATCTCTTATTTTTATATTCATCCGCCAATTTTGTGATATTTTAATAATAGTCAACAGACGTTTTATTTTGCTGACGTTGTGGTCTTTCGCAAAATCGATAATAGATAATTGATTTATGAAAGAATATTCATTTTTGATTTTATCAACTATATTCCAGATATGTGGAACATTTTTCTCTATTCATTTAAAAATATACTGGTGACCTTTTTACCGTCTGGAAAAAAAGGGTGTAACATGTGAACATGGAGTAGAAGTCTATGGCACTGATATTTTACAAAAATAAAAACAAAAATTTTGAATTAAACGTTTGAAGAATTTATTTTTGAAGAATTACTTTTCCCTTTGCATTTGAGCCTGTGGCCCTGCGAAGTCCCTACACTACCTAACTACTTAAATTTATTGTTTTTTTGCCGTTCGTAAAGTAGGGTCGATATGATTTGAATTTCCATAGATTTTAATTTATTTATTTATTTAATTCTAAATTATTATTTTTATTTTTTGTAAAATAGGCTTTCACATGTTACAACACCCATTTTTTTTTCAGACGGTAAAAAAGGACACCCAGTATATGTATATAGGCAGATACCGCAAGGACTGGCGTCCATGACAACACATACACGTCTAAACATTAAATCATTGATATGTAATGAACTACTTTCTGTGCCACTTAGTACGAGGACAAACGCCACAATGTCAAAATTTGAGTCTACACTATACTTTGTCATACAACTTGTGACTGTCTCGTTGGTCAAGTGGTCCTAAACGCGGTTGCTGATCATGAGGTCCTGGATTCGAACCGTCCCGGGTCGGAACAAAATCATTTATTGGGTTTTTCTGTCAAGAAATTCTCAGTAGCAGAAGAAGAATCGGTGTTTCACCCCCGTGCCTCGGAAAACACGTAAGACCGTTGGCCCTGCGCCTGATCTCTCTCGAGTCGTGTCGGTTTACCGTCCCATCGGACTATGAGAGTGAGGGAATAGAGAGTGCACCTGTGCTTGCGTATACACTAGGGCACTATAATCCTGTCCTGCGCCGATGGCTAGCCTCCATTAAAACTGGCCGCCGTGACCTTATTTGTTACACAAATATTGACATTGTTAAGTTTGTGCTTAAAATCGAGATTGTCTTTAAATATTCAGCTCAGGAGATTTTGAGACTTAGGTCAGTATTCAGAGACAATATTAAACTTAAACTCAAATACCACACTGTGAAGATTTCAGTCTAGACCATATTTTTTAAATAATATGTTACATAAATTTTGACATCCTAACGTCTTTTTGTAAGCTATTATTGAAAAAAAAAATAGTCCCGCTGGGTTTCTTGCTGGTTCTTCCCAGGACAGAGGTTTTTTTTGCGAACCAGTGGGAAATGAAAAAAGGTACTCAATAAGTATTTGTTATAATATACATTGAATAAAAAAGTTTCTGTTTCTGTTTCTGTTAAATTTTAACTCGATATTGTCTCGGAATACTGTTTTTATAATTATTTATAACTTTGTTTTTACGTGGTAGAGCCATGCTGCAGTAACGTTGTGGTTGCAGCACGAATGGGTCGGGCCGCCTGGAAATGGAGCACGCTCCCACAAAATAACAGCGAAAAATAGCAGCTTAGTGCTGCTGTGCTTCTTATGATGAGTGCATATAACCGTAGACCCTTTTTACTGGAAACGTGGCAATCCATCTTAGTCCTAAGGGGTTACAACGAATCTGCATTTTAATTCTTTATCGACGATAGATCTCTATGGGTGACAGTATCGTGTGCTCGTTTGCCACCCCCATTCTATAAAATATGTGCGTCGTGGTGGTGCGGTTACACATCCAACACAACTTTACGTTCAGTATTCCACAAAAACTTAACATAACTGTAAACGTAAATGTAAACCGTACAATTGTTGCCTTTGCTAGAAAACGCAATATAAGTAGGTAAGCATAGAGTTATTATGAAAGCATTTTTAAACGACTTTTTAATTTTATAGTCGTTTAAAAAATCATATTTGACACACGTATGTTTTTAAGTTAGTTCACTGATTTCTGGAAATCGACTAAATGGTTTGTATTTGAAATAAAATCAGCCTAATGTTGGAAAAAAAAGGGGACGAAGTTTTTTTGTAACTATTCAGGCGAAACTAAAAATTAGTTGTTACGTTGAGCTTGTGATATTATGGCTTAGTACACACAAACGGGTAGAAAATTGAGATGTTAATATATATGATAAAATAATAACTTCTTTCTTTGATATGTATTATGTATTAGTACTGAGCACTATTACTAAACGACTGGCAATGTGACTCACACTCGAAGCACGCGAAATCTCAGAAATTCAAAAATTGTTTTAACTCTACGCAGTCATAACTTATAATATTTATTTATTTATTTATATTTCTTACTAACATCTACCATTACAGGGAAAACCTAAATCGATAAATGTAGCATCTCAATTCAAAAGTAACAATTCAAATGGTAAAAGATTACTAATTACAACACAATAATTAATTTAAATAACAATACATAATAATTAATTTCAATGACAATACATTACAATCAATTGTATACTACAATTTAAGAATAACATATTGTAAATAATGTCACTTTTGCGAATTCACTCCGTGAACACGAAAATAAGTCCAACTTCTCAGCTACCAAATTTAGTATGTGTATCGTTCGCGTGAGGGGGGTATTGCGAACCAGTTTAGTCCTGCCGCGTGGCAACGTGAGCAAGCTCGGCCGCCGTCGCCGCTGTACATACCTATCAGGCACGCATAAGCCTATCCACTGCAGCACACCCGGGTTGCTGATGTAACCACGGAACACCCTTAAAATGTAGATTACCAGCGCTAGATCTCTTCTAGTTTCCAACTTGTTGTATCCAACCATACCTAAAACAAACAAGGTTGGATACATCAAGGGGTAGGATGGATAAACCCCATAAAGCTTATGATATATAAATCGCGTGAATTTATTCTGAATGCGCTCCAGCATAAGATTGTATTTATTTTCATGTGGAGCCCATATTGCTGAGTTACACTCCAGCTGACTCCTTACTAGAGCATCATACAGCACTGAGATTGCTTTAATGTTGGTAAATTTTACTCCTCTGCGAATGATAAACCCTAGTCGTTTATAAGCTTTCTTACATATATTCATGATGTGCTCCCAGAATGTCAATTTGACATCCATCTGGACTCCAAGATCCCGGACTGATTCCTCCCTCTTCATTAGCTCGCCATTCACCTTATAGTTGTAATGGAGTGGTGCCCTTGCACGACTAAATGATAGAATAGAGCATTTTGAAATATTAAACTGCAGTTTATTTTTATGGCTCCATTCAACTACTTGGTCGATATCTTGCTGAAGGTGCCGACAATCATCCTCAGTCTTGATGGCTAAAAGCAACTTTAGGTCGTCTGCAAATAACAGACATTTAGCCTCTCTTACTACTTCGGGTAGATCATTAATCATTATGTTGAACTCTAACGGCCCTAAATTACTACCTTGACTCACGCCAGACCTAGTAAAATAAGGCTCCGACCGGTACCCGCCATACTCCACATACTGTTTTCTATCTCTCATGTAACTTGCAAAAAAATGAAGCAGTTTAGGTGTGCAGCCAGCTTTCGCCATCTTTGACAGTAGGATATCGTTATCTACCAAGTCGAACGCCTTCCTAAAATCAAAGTAGGCGGCATCTACCTGCAACCCTGCATCAACATGAGGAACCAAATACGTCATGGCATTTAAGAGGTTACTAGTTGTGCTCCTCTCTAGCCGGAAGCCGTGCTGGGCGTCCGATAATTGCGGTGCAACTTGTTCCTGTACACTTCGCTGAATGGCTCCCTATATGGCTATATATATATAAACACTACCGAATGACTACTTTACATTATGAAATATCCATAGAACTCCTAATTTTTTTTTATTTAAAGTTTTTCTAGTTTCTCACACTTGGTAGAGCTATGCTGTAATTATTATGTGGTAGTATAGTTGTAGAATGAATGGGTCGGCTCGACCGGGGAAGGACCATACTCTCACAGAATACCGGCGTTAAATGGTAGCTTAATGCTGCTGTGTTTCGTATGGTGAGTGGACCGAACCGGAGACCCTTTTACTGGAAACGAGGCATTCCATCTTAGTCCTCACGGGTGACAACGCATCTGCATTTTTATTCGAAATCGAGAATAGATGTAGATGTCTGTGGGCCATAGTAACCACTTACCATCAAGTAAGTGGTTGCTATGAAATATTATTCATTCCTTATTATATAGTACATATTAAATATGTATATTTTTACTAAACATATTATATTTATTTGCATTTTGTTATACCAAAATAATAAAGATATAATCATTATTACTTATTAATTAAATTTATGAAGTGAAATAATCCAGGGTTGACTGGTAGAGAATGCCCATAAGGCGTTAAGTTCGCCCTTTATATCATGCATTATGAGGTGTGTTAAAAGATTAAATAAATAAATAAATACTATGTCACCAATATAAACGAAATATTAAAACTAACAACAACACCGCCCCCACACCAGAGGGCAGCCTCCACACAAAAATAATAACAACAACACCGCCCCTCACGATGCGTCAGAGGGCAGCCTCGCTGCCACATCCAGAACATACAGAATAACAACAACGTTTAAGAGTCGTGGAAAGACCAAAGGGGCAGTTTTAACGCTTATTAGTTTCTACTCTCACTCGTATCATACCGCATGAATTGACTTGAAATAAAAATGTTCTAATGTAATACTTTAAAAAATAGAGTTGGTTATTGCGTGCCTCATCATTACCACTACTAAACCCCTACACTAGAAAATCACATCACCGTCGAAAATAAAAAAGGTGAACGCTTCTAATCGACTAAGTGAGGAGCGAGCTAACCCATCTGCCCAATGTACATTTTCTGTGCTGTCAGCGTTGATAGATCAAGAGCTAATATAAAAAGGGGCCTGATGATGATGATGTTGATGGTAATGACTCATTCGTTATTGAACGTCAGATTTCCGGACAAATCATACATCATACATACATAAACACGCCTGTCACCCAGAGTGGTAGCCAGAGACTACGACATCCATTTGGCACGATCCTGATTTTTGCATGATTTTGGCATGATCCTCCTCCACATCCATACCTACGCATACATGCTCGTTGGTTAGGGTACTCCTAATTTGGCCCATTTTCTATATATCGCCAATTTCGTCGATAAACTTTCGCCTAGAACGTCCCTTTCCGACTGTCGTCAACTTCTGCAACATAAATTTGCTTTGTCACTCTTTCCTCATTCATTCTTTCCACATGAACAAACCACCGAAACATTCCTTTCTTAACCCTGGTCACAACTTCATCTTGCAAACCACACTCTTCTTTTTACACACAATTTCTCACCCTGTCACTCAGATTCGGCACTAACATACTCCTTAACGACCGCATTTCTACTGCGTTTATTCTACTCTCGTGCTTCTTCTGCCACACCCAACTTTCACTACCATACGTTAAAGTATGGAATGGACCAACACAGCATTGTGAATTGCCATACGTGCCTTTTTTGACACATTCTGACTTTCCACAATAGAGTGTAGAGCCCCATTTACTCTATTCCCTGCGTTCACTCGTCGTTCTATATCCTTATCATATCTGCCATCCTTTCTAAATGCGCATCCCAAATATACATTGTGCGCCGCGGTTCTCTATCTAATGTATTTTACGTCGAGCTCCCTTGAGTAACCATGGTACAGAAAAATAATCCCTTTTTCTTTAAGGCTCCAATTTCCGTTAAAATGCTTTTAACGCTCACTTCTCCGCTGCATGCATATTTGTCCAGCACGAAGAAAGCGTGCCACATTCGATGGATAAAATTTACTTTAGTTTGAACAAAGTTTTTGCTTATTATCAGGAAGTAAGGGATATAAAATGTAAACAATAATGTAGCCGAATAAGAATCTAATTCAATAACATGCCTCTCATATTACGGAAAAATGTTATATGATTATCGCTTAAAAAACGAGAACTCTAACATCGAAGTTTTTCCCGGCGATTAAGGTGATACCTCGAAAATTTGGTGGTTTTTCTATTGAACATATTTTTTTAAATTTTATAGATTACAAACTAAAATTTTGATATATGGTTTTTGACTATATAACCTAGAATTGCATAAAAGGAAAACACGATATCGTGTAATTTTCTCGATAGAAAAAAAATTGCAAAGTAGGCTCTAATTATTTACATTTCTCGATGACACCACAATAATCTTACAAATAATTTCATGGAAATATTTTTAAGGCATATTAAATAATCATATCTAAGTTCTCATAAACCAGTTTTTTAATCCATAACGAAATTTTGTTAAAATAAATAAAAATGTTGTTTCGCGCTTACTTAGTTTTTTCCGAGCTTGCTCGGTATGGCTATCTCATAATTTGCGTACTATGAGGTCATTGCATCACTTTCGTTTTGACACTCCCTCAGTCGTCCGTTAGCTTCACCGACAAAGGAATAAGCCACGCCCTCAAAACTTCGATTCATTTTCAAGGTATCCTCTTAAATTACAGTGTTTTTATCTCAATTTATATTCACATTTTAAATGTCCATTCGATTAAGAATTTAATTGAGTATTTCATGTATGCGCATTTTTTTTTCGTCTATATACGATTCGTGTCTAAAATACGATTATTTATCCTGCCTGGCCTTGATAAGAAACAAAATAATATATTTAATAATTTATGATTCATTTACAGAGACAGGAGCGCGTAACGAGAGACGTCTGTGCGCCCTGTACTGCGGCCGAGCCGCCGGCTTCCAGTTTGTGCACGGACTGCTCGACAGGCTGATGGCGCTTTTGAGGCAGCCCTGGAGTAAAGAAGAAGGTTACTACTTACGTCAGAAGGACGGTGAGTGAACAAAATGCAATTTTACAGCACATTAGGTAACTTTTAATTTATTTATTATTTTAAATATCTTCAGCTAAGCGCACAATGGTCGCACAAAACGCCATTGTGGCATTTTCTTCCTAACTTTTATTTCATGTTTTGTGTGCAACATTTTTTACTTTATAGTTTTCATTAGGGCTTTACCTACCTATGAAATTGCCGTTTTGATGAACTCCCCACTTTGAACTATATTAGTAGAGGTAAACGAGAATGCGGAAGCTTATTACACGCCATTCGCAATAGATGCACACCAGCAAAGGTTCACGTACTATAGCAGTAGAGAAAATGTCACGATTTTTAATACACTGCTCGCGTCAGGCGCTGTCCAATTGCCATCGCTCGCACGATGATGCGATGCGATTTCATCGTCCGATGAATCCGCACGCACGATTTCTTCAGTCGCATCGCATGATCGCACGACGTTCAATAGGACATTCCGCAGATATGAGTATGTTTAAACGCACGGTCGCACGATCATTTTCGTCGGACGCAACGCATGATCGCGCGAGCGATGGCAATAGAACAGCGCCTCAGAGCCATTTGCGGCAGCCGGTCGGAATGTTATGTTAATCGATAGAAAATGATTGCTAAAGAGTATTATTGTATATGGGGTTGCCTGAACACATGTAAGGGGCCCGCACCCAAGATTGCATGATATTGCTGAATCCGTATAGAAATTAGGGAATTTGAGTGAACTACTCTTCCCTCTCGCCTCTTTACTCTTGCTTCTTCATGACGTCGGCAAAACTAGCAGAGCTAAAGCTGAAAAAAAGAGAAAGGGTCCCCTCATCCATTATATTCTATAGACCTAGCCTCAGACTTCCACTTTTTTCGAAGTTTAGTTAAATTTTTAATAGCTACATTACCACCTACCATCATGAGATGTAGATGCCGAGCACTGGCTTAAAAAAAGGAAATTTACCGGCCTCCTCTCACATCTGAGAGCGTTATGGATCAATGGGGGCGACGGCTTTTTCTCTTTCTGAAATATTAGGTATATCTTATATCAATTCGATTAGAAACGAATAATCAAATCTACGGATATTCCTAAAAGTAGAAAAAACGAGTTATAAATGTACCACAAATTAACCTTTTGAGCGCCACGACAAAAACGCATTACCGTGTCCTGTACGCCAAAGCGAAAATTAAACAAAAATACCTATGAAAAAAATAGTGTTGCCAAGAGTTGATATATCGATAACACAAAATAACTTGATTTTGTTGGTTTTTTATGCAATAAATGACTCTTTATAATCTGGTATGTTTTATTTAATCTTGTGCTGTCTTTTACTCTTTTTATATATGTAAAAATGAATATATAAATAAAAACAAACAATAACAATAAAATAATAGTAAAACCACAACACTACTCTTCATCGTGATGACGTCACTGTCACAACTGGACGACAACGGCGTAGCTGACCTTCCTTTTGGAAACTTTCTTAAAGTGCGCTTACACGGGCAACTAAAATTGCTCAATTCCAGTCAATACTCGTCAACTATGACGTCACGACTACTTCAAGCAATTTACGGCAACGGCAACAAGCATCAATACAGCGCAATACAATATTGAGCGATATGGCGCAACTTCATCAACTAGGCAATACTGTCTTACACGAGCATTTCAGTATTCGTCGCTATGGACGACATTGTTCTTGCTGCGGCGGCTTGTGGCGCTTTTTTATTATTATTCAAAACAAAAATGAAAGAAAAGCAATAGGCGTATCTGGGTGCGATCGTTTTTGGCAAAGAGGCCGCAATTTATGTAAAGAATTAGATGATATATTATTCAAAAACACGAATAGGCTTTGAATTGCTTTTGAACAAAGTTAGCCCATTAATTACGAAACAGACGACCAACATGAGAGAACCAATTTCTGCATCAACAAAACTTGCTTTAAGGGGAAATATAACCTCAAATGGCTTAGCAAGATCCTCCGTTATGCCGAAAGTATTGCAGCAATTATTTTGAAATAAATATATGGTAAAGTTGAGGATTAATGTTAAGGTTTATGTTAGACGAAAACACGATTCCGTAAAATTTTCTCGATAGAAAAAAAAATCCAAAGTTACCTCCAAATTGAACAATAAACCGCTGTTATTCATAAAATACTTTAAATAAGATCATGAAACTTTGCATACTAACTGAACTAACCATAAAGCAGTGCTTATGTTATTTACTTTTTTTAAAATATCATTATTTTCACTGTAAAAAAGAAATTACCTAAACTATCGGCGCGTAAGCTTGGTTCCTGCGGCGACAGATTTTTTTTCTATCGAGAAAATTTTACGGAATCGTGTTTTCGTCTAACATAAACCTTAACATTAATCCTCAACTTTACCATATATTTATTTCAAAATTAATGCTGCAATACTTTCGGCATAACGGAGGATCTTGCTAAGCCATTTGAGGTTATATTTCCCCTTAACCCTTCGATTTCTGGCGATTTCCGACCTCTCGCTCTCCCCGCGGAAGCAAGACGGCAAGCCGCAAAACAAACAAGTGCGAATGAGATATATACAAAAATTGCTAGGAATTTCCAAACCCATTGGATATTCATCAATTCGTATCTGCGACATTGAGCGATATGAAATATCGCCGAAATAATTGCCGCAATTTGCTCCATTGCTTTGAAATTGCTCCAGATCGGTCCATTCGTGTCGCCGAGCAATTATTGCCCTCGTGTAAGCGCACCTTTAGTATGTAGCCGTGTCGCACGTTGTGTATCGATTTCGAAATCGATCTAACCAAAATATACAGAGAGCGACTCAAAATATTTTATATGTCGGGGGGAGGCGTAGGCCAAGTGAAGGAAGAAAAAAAGTCTTACGCTCTTATGACAAGGGGGGTTTGATATGATGCTGATACTACTAGATGATTTTGAGATAATCATAATCATAATCTTTATTGCAATCAAATAGATGTGATGTTTTAAAAAAAATAGTCCGCATTTGAACCCAGTTTGGGCGTAGCAATTATAAAAATATTAAATATTATTTTTAAACTACAATATCAGATTTCATTAATAAATTACATTATTAGATTATGTTATTTTAAAATTCTGTAAATTTAATTAAATTAATAATCACAATGTCAAGTAAAAAAAAATTATTGAATAAAAAAAATTTAATTAAATTAGATAGGCACAGGCTGAAGTTGTCCACACAAATTAAAAATAATGTAAGTAGTACTAGTTAAATTTTTTATGTCATTTAGTAGGTTATTAAAAATTTTAACTGCCATACAGTAGGGATAGAGCTATGCAAAGCAAGAGTAGATTTCGGCAATAGTAGCCTATTTTTATTTCGTCTAATTGAGTATTTGTAATTTGTTTCACTTAATTTGGTAAATAGTTCTGGGAGTTTTTTTTTTTACAAATTTGCATGTTTCCCAAATGTAAATAGACGTCAAAGCCAAAATTTTAAACTTTTTGAAGTGGGGCTTACAACTTTCTGGAATTTTTATGTTTGCCAAGATTCTTATAATTTTTTTTTGCATTATAAATAATTGCTGTGCATCTTTACTATTTCCCCACAACATGACACCGTATGACAGCCACGAAGATGTGTATGCGTAATATGCTGACAGAGCGCTGGCGACATCTGTGGTTTTCTTTATTTCTCGTAATACGCAAGTGAATTTTGATAGCCTATTTTTTACTTTATTTATATGGGCTTTCTAGTTTATATGGCAGTCGATTTCCAGGCCTCACAAGTTAAAGTTATCAACAGTTCCTATAGGTATATTATTATAAGTAAAAGCGATATTTAGTGGTGATTTTTGAACTGGTCGGAATTGCATAATTTTGGTTTTATTAAAATTAATCTCTAGGTTGTGATGTGTCAGCCAATTTGTAAACTGGTTCAATATTTGATTCAATTTATTATTTAAATTCTAGTCTTTAGTGTGCGGCATAAGAATGGAAATAACATCAGCAAATATAATAGAGGTTTCAGTCAATACCCTAGATTGAGAAAGAAAATCGCACAACACAAAATGTAAAATTGCTCTTCATACCTTAAGAAAAAAATAAACATAATGATTTCTTATATTTACGCGAACACTACACATTGATTAAAACTACTTTTACGGATTTTATCGCGTTTAATTATACTTTTATTTATTTTTATTTTTAATTCCCGACGTTTCGTCGTCCCCCGTGACCATGGGTGCTGGAAAGCACCCGAAACGTCCCGAAAATAAAAATAATTAAAAGTGTAATTAAACGCGATAAAATCCGTAAAAGTAGTTTTAATAAAAAAATAAACATTTATTATTTGTAATTTTATATTATTAAAATAAAAAATCATCATCGATGCTTTCCAAAATGTGAATGAGTTCTGAGGAATCGTTCATGTTGCACTGCACTATTTTTCCGCTATTCGTTTATGACGTCATCAGGGTGTCGTCTATCCTTGACCGCGGCGCCCAATGAACTAATTACCGATGACGCGCTAAGGATGCGCCAGAGTTGAGATATTAGATTTATTATGCGAAGTTAATTTGATGAAATTTTCCTTTATTTATGTAGCTGATGATAGTTTTATGTTTCTTACCTTTTGTTTTATACAAAATATCAATTATAATTTAAAAAATAACACGTTTGCGTTTAATTTTGAATAGTTTTCAATAAATCTATGCCTAACGCATTACAACACTAGCGGTCAAACATAGACGACTATGGCGTGCTGGACATAGTATTTGCTTTGATAAAAATCCATTTTTTTTAGTTCAATGTTTCTTAGTACTTGTGGCTCTAGGAGACTTGTTTTTTATACTCACATGTTGCAGGTTATTCTGTTTTGAGGAGTGTAGAATTAAATAAAATACCAGTAATAATTTTCCAATATCTATATTTCATATTTTTGTGGGCCGGGTTTTTTGTCAACTATAGACGTCGTTGGCGCTCAGAGCTCGCAGGTGCTGGTCAAGTATAGGCGATTTTGGCGCTCAAAAGGTTAAAGAGTAAACCATTGAGGTATTGTTTTGTGTATTATTATAATACTCTTCTAGAGTACCGATAAACATTTATTTAAATCTAATTTCTCTATTAAATGACATTGAGTTACAAAAAACTGAGTCTCAACCAGTAACATCTTGTTAAACAAGATTATTAGCCCTCACTAAACCCCCATTCCATGCAGCCCCGGTGAATTTTTTTTATAGGAGAGGGGGCCAACTAGCATACGGCTCACCTGATGGTAAGTGATTACCGCCGTCCATGAGCAACTGCAACACCAGGGGAATTGCAGATGCGTTGCCGGCCTTTTAAAAAGGATTAGGCTCTTTTCTTGAAGGTCCCTTAGTCTTATCGGTCCGGAAAAATCTCTGGTGGTAGTCGATTCCACAAGTAAGTTGTGCGAGGAAGAAAACTTCTTTTAAATCGTAAGGCGGTGGACCGCCAGTCATCCAGATGGTATGGATGATATCGTGAGTTTTGTCGCGATGTGCGATGGTGAAATTGTGCGGCTGGAATTAGCTCGAACAATTCCTCAGAGCAGTCCTCGTGGTAGATGCATGCTGAGGGAATCCTCCCGGATAGACTCAGGCAGAAAAGCAGTCCCAGCACCGAGTACTCATAATTGCTGTTAAGGGGAGATAGTCAGTCAGCTCAAATTCTAATTTTGCCCTCACTTCCCCGCGCGTCGTATGCTATGTACCGACATGTTTGTAATCACTAATACTGTAAGTAGATAGGTCGTTAGATACTTATTTCATTAGGTTTATCATATTTATGCCTGTTTCTTAACGCCAACCCAGTCGCTTCTTATTTTTATCACGGTTATTTCCCATTTTTATTTTACGTCGTCCTGTTGCGTAATGTGTATTCTGATCGTAAGCGACACAACTTCTCCCTTCAAAAGCCGGAGCGATACTTAGTATAGCTTAGGCTTTTGAAGGGAGAAGTTGTATAGTAGTAGTATAGTATACTAACGGAGCGACAGGAATCAAGCTTCAAGACGCCGATAGTTTAGGTAATTTCTTTTTTACAGTGAAAATAATGGTATTTTAAAAAAAGTAAATAACATAAGCACTGTTTTATAGTTAGTTCAGTTAGTATGCAAAGTTTCATGATCTTATTTAAAGTATTTTATGAATAACAGCAGTTTATTGTTCAGTTTGGAGGTAACTTGGGATTTTTTTTTCTATCGAGAAAATTTTACGGAATCGTGTTTTCGTCTAACCTAGTCCTTAACATTAATCCTCAACTTTACCATATATTTATTTCAAAATTAATGCTGCAATACTTTCAGCATAACGGAGGATCTTGCTAAGCCATTTGAGGTTATATTTCCCCTTAAGAGTTTTATTTGTGCCGGCAGAGCTGAAACTTCTTTTGCTGGCATAGTATGAAATTAAGACATTTAATTCTTCATCCTTATATTACATAGATGGTAACATTATCAATATTATACATTACTTTTTTTTTCATTTATTTCAGACCCAGCGTATTTCCCGGGTCGTTGTGCCGAAGTAGTACTCCGTGGAGAAGTAATAGGGAAAATTGGTGTCATTCATCCAAGAGTGTTGACAGCTTTTGATCTCTCAAACCCTTGCTCGGCTGTTGAGATTAACATCGAGCCTTTCGTTTAATTTATTTTTATTTGTTAAATAAATTATATGTTTACTACCTGTTTCGTTTAATTGATAACCTTCAATCATAATCCATTTTATGATTACTTACATTACATCATGTTATCATTGATTTATTACCGTTAGAGACTATTAAAATCCACTGCTGAACAGCTCCCAGGCCTCTCCCATAGATTGCGTAAGGAGGGATATTTGGCATATTTGCCACGCTTGGCGTTATTAGGAAGACCCTGCTGCCTATCTTCCGATTTGTTGTCACTCTGGTGTCTCTTGCGTCACAGACGGGATGCTATGGTGTATTGGATATTCTTACACCGTTATTACGTGGTAAATTCATTGAACATATTCTATCAAGTCCACGGCTGAACAAAGACCTCTCCATATTCCCTGATGAGCTGTATATTTGCCCTAAGATCCTAAAATCCCCTAAAAATAAACTGGATTTCTGGTTCAGTATTCAATTTTAAGTCAAACGTACTCAGATCTGTAAAGAGGTCCCTCACACAGGTCGATTGTGACACGCACGTGTGTGTTGTCTAAGCTTAATTGAACGACATTAAATTACCTAAGTAATGTGTGAAGTAGCTCAAGGGCTAAGCGCTCGTAGATTTCACAGTAGGTACACTACTAACCCGGGTTTGATCCCCGCCTGCACCATTGTCAGTTTCATTAATTTTAAGTCCATGTCTGATAAATAAAATATTTCGAAGAGGTGAAGTCCAGCAACACCCATTAGGGCAGCGTGGCAGACATTTCATAGCCCTAAAATCCCTTTCAGGGAAAAAACTCTATTAGAAGTTAGAGCAGGCTTATGTTTAGTAGTGCGATGTATAACGTACTAGCTGTTACCCGCGGCTTCGCCCGCATGGTCACTGAGAAATGAACAATTTTGCATTGCTTTTTGAATTGAAAGAAAACTGAGTTTTATATATTTGTCAGAGATGCAGCCATTAAAAGGAAACTGAGCAAAATTGATTCGTCAGCCTATTTAAATGTTTTGCGTTTCAAAATTAAAATGTTTTGCGTATAGGAAAGCATGAAAATAGCCTGTTTATTCCAAATGGAAATGGGATATTTTTTTAATTAAAGGAAACTGAGCATAATTATCCGTCAGGGATGCAGACTTTTGAGTTGAAAGGAAACTGAGCTTAATAGGTCCGTCAGAGGTGCAGCATTTGGAATTGAAAAGAAACTGAGCTAAATAGAAAATTTTGAATTGAAAGGGAAGATCTGTGGGAATTCTGATTAATTGATTGTGGGAATTTTGGAAAAAAAAACTAACTGAACACTATTTTAAGACGCTACTGTACACAATGTTATATGTTTTTCCATTCGGGGAAAGAATGTGGAGATTCTGGGCATTTGACACACGCGAAAATGCTACATACAGCTGACCATGAGAGAAGCACGATTTTTCAAAATTGACCTCCGCTACCTGTAACGTTTGCCCTTGCGCTTTATTAATTGTCATTGCAAAACTGAGCTTAATAGGGAACTGCAACCTTTTGAATTGAAAAGGAAGATCTGTGGGAATTATAGGGATCCGTGGTATACTTATATATTTTCACCTTTTCCTACGCCTGTCAAAATTGTAGCACCGATTATGTTCCGTCCAAGATGTGTCACACGCAGCCTTGTCCCGTTACATAACCGAGGAGCATCTAAATTTCGCATTAGCATGACTGAGACGCCTAATTTTAATTGAAGCTTATGTGAGGGCACACTTGACAACTATAGAGAATTTAGAAACTACGGGATTATGAAGTGCTCTGTTCTGTGTCCATAACTGTGTCTACTGACAAATACTCTGTTATTTCTCCTGCTACTTCGCTTAATATATCTGAATTTATTTTGTTAACGCTTTCATTTTTTGGTGCAAGAATCGCCCTTTCACATAACCATTTGTCTTCATGCATGTTGTTCGTTAAATCTGAATAAACGCTCGCAATTAATTCGGAATGACTCTGTACTAAATTACAAAAAACTCTCGTCAATTTAACGCAGCCCTCAGCATCCGTTTCCAACCGCCCATCGCCAATTTTTAATAGTGTGTCAGCATAGTTTCCAGAATTGATATCATTATACAAATGCACTCTCATATTCGTAGTTAAACTGAATTTTGTCACCTTGTTCCATAAAATAGACGACTTGAGGCATGCTTTAATTTCATCTACAGGTGTGCCCTTTTGTATGACAGGTAAAGTTTGACGAAAGTCACCAGCCAGTAAAACCACCATTCTTCCCATTACATCGGTATTGCTGCGCAAATCCTGGAGCGTTCGATTTAGTGCTTCTACAGCTTTTTTATGCGACATTGTACTTTCGTCCCACACTAAAAGTTTGCATTGTCGTAGCATTATACCTCGTGCACTATTTTTGCTAAAGCTGTAGATCGGCAATTCTTCCTGGGCTAGATTTAGAGCGAGTTTTAAAACAGAATGTGCAGTGCGGCCCCCGTTTAGCAGCGTGGCGGCTATACCGGAGGAAGCTACGGCCACAGCAATGTTTTTATCTTTCCGTATTAGCGCTAATAATAAATTTAACAAAAATATCTTCCCAGTTCCTCCAGGGGCATCTAAAAAGAAAAGTGCACTAAGTGCACAATTTGTCCTAATACTTTGGCAAAAACTCGTTTTTATTCGGGAAGCAAGCGGGGTATAAATTCGGCTACTTGCTGCTGCAAAGCTGGTATATCATAGTTTGTTTCACATATAATTTCATCACTTAGTTCATTGTCGGTTGTTCGCTGAGGGCTTATCATTCCAAAGTCGCTTAATTTTTTGCCTACCATTGCCATTACTTTATCTTCAATTTTTCCAAGTGCTTCATTATAAATGTGTTCCTTGTATGTCATGTTCGCGTGGGTCTGCTGTAACCTTCGCAAAATATCTTCCGCCATGTACTCTTTATATTTGTCCCACAATTCATGTGCATTAGATAACCCGCAAGATGATATGAGAGTTGCATAAAGATCCCTAATTTTGGCTGGTGACTGGCACTGCACAGCTTCCTCCATGGTTTCATGCTTCTCTATAAGTTGCGCATTCGTGACCGTTGACAGTTTTATTTTATTTTTTTTATTTATTTAAAAAAAACCAACAGCGATTTAACAATTTTAAGGACTTAAAGTATACAGCTTAAATGTAAGGCCTATTAAAGGTTTTTTCAGTCATATAAACAAAATATATTATGGACGGTACAAAATATATTTGGATTTATTATAATATGTATGTACTAATCCAATTATATATATATATATATATATATATATATATATATATATATATATATATATATATATATGTTAACAGATATGTAACTAAATGTTTATACTAATTACACTTTTGTATATGTGTATGTAGAAGTAATATTTGTTTTATTTATTTCTCTGCAAAACTTTTACATGCAGCCAGTGCAGAACATTCTTTCATGTAATTTAATTTAATGAAATATGAAATATCACACCTGTTTATTTATTTATTTTTCTAAACCGTTACACTTATGTCAGATTTACACTCAACAATCAAGTAAGAAATGATTATACTAAATGATGCAAAGTATGAATTCATTTTCATATTATAATAGAGTTGATTTATGTTCATTACTATTTATTTATTTTTGTGTAGGGAGTCCTACTAGATGGAGTAACGACCTGGTAAGACATATAGGAAGTCGACGGACGCATGCGGCTCAGAATCGTGCCTTGTGGCATTCCCTGGGGGAGGTCCACGTTCAGCAGTGGACTTATGAAGGGATGTAATGATGATCATCATGATTAAGCAAATCAAAATGATTTACTCGTTTTGCACCTCATTTAGAATTTTAAGAGCTTTAGCTTTAAAGGCTGGTTTACTAAAAACAAAGAGATCTATATCACTAAAGATCTCATTGTATGTCCTGAGCATTCGGTTTATAGGCGCATTACGTGCATAATTAGTGCCAGCAAACGGCACATGCAATAAAGGGTGCGGCCGACGGCGAACACGACGCGACGGTACTTTGTATGTTATGCTCGCCACCAACTCAGGGCAGTCTACCTGTCCACGGACAATATCATACAAAAAACATACGTCCATTAATTTACGTCTGTTTTCGAGTGTCAATAAATTATAAGATTGACAAGTATTTTCATAGGTTACAAGTGGTGATTTGAAAAAACGATAATTTAGATAATTGATGAATTTTTCCTGTATGCGTTCTATACGATTTTTATAAGTAGCGTATTGGGGAGACCAAATTGGACTGGCATATTCTAATATATTGCGAACATAAGCATTATACATAATTTTAAGGGTATTAATATCTTTAAAAGGCTTGCAAGTTCTCATCACAAATCCAAGATTTTTAAAAGCCTTGTTAACAATTTCGTCAACATGCTCTGATAAAAGCATTTTATTGTCAAAATGAACTCCTAAATCTCTAACAGTAGATGTTCTTTGTATTGGAATACCGTTAAAATTGTAGGAGAATGAAATAGGGTTTTTTTTACGTGTGAAGCTAATACATTCGCATTTATCAATATTAATTGTTATGTTGTTAGCAGTATAATAAGCTGATAAAGCGGTTAAATCAGTTTGCATTTGATGACAGTCCTGCTCAGTACGGATATTGTAAAAAATTTTTTTGTCATCGGCGTACATTAAATGTTGTGAAAACTTAAAACAAGTAGTAATATCGTGAATATAAGCGTTATACAGTAAAGGCCCCAGATGTGATCCTTGAGGAATGCCTGTTGGTATTTTGATAAAGTCCGATCTATATCCACCTATTACAACAGCCTGGGATCTGTTACTCAAATAGGATTTTATCCACCTGAGTAAATCTCCATGTATGCCTAACAATTGTAGTTTATTCAGTAAAATGACATGGTCCACACGGTCGAAAGCTTTTTCGAAGTCCGTGTAGACCACGTCTACCTGACCGCCTCCATCCATATTAGACAAAACATAGTTAGAAAAGCACGCCAGATTAGTGATAGTAGAACGATACCTTAGAAATCCGTGTTGAGTTTTTGGCAGTCCCTTACATATTACGGGATATATAACATCATAAATGGTTTTCTCAAAAACTTTGCCAATAGTATTTAAAATTGAAATGCCCCTATAATTTTCAATTTTAGTTTTAGTTCCCTTTTTATGTACAGGAACAATGTGTGCTCTTTTCCATATATCCGGAAATACACCTTCGCTAAGAGACATATTAAAAATGATAGCGATAGGGACACACAAAGTTTTAGCACAGTTACGCCAAAATAAAGGGGGAATGCCGTCACATCCTGCTCCTTTAGAAATATCAAGTAGTCTAAGTCTTTTCTCAATAGTGGATGTAGGGATAAACAGTTTAGATATATTATCATATGTAGAAGTGGCATTGCTTTCTTCTAATATTTTATCAGAAGGGTCACCGAAAACGTTTTTGAAAAAAGTATTAAAAGTATCACATATTTCTTTACCACCCGTTACTTTATTGCCGAGGTATGATAATTGTTTTGGATAATTCGATCCACCACGCAAAGACTTAACGTATGACCAGAACAACCTCGGTTTGTATTTAATGGCTTCCTCGGTACGTTGAGTATATATAGCAAAGCAAGCATCCTGAACCCGATTTTGTCGTTTACGTAATAATGAAAACTCGTCATAATCTAATAAATTGCCAGACCGTTTCCATTTTTTGTGTGCTTTTGATTTTTCTTTAATTATTTTTATTAAAGCGGGACTGTACCAGATAGGGTATTTATATTTATTATGATAGGACTTAAGTGGTACGTGTTGGCATATAGCATCATTTATTATATTATAAAAGTTATCACAAGCCTCTTGGACCGTGCTAGATTGTAATTGTGTTCGCCAATCGATGCTATTTAGAGTTTCATTTAGTTTATCATAATTGGTTTTATTGAAATCATATTTAGGCTTAGATGCTTCAGTAAACGGTGTGATTGAGACGTCTAAAATTTCCAGTACTAACGGAGGATGGGCGCGGTCAACCTTTATAAGGGGCGAGTTGCAAATTGCGACTTCAAGTGGAAGATTTGAAAATGCCAAATCTAAAGTATTACCGGCATAATTTTTAAAACTGTTATATTGCTTGAGACCGAGAAAGCTCAGTTCATCTGTTAACCTTACACCAGCACTTTTAATTTCAGCATTGCCTTTATTTAAATGTGTTGGGCCCTGAGTACTCCATGAGATGCATGGAAGATTAAAATCACCGATAACTAAAATATTTTTACCAGTACTATTTGAGATTACCACAGATTTGCAGTAAGTAATCTATTTCACCTGGCATATGTGAAACATTAGGAGGGATGTAAATCGCAATAATGTACAAATCTGCAGTAGCAGAAATTGCATGTGCCGGTACTAACAGCATTAACATATCAGGCGGTGAGCAGTTATTCAGACAGTCAGTGACTAAGGGAGTTGCACATAACTCATTACGCACTAAGATCATGACCCCGCCTCCTGTCTTTTTATCGCATGATAATAAGTCTCGATCACACCGAAAAACTTCATACCGATCGTCACATAATTCTCCGTCGAAAATCCCGTTATGCAACCATGTCTCAGTTATTACAATAATATCATAATCATTTCTTAAAATCTGCTGTCTTAATTGCAAACATTTAGTTCTCAGCCCCCGTGTATTTTGATAATATATTTTTAGATCTTTACTTTTATTTAACGTATCGAACTTAGAACTTAGAATGCTACCAATTGTTTACAACTTATAGTATAAAAGTTATTATACAACTGGAAAATATTACTAATAAATATAATTGTTTTGTAAAATAGAGGGGCTGAAACACAAAAACACAGATTACAATACTGTGTACAAAAGTGATTTTGATTATAGGTTGACAGAAAAAAGCGATGAATAGTTTTCGTGTTTGATTCATTTGATATAAATATCGAAATAGTATAACGTATTATATGTTCATCCTTTGTAAACCATGTATATAAATATGTGTTAATATTTAAGTTTCCCACTAATGTAAACAGAACGAATAAAATGTATAAATAAATCCATATTGAAAGTTTAAATAATGCATTATTATTAACTATTTGAAGGTATTGTAAGAATTTATTTTTACGCTCCGGCACTAATGTTCTTTTAGCAGTGATAAATAAGACAGTGAAGTTAAAATGCGTTATAGGTCCATCACTATAAACAGGTGCGATAAATGATTTTAGTGATAACGTATATGTATAGAATTTGATGTTAAATATTAATATATTAAAAACAGTGATTTTTAAGCGGCTTAATGTTAGTTTATGATAATTTTGTTTGAAATATGCAAAGTAAATTATATTTTTAAGAAAGAGATAATTTTTGTTATCAGTGCCATTATGACAAAGAAATAATAATTTATTAGCTGCATCATTTACATTCTGCAAAATTTTTGTAATGTTAGCTTTTGTACATGAAATGTGACCGTGCACAATTCGATGCACATTAATTAAGCGTACAAATAACATTGTAAGTAACGTGTTTTCTAGCATAGAGTACCTATTCCGAACAGAGCTGGCAAATAAAGGTTTTTTCATAAACATTAAATATTGAGAATTTAAACTAAATATAGCTATTGAGACATATCTTAGACAATTAACGTTATAAATACAGTACACATTATATAATACGGAAATATATAAATTTAACAACGAGAAAAGATTATTAAAGAGAATACTTATTTGGAAACACTTAGTTTCTTGAGATCCTCTTCGCTTATGATCTTTAAAGCGGGAGAGTTGTCGTTTTTTCGCACGAATATTAACCCATTTTTTACCCAGACGAACTGATGCTGTTTTATTTTGGCCAATTCCTTACATTTTTTCAATAGTTGTTTATTAAAGGGGGTTAAATGTTCGTTAATATATATGGGTCTGCTTTCTCCTGTTACATCGATATCTCTTGAGGTAATCCGAGCTTTGCGGCCCCGTGAAATTATGTTGTCCTTCAAGAGCCTTGTTCGCATTTTAGCTATTATGACTCTGGGACGACCTTGTAATTTTATTTTCGGAGAAACTCTATTCACTTGTAAAATATCATTTGGCGGAATATCGACACCAATATGTTTTCCAATGTTCAAAATAAGGTCTTGAAGATTTTCGCTTTTGCATTCCGGCACACCGACAATTTCAATATTTGATAATCTCTCTCTCTGTTCACTTGAGTTCAGTTGTGATTGTAATTGCATATTTTGCTGTTTTATTTTAACAATTTCCATCTCTATTTCACGTGTTTTCTTAGTATCGACAGCTAAAGTTTCAATCTTTTTTGCTTGCTCGTCTTGCTGGTCAGCATTGAATTGTACCGACTGCTGGAGACTATTAATTTCTTTTTGTGTTGCCACTTGCTGAGTTTTTAATCTTACTATGTCAGTCTTAATCTCTGTGTATTCCTTACGCATATTATCGATCTCTGCCTTCACCTCGACTACAATCTCGTTCAGTTTTGCAAGGTCGTTCTTAATCAAATTATTTATAGCGTCATTTATTTGAAGTAAATTAATATTAAAATCTGTCTTCCAATCATCCATCTTTTTCAATATATTATCAGTGAATAATTTGAATGAATCTGAAATATCGTGATCATACTTGCGTTTTCGAGCGACAATGTTGGATAAATCGGGATCGGAATCAAAACGTTTATTTGTTGGAGAGCGCTGCATTATCAAAAAATATCACTTCTTTACGTTCATTAATCTATGCATGTGCGAATAGCTTGATATATTACCGATCTTTGTGCGTAGAGGTGGGGATCGCAGTTACACGTAGACTGATGTTTGACTGCACCCGTCGATCATCGAAGTTGACTACGATTCTCAATATTATGACTATAGCAATAAGACACTTTTTCAAAAATATTTACTGTTTACAATGTTTTTAAAAATCCCTCGATAGTCTGAATACGTCCGTCCACAATAACGCGTGGTCGTACAATGTGTTTAAGGTATTTATATCCTGTAGGACCCCGAACATGGTGCAGCAGCAATCGTAAACAGAAACATCCAAAATTAGTTACATGGACGGTATACACACGATCAAGGGCATCTGATGACTTTACACCGGGCCAATTTTTAACAGGCGCGCCTTGAATACGGCGTTTCCACTCCTTCCTAGATGTGTTCCAAGTATAATAGCGGGGGACTTCAGAATGTAACAACGTTTTTGCAAAGGGGTCGGTTTGACAAAGTTGAAAGAAGGCTGTTAGTGTAGTTTTTGGCGGTGATGCAATTCTTTCTTGAAAATTTCTTTCGGAGAAATATACATGCTCTCCATTTTCTAAGTGCACAGCAAGGTGAGTAACTGTTGGGTGCCTTTCGTGTAAAGGTAAGCCAAGGAGACGCCACGCTGCCTCGTTACTGCTGACATAACGCCCTGCTTGAAAGGTCTGTACTTCACTAACGGGATTTGCCTCACCTTCACTCCTGAGATTAAATATTGCTTGGTCGCTTCCTTTATTTATTTATTTACAGATATACCTGATTGCGCGGACAGAGCTACTTGCTTCTACATTAATGTGGGCATTAAACATTTTACATGAAATGGGCGAATACGGGACAATCCAGCTTTTATCTAAGGTTTCGAACGCTCCAGAGCGAGATTTGATTGTAACTTTCCTGCCACCATCTTCGGGAGCTCTGCGTCTGTATAAAGGGCACTGTCATTGTGCACTGTTTCTTTTAATAGCTGTTAAGGGAATTTCTTTGTACATTTTCCTTCTTTCATACATGGCGATATTGAATTTCGTGCTCCACATGGACCCTGAATCATATTTCGGACGATGGTATCATACAATTCTTTATCTTGCTCAGGATCCGGAATCTCGGCGCTTATTATGTCGTCTATTTGGCTGGGCCGCAACTTCTCTTAATTCATATTAGAATGTGGGCATGCGGTAATCCTCTTTTTTGCCATTCAATTGAATACATGAAGCACTGCACCTCTCCGAAAATTTTCCCTTTGTCAATTACATACATTACTTTTTGTACTTTTAATCTAAATACTCTAGCAACTAAATCGTGTCTGTCAGTACTTTTTTGGCCCGGCATTAGCTCCTCGGTTATTTCTTTCCATGTCGGATTGCAAGTAAAAGTAACAAAAAGATCAGGTCTTCCGTAAGTTCGTACATAGGCGAATGCGTCTTGTGTGTACTCATGTAGGTAGCGGTGACTGTTAACGAATGATGAGGGCAGAATTACCATTTTACCTAAATCTCTGGGGTTTACATTGGCGTCGCTAGAAACTGCACCTTGTAAATGTATATAATTCTTAACGTACAGCTTTTTTTGATTTAAAGATACGTTCACTTTCTACCTTCACATACATGTCTACTAAAAATTGATGACATAATATACACCGGGCTAAGATGTTAAAATCATTTTCTCGCAACATCATATGATACGCATAAAAATCCATACATGATACTTTTTTATTCGGAGTAGGCTCCTTTGTGACCGGGTTAATGAGTGGAATTTGAAAATGATAACCCTCTTGTCCTTTGCAATAAATCAATGGGTATTGCAGAGCGTCATAAAACTTGTGTGTATCGGCTATCCGTAGCAACGTATCATCACGTGCTCGCAAGACAATGTCTCGTGAAAAAAATTGATCACCACTAATTACGGCCTTTCATGCTCTCCTCAAGGGGTCCGATCTGCGTAAATGACGACTTTATAATCCTCTTCAGGTAGGTTTTCTGAAGCAGTTTTAAATGTTTTGACTAAAATGTTCAATATGTGCAATAATCTTTGAATTTTGAACACTGTGTCTCTCTCAACTCCCTGGATATATTGTTAGCGACGGTCTACCTCAATTTCTTCGTCACTCATAAAATATACTTGTAAAAATTTATGCTGTTCGTTTTCAGCTGGAAAAAGTGAACCTATTCTATGATAAATTTGCCCTTGCACCGTAAATGTAGGCGAAAATCCCGGCATTATTATTTCCCGGTCAACTCCGAAGGACGTCATTTGAAAGCATGAGTTATATTTCCGGATCCTGTTTAAAAAGCGCCGTGACTCATTAGCATCATATAAAAAAGAGTTTTCAAAGGTTCTTCTGGTTCCCCAAGTAACGGAAGAGACACTTTGCCATTGTCTATCAGTCCGATAACAACTAACCTGTGATTTTTATAATCAATCAACGGATCATAATTGAATACTGCGTCATTAAAAACCGACCAATTGTTTCTTTGAAAATTTTGTCGACGTTCAGCTTGGAGCTGTGCATTTGCATCTCTTCGCGCCTGTGTCTGTTCTGGTATTTCAGATGCCCTTATAGTAGATTGACGTTCAGCTTGCTCAATGAGTCTGTGTTGAGTTTCATCAGGTGTTTCCGCGGCTCTTAAGGCGGCCTGACGTTCCGCTTGTTCGAATAGCCTTTGCTGACTTTGAGCAGGTGTTTCAGTAGCTCTTAAAGTAGATTGACGCTCTGCCTGTTCAAGACGCCTTTACTGACTTTGATCAGGTGTTTCAGTAGCTCTTAAAGTAGCTCGACGCTCTGCCTGTTCAAGACGCCTTCGCTGACCTTGAGAAGGTGTTTCAGAAGCTCTTAAAGCAGTTTGACGCTCTGTCTGTTCAAGACGCCTTTGCTGACGTTGAGAAGGTGTCTCAGATGCTCTAAAAGCAGCCTGACGCTCTGCTTGTTCTTGCCTTCTCAGTTCAGCATCTTCTAAAGATTCTAGCGATCGAGCTAATTTTTTCGCTTGTCTTTGAGAAGATACTCTTGAAAGGCTGGACTTACGTTTGCGAGGCATTATGAAGTAACAAAAAACCTACTTATAAAAAACGTTAAAATACCTAAAAGGAATTAAATTTCCTTTTAAATATTTTTTTAAAAACAAATCCAAAATATCTACAAGAAATAAATATTCCTTAAATATTTTTTAAAATCAAAACAGCAAAACCAATTCAAGACACAACACGAATCCAAAAACGATAGCCAAAAAAAAATCGAATCAACTTAAACCAAATCACAAAACAAATCGCAGAAAACCGAAATCGAAAGCAGTAGTCAATATAAATATAACCAACGAAAAAAGAAGTAAGTGTATAGGTACCGTATACACTATCTATACTATTAATATACCTTTGAAATATTGTTAAACAACCTAAAACAACGAAAACCAATTCACGATTCTAAATAAACAAAATCCAAAATCAAAGCCAGAGTCTAAATATGTATAAAGGAATACCAACCAAATCAACAAAACCGATCCATGAAAATACACAAATCCGAAAATGAAAGCCAATATAAATCCACTCAACCTTAACCAAATCACAAAGCAAATAACAAACAACCGAAATCGAAAACAGGTAGTCGAATAAGCTACGAAACAGAAACAATTTAAGCGTATAGGTAGGTACCGTATGCACTATAAGTTGACGCGCGGCTCAACGGCAGGAGTTAAGTACATGTTAGGAAACGTTTCGTTACCGCGTTTTAAAAACCTAGTAACGACATCTAGCGGAATCAATTTAAACTATGTATACGTTAGTTAATAAGAACTCTCAAAAATATTTTTCTTATAATTTTGCACAATTTTTCTTATTGTAATACCAATTCATTCATAACCACATATAAGAACTGTATTCATTTCCGTTCAATAAATATTACTAAGGCTTACTAAGAACCGTTTCTACCACAGTTAAGTTCAGAACTGTTCCTACCATAGTTAAGGGTGAAAGCGTGACAGGTGGTGATAGTATTTCTGACCCATACTTATAATCACGCCTGTAACCCTTGCGGGGTAGGCAGAACATCAACGGATTACTTAATATCCTATAGCTGGTGAATTTTATGTTTTTTATCGCTCTCTTCCCGGTCCTGCGTGGAAAAATACAGATCCATACATTTTTTTTATCTTAATTTTGGTAAAAAGACATAATAATCCAGATATTCTGACCTTCTGTGTTCGTCCATCGTATCGTCGTCCGTCTTGTACAATCACGGTGGCGCCACCTAGCTGAATTTAATTTTGCAACATATTCGATTTTCCCACGGGAATGATATGTTTTTCCGCGGAAAAAAGTAGCCTATGTCACTCTACAGCCACCGAACTATCCCCATACAAAAAATCATGCCATGCCGACGTGAAAGAAGGACAAACTTGTGCAACATATTCGATTTTCCCACGGAAATGAGATGTTTTTCCGCGGAAAAAGTAGCCTATGTCACGCTATAGCCACCGAACTATCCCCATACCAAAATTCATGCCATGCCGACGCTCTGTTGCGACGTGAAAGGACAAACTTTTGGAACATATTCTATTTCAACTCACTCTACAGCCACCGAACTATCCCCATACAAAAAATCATGCCATGCCGACGCTCTGTTGCAACGTGAAAGAAGGACAAACAAACAAACACACTTTCGCATTTATAATATTAGTATGGATTATCTTTATAGTTCACTTAAAAAAATCTCTCTCTAAAAAATCTGGATGAAATATAAAGTATTTTAAAAATCCATTCGATTAAGAACTTAGTGGATAATTTTATTATATGCGCATATTTTTTCCGAGCATAGATTATTTATTTTTTATATAGAAATGTGGTTGCCAATACGCTTGCCAAGCGTGGCATGACAATTATGGCAAACATACCCCTCCCATGAGCATGTGAAATGTCTATGTCATACATATGCCGGTAGTGATTAAATGCACTATGCCCGAAGTTCTTGACGAGTATGTTTACATGGGACAAATATTCGGGCCATCCAGGTAGGTAAGCCCAACTTCGATCGAAGTCACTCGACTGATTAAACTCGGGTAGGCAGCGTTCGGGAAATAAAGACACATCTCGTCATTTATAGCTAAAAACAAGTTTGTACAAGCAGTGCGAGTTGCCAGTGATGATTTATGGATCTGAGACACGGTTCTCTTCATTGCTGGCTGTATTGAGAAAGCTCAAGGTCGCTCAGTGAGCTCTGGGGAGGGCTAAGTTCAGGGTTTATCTGCATGATAGACTTAGAAATCAGGATATCTGCAGTAGAACCAGAGTAACAGACATAGACTAACGGATTAGTAAGCTGAAGTGGCAAGGTGCCGGCCATATAGCTCGAAGAACCGACAACCGATTGAGAAAAAGGTTTCTCGAGTGGCAGCCTCGTACCGGTAGGTGAAGTGTGAAGGGCGATCCCCCACTAGATGGAGGGACGACCAGATAAGACATGCAGAAAGTCGATGGATGCAGATGGCTCAGAACCGTGCTTTGTGGCATTCCTTGAGGGAGGTCTAATTTCAGCAGTAGACTTGTGAAGGGCTGTAAAAATTATGATGGTGATGATAAATTATTTCAAGAAGAATCAATCTCGCGCGTCATAATCATGTCTAAAGTACGAAATTTTGTCCAACCTAGCCTCAAAAGTTCATGTCTTATGTAATTGTGAACAACTTCACTTTGTAAGTTTCGTTTTGACAGTACTTGATAATTTTTGACTCTTTACGCACATAGAATGTGAATGTACATTGAAATAATACGAATAGTACATAATAATACATTGATATAAACGATAGAAATTATATGTGATAAAATCCGTAAAAACTAGTATTACTAACACTTTCTATAGTTTCGCACACTAAAATGTTCACTTCTTCATGCACACCTAAACTCAAGAAAGATTAGAAAGACCACCACCCATTGTGAGATAAAAACACTATAACTTACTTCGTTACAAGTTAGAGGTCCGTGAAATATGAACTTACAGGTGAATAGACTTACAAACTGCAGAGTAACATTAGTAGAGCTCCGTGTTATCCTTTGAGAATAAAACCTTAAAAGGGGTACTAACTACTAAGCTTACTTAAGAAAGAGCTGCGGTAGCTCAAGGAATGGATGCTCTTGGTAAATATCACAGTAATTAAGTAACCAAAGTTTGATGCGTTATAGAAATAATTGTTTATCGCAACTTTCCCACATGACTGGCGAAGGAAAACATCGTAAGAAAACCTGCACGTCTGAGAAAATGTAATTATTTTGAGTAGATATATTTAAAGTTCATCAACGAGCATTAGGACAGGGTAGATTCTAAACAGTAAACAGTTTATTTATTTGTTCATGGCAGCCTATTAAAAGTCCATTGCTGAACATAAACCTCCCTTATAAATTATCCTGTGGGTATTTACCATAGTTGCTGCACTTGACAGGTTGGTTGCCAACTACAGTTTAATATTACTATTGTTGAGTTGTTATCAACAAAATGCTGCTACCCCTCTATTTCTATTCCCCTATGAGAATTTTTAGCCTGCCACTACACAGCAATTATTTATACCAAGATTATTTTTTTATATAACCTATTAAGGGCCGATTTTTCAATTGTCAGAGAGTACTTCATCTCAAAAGTAACTTTTACTTTACGAAGAACTAGAGTTGTATGAATAAAATAGTAGAATTGTTACAATTTTATACTCAATCTGTTTATAACTTATTCAATGGATAACATTTATCAAACAATGTATAACAATTATTTAAAAAAATTGAAAAATCAGTCTGAATTTGAATACAAAGTTAATTTAAATAAATAAATGTATTTATTTTTGTATCACAATAGTAAAACAGCACAAACATTATAAATAAATTTTACATAAAAATATAGACACAAATACAGAATAAATCAAGCAAGAGCAATCAAACACTTTATTTTTTTCTTAACCTAAATATTGTAAATGTTACAGTTTTACTTGACTTAGCCCAATAATAGGCAGGTTTATTTCACAAATATAATACATACATAGGTAATGTATGTTATATAACAAAAATACTATATAATATATTTATATTTCTCAAAAGAATTTGGTCAGTTAAATCTGTATTATTCCTTATTGTCATTATTTAATGCACCTACCATACATTTATTTGTTAAAAACAATTGACGTTGAATTCTCTACTTTATAAGTAAGGCACTCGTTTTTATTGATATTGGATTACAAAATTTCATAGTATATTAACATTATTGGATGTATTTAAACAGATCTGTTTTATGTACATAACATCACATATTATTCCATATTTAAATACTGAAGATTTTCTAGCATACAGCTCCATCACAACTTATTTCTAGGTATATACACAACTATACATGTGGATGGACACAAATAAATTCTTAATTTTTTCTTAATTAAATTAAAATTCTCAATACAATTTAAAGTAGAAAATTGTAAAACAAAATAAGTGTACTCGTAGCAGTAGACTGGACGGACGTGTAAGCTGCTTTCAGAACAACCAATTAGAATTTAATCCAGTAACAATTGAATTTTAAACATTTTCTCTAACTCTGCTCTATTGAAATCTGGAGCAATTATAAAGGGGCAGAGGTAGAATGACAGCTCCCTAAGATTAGGTGCACTAGCTTTTATAACTTTTGCTATTTGCATCGTGACATGGACACATCTTGACAGACTGAGGTAAGTTAATTTTTGAAATATATTATTTGAAAAATATGCGAGCAATGCAACTGTTGAAAAATAACCATGTCGTAATTTTAAGGATTGCAAGTTTTTCAGGCGGTAAAGATGTACTAAACTTGAATCAAATAAAGTTTTACAGGTCATAATGTGAAGAATATGAAGAGTTTTGCAATTTGCTATATAGCACATTATATCATCATTCAGTGTGTCACCATAAATATACAATGCTCTTAAGGTGGATTGTTTTGATCTTAACAGAGATTCTAAGAAATCAGCAGGTATGTTCTTCATTTTTTCCATATTAATACTGACCAAGTTTACGCACTGTAGCATGCTGTATAAACTACTTTGTGTCAAAGCAAAGTTTGAAAGAATAAGAGTTTCTAGGTACTTAAGTTTTTCAAATGGCAGATGATAAACAAAATTTCCATTTGCATTTTCTGGACTTTGCACAATTAATGAATTACGAAAACTTAAAAATTTTAGGTTGGGCCAGTGACCAAGATCTTCAAAAATACAACTGTCAACTTGAGATATACTTATTTCTAAATGAGTTAGATTAGGGCAGTAGCTAATTAAGGAAGCCCTCACTTGAGAATACAACTTGAAATACTGTAATTTTACATTTTTCAAATACTTAGCAACAAAAGGCACAATGTTTTCACTTATTTTCACATAATTTTTCATACATACTATGAGGCGTGTGTTGTCCCAGATGCAAGGAGTAAGGCACAGTTGCTGCCATCTCACACAGACTTTTGCTACGGCCAACAGTGATTCAGAATCAATCATAGAAAATATATATATGAGTAATTCATTTGGCAGATCATTTATTGTTAATGTGTTACATGTTTCAACACCTGTCATTTCAAGGTGCACCATCCTGAGTAGCAGCCACCTCTTCTATGGTAGTCCTGGAAAAATGTTTGTATAAAGTTATCAACAAATACTATTTATGCATTGTAAGTACAAAAGCTAAACTTTGGGGTTAATAGAATATGAGATTTGGGTTTAGCAAATAATTAATATTTACATACTCAGGTCACGCACATTAAAAACAGTGGGAGCCAAATATTACTTATTTAGTTCCTGTTACGAGTCACATAATTAGCATATTTAATATCATACCTTAGGATTACCTTGCTTCTTATTCGAATTAATTTTATAGTTTGCCCTTTATAAGTCATAATTTAAATACTTTGTTACGCTACGTTTTCAATGTATAAGAATCCTGGTGGGGTAATACTGTTGCTTTAAATTTGGTTTAGTCATCCTAAAAGTGTAACTGTGCTTATAAATCAATTTTTATTTAAATATTAAAAATAACTTTCATCTCTGATCCTATTTTTGTATGACGTTTGCTTTTGACAAGTGACGGAAGGTGTTTCGTTTCATGTTTACTTTTTGTAGGAAATGATTAATTTAGTACCTAAGATTTATATTATATACATTATTTATTTCTTATTTGTAAATAAATACTACACTATTTTTATTTATATAATATAGTAATAAACAACAACAATTATTACAATGAAAAAAGTAATAATATCAATTCAGTAAGACTGTACTCCCCGCGGTAAGGAATTGTGCCAAGAACAACAACGCTGACTGCATTTCTTTGCTCAATGGCT